>CM061254.1:0-600000 GCA_022605425.2 Hamiltosporidium tvaerminnensis | reverse complement strand
TTCCTCATGCATCTCTGATCTCATAATAACACCCATTGACGCTCTCTCCCAGCTCTCTTCGGCATTTAGTCCTGACTCAAGTCCTCTTCGTCGATCAAAGGAAATAGTTTCGACTGTCTTCTTAAGTACTATAGACTGAATGTATGCCTCTACATACATGGGTATTTCTAGTCTTTTAAGATGAGCTTTATGGTATTTTGTCACAATACCGTCCCAGGTCATCACATAGGGGATTATCTCAACACTACACCTATAAATAAGACCCAACTCATTGGCTAGCAGGTCATACTTCCTAAGTTTTTCAGTTTCAACTATTTGAAGTGAATCTTGGGAAGTGATTCCTACTTCAATGAGTGTTATCTTATTCTTCTTCTTATCTAAAATAAATATGTCCGGTCTGTTATTCCGAATTTTAACATCAGTTTTAATTCTGGTGTCCACTCTTATCTCTGCATACTCATTATCAAGAATTTCTTGAACTGAGTGGCTCCTTATTCGTTTTGAAGACTTAAACTTATATCTATTTAGAAGAAGAAGGTGTAGGCATCTGACCACTTCATTATGCCGTCTAGTGTAATCATGGCCTAGCATTTTTTCGCATCTAGTAGCTAGATGATCCACAGTCTTACCAGACTTCCCGCAATGTTGACACACACCATCTGCTCCCCAGAATACATTTCTATCCTGGATATAGCAGAACACAGCTTCATTTCGTGGCCTAATATTTCCTCTCTTTAACCACCTTGAAGAGTCACTAACACTCACAAGCTCATTTTTTCTTGCATTATATAACTTTGAATGGAGTTTTCGTTTTTCTATTTCGTTATATAGTTTTGCAAGTTGAGCTTCTTCTAAACTTTTCTTAGTGACTTCTTCTACCAACCTGTACTTTACTTTTAAGAAGCCTTTTATTAGTGCAAGATGGGTTTTATTATTATTCTCCACCTTGAGGATTGCTGCTCGTCTAGTTGATATTTCTTTACTTTTTTCCAGACAATCCAAGAGTTGCAGAAGCATATGTTCGCTTCGCAACTCAACACTATGTAGGCCTCTTCCAAGTTCTGTTCTAGGAAGGTATAAACGCTCTTTACATCCTGGGCGGAGATGTATCTTATTCTTCACCAACACCGCACGCACTGCATCATCTAACTTAGAGAAGTCAGCCGGTTCAAGTCGAAGTACTCCTATGTGGTAGTTGATTAACGATATCGCATGTTGATTGATTGCAGAAAATAAATTTTTTGCATTTAATCTAGTGTGACAAAGTCTTTCAACTCTTGATATAAGTTTGCTCTGTACTTCTTCAAATGAGCTACGTGTTGGGATTCCTCTGCTATCTTCTATTATTCCTAAATATTTGTAAACACTAACACCTTCTAGAAGAGTAGCAGTATCTTCACAACACGTATCATTTGTGGCTGACTTCTCTTTGTTAATCTCTAAGCCAATCACCTCTAAAAATTCCTTTGCCTCGCCTGTCATAGCACTCAATGTGGAGCTGTCTTTTGCAAGGAGCTTAAGATCATCAATAAACAAGAGATGATTAGTAGAATGGGATTCTGCATCTGTTTGTACTGTCACTTTTGTGTATTTTTCATTAAGCTTTCGGCTTAATGGAACCATACACAACACAAATAACAAAGGTGACAGACTATCTCCTTGTAGAATCCCTCTATCAATCTTCTTGCTCATGATTTTTTCAGGCCCTACTGATATATCAATTTTCCATTTTGATATAATTACCTTAATAAATTTCAGGATCCAATCAGGTAAATTAAGGTTTTCAATGCATTGAGTTAAATAAGCATGATCTATTGAATCATAAGCTTTTTTAACATCAATCCATGTTGCCTTAAGATTATTTCCAGCTCTTTATTTAAGGCAATATTCAGTAGAGCCTGCTCTTTCGCTCCCTGCACACCTCTTACCCCCCCCCCTAATCTGTTCTCTGCAAGCAACCCTCGCCTTGCCACTTCAAGTTGAACGACTTTCGTTACACACTTTGTCGTTAACTTATAGAGGTTGGACATACAAGTGATTGGCCTGTAGTCAGAGCCTCTTCGTGGAATTCCTTTCGGTATCAAATACGTAAGCCCGCAGTAAAACCAATCAGCTTGAGGTGTTCCTTCTAAACATATAACTTTCACAATATCATAAAGATATTTGTGAAGAGTTGTAAGTTTCTTAATGAAAAAATTGTAAATACCATCAATTCCAGCAGCTTTCCAATTAGGGAGCCAATTAATGATATTCACAAATTCATCAAGTGAAGGAAACGTGGTCGGATGATTATCTGATACAAATGGAATCAAATAATCATCGTACGTGACTGTGTCATCATTTTTGTTCCATATTGTAGACCAAAAACTCACAATTTCATCACGGCTAACCACATGCTCGGATTCCACACGCTCGGATAACCCACGATAAAATCGACCTCGGAAAAGCTCAAACATACGATTCTCTTTTCGGAATTGCTTCCTACTTTCATGCATCGTAATTTTTTTCTCGTAAACATTCAAAGACTCATTCTTCTTAACTAAAGCCTCAGAAAGATCAGTTACACTGCTCAAGTTTAAATTAAACTCTCGCATGATTTTCTTAAGGCTCTTCGTTTCCGAAGTGGAGAGCTTTTCCTGCTTACGAGCCTTCTCGAGAAGATCTTTGGAGAGTACTAACTTAGAAATTTTACTTTCTATGTTTTCCTTCCAAGCGGATCTAGGCTTTTCTTTGCGTGTTGCCTCGTCATAGCATACCTGCGCAGCTTGCATGATATACGCGGCTTCCGTAATTGACTCAGGTACATGAGCTCCTGCATATTCACCGACTACTCGATTTATGAGATCCAGAACTTTACTATCAACCAATTCATTTGGATGTTTTCTAGTTCGGACCACCACTTTTCCAATTTCGTTCTCAGAGATTTCTTTGATTTTACTCAAGAATTTATCTCTCAGGTTTATGTACTCCGTGGTGTCGGTCAAGGTGCATGTATCAGCGAGACAAGTGGCGATTCTACGTCGCTCTCCATTCTCTTCTGATTTTACATCCTTTCCCATCTCACTTTGTGCCAATTTTTTTAACACTTCGAGAGTTTCAGTGCAGCCGAATTTCTCATTATAGTACCTGTGAAGCTCTGTCCAGCCATTTCTTGGCATTCTTTCAAACCTTGTCTGTACTGCAAAAAAAACAATTCGAGGCCATTCCTTCGGGTCGGCTGTTACGGAATCGAATATCGTCCGCAATGTCATTAGCCTGTTACCTTCCGGAATAGCTAGAGTACAGGGGCTTGTCATGTCGTACGATGGCTCGCACGCAGAGACTTCAACCGAAGAGGGAACTGGTGCATTAGGCGAAGGTAAGGTGTCAAGCCCACTATTTTGCATTTTACTGCATGTTTGGCTTGGTGGTGGAGGTGTTATTGTTGTGTAGGAGGAGGAAGGTAAGGGAATCGCCGGTGGGTGTAGCTTACATTTCTGTATCTCACTATCACTCTTTTTCACCTCATCAGCGTCGTTTGCAGCCTTTATTTTGGTATTTTTCGATATTTCGCTGCTAACATTTTTCTTTCTACCCATGGGGCAAAATAAAATATTTATATGCAAATATAGGTCGGAAATAAATTAAACGGACTAAAAAAATTATTTTTGAAATTTTTATTCCACTTGGAGAAAAAAATTTACATTGAAAACATGTAAGAAATCGAACGCCATCTGAAAATAGTACTGTGAAATCTGAGTGTAGAACGTTGGAAAATTATAATTTAAGAAATGAAGCAAAGCAATTTCATCTAGTAGGAGGAAATTCTTAGAGTAAGAATATTAATCGAGAATAAAAACTATCAGTGCTGAAAATTTCAACGATATAAAAGAATATTACTTTAAATATATATCGGAGGCGAATGAAAGTTTTCTCTGATTCGATCTCGAGTAGTTAGATGAGAAAAACAGTAAAGAATACGAAATATCTGTCTACATGTGAAGCTTACTAAATTTTTCGTCTTTATAACCATATAATAACCTTTAAATATAACAGCAAAGAGGCTTTGGTAATCCCCGAGAGGGATTTTATAGACCTAAGAAAATATAAGGAATCGAACAAAATATATTGAAATTTCTTGTTGCCATTTATATACATGCTAAGTGGTTTTTGAAGCACCAGTGTAGACAGAATTTGCGGATGGGTTTATAAAATTAAGACTCATAATATAGCATTCCATTGATATGATATAGGTTTGGAATAAATATATGCATTGTTTGTGTGTAGACATATATATATTAAATTTATATATGATCGGATTTCCCATTTGAATACTCGAGGGCATTTCACGCTACGAAATCATCAATCAGTTGCTCTTGAACAACATTAAAAATTTGATAGTAAAATAAGTTTTTCAACACACAAAAAAGACATGGTTAAGTAAAATATATCACGAAATAGTGCAATTTGTTCCTTTAAATGCGCATCGTAAAATACAGAGATGGATTTAACAGGTGAATTTTTTACTAAACAGTAGAACAAAATCGATAATTTCAAAAATTATTACCTCTGATAATAACCATCCAATCTAAACTTATAATTCCGGCAATGATAATTGTGAAAGAGTGAATAATAAATTTGCAGTAGAACTACTATATTACAACTCGTATGCCTTTGAAAATATCAGAACTAGTATAGAAAATCGTAATAAATCTAAAGTTGTAGAACAAATTTTCCTATAAAAAACGAGATACGCATTTTTCGTATATAAAAACTGAGTTCGTTTTCATAAGACCCTGTTATTATCACAAAAGGCTTTAATTAAACAAAAATAGCAAGAATAAAAAATCCGAATCATTTTTTGAAAAAAATAATTGGACTTTCTTGGAGCGCGTTGGTTAATATTCTGGGCGCTTTAAACCTTAAGAAGAGTGTTTCGTGGTTAAAATTAATTTTATCGATGCATCGAGACGTGAATCCAAAATCATCGAAATTTTTAATTTTTTTTATATTTAAATTTATTTATTCTAACTACTTTATTTTACATTTCTTCAAATTTATATCAATTTATTGTTTTTAAGTAATTCAGGGATTAAAAAGCACATACATTTCTTACTTATATTTAATATTTTGTTTGCTTTTGATGTATAAAAAGATTTGTGAGATCTTAAGAGGGTTGATTTGCTAAGCAAATACATACTTTACAACTCTTGAATTGTCTGAAAAAGCAAAAAAGTATCGTCAGAGGAATAGAAATCTTCAATCTTGATTATATTAATATAATTCATCTTGTTTCACCAAAAGACTTCTTAAAATGGCTTTAAATTAAAAGAAAAAAATTTTAAATAATTTAGAAGAAGCAGAACTGGCACAGTCATATGAATTAGTAGAGTATTACGAAAATTTATTTGAAGAATATAATTCATGAAAAGGTGAGCTTTTTAGGGTACGAAGTTCTATATGAGAACTACTAAAAGAAGAAATAAGTTCACAAGATGAAACAATGATTTAGTGTATCTAAAATAGAATTGCATCACAAGATAAAAGTAATATGGAAATGCTGCTAAAATCCGGTAAACCGGTAAATAATTCCGAGAAACGATGTGATAAAATGATTTAGCGTAATTAATCATCCTACACGATGTATTGGTTACATTTTTACATTCAATTCTTTAAATTCGTACTAATTGAAATACAAAATAAGATTTTGGAGTCTCTTAGTCATAAACCTTCGTAAAAAAAACTATATGAGAATAATAGATGTACCAGAATTAAAAACTATACCAATATTCTAAATAATCGAACAGATTTATGGATGTATTTAAGAGAAAATATGACCCAACACTCAATTATGTAGAAATACATTCCTGGAGTCAATTTCGAATATTTTAAAACCCAAAAGCTTAGGAAATATCATTTATTAGTGAAGGAGTACCTCGTTTTTTTTGAAGATTCGATATGTGATAACTTTGCACAGTTTGTTACAATACCATAAAATGATCTTATAACATATTTATATATACTGAAAAGACACGGGTTTTAAGTGATAGTGAAAAATGACACACTGAAACAAATAAATTTAATTTGAAGCAGACTATTCGATTCAAATTAAACGCCAAGGTGAGCTAATAGAAAGTATCAATATGTGTTTAAGAAAAGGTCGAAATACATCCGAAACTAGTAGCTTTTTTAAGATAAGTAAGAAGTGGATTTTTATTTTACAAAAAAAACGCAAACATTTAATCCCGCATTTCTCTGTGAAAAAATCCTTGACAAAGATTCTATAAAAGATTACAAACAAAGCCGGATATATATAAGAATAATAAGGGTGAACAAGATGCAGATATATGATCATTAGGATATTAACATTTAATCTAGTATTTTAACATCTAAGGTGAAGAGAGTATAATTACATTAAAAACTATCTGGTTGGTAATGAGTACGTAGAATTGGTGTGAAATTAATTTTTGTTATTTTTTTGGAATATAAACCACACTAGATCTATAGACTAAGCTCCTATAATCCCGAGTTTCCCCCTATTAAATGAAACAAATGGGGAATTTTCATTTGTTCATCCTCGACACGAAAGGTAAAAGAGGAATGAAATAGTAAGTATTGTAAATATAGAAATTTAACTAAAAATTGAGAGATGATAACCACATTAAAAATTATCTGCTTGACAAAACTAACTTAAAATGGTGTAAAAGATAATTTTTGCCATTTTGGTGGGATATAAACTACACAAGATCTATAGACTGATCACCATAATTCGGAAATTTAACAGACCGACGGAACATATTGTAAACCTTCATTTGTTCATCTTTACACCGAAAGGTTATAGATATTGAAAAAGTAATCTAAGTAATAAACTCTAATACGAAAAAAAATATGAAAACCTTTATTAGACAAAACTGTAATCGTTTATAACATTAAGATATCCTTCGATTGCATTCATTAATGTCTCATATAGAATAATGTTCTTTTTGTCTATTTTTTTTTCTTGTAAATCTTTTTTTATAATTAAAAACTTTTTATAGAACTTATTAAGAAAAAATTGCTTGTATATTTCCGTTGGCGCAGACCAAAGGTTGATTATATCAGATCTTAGGCTATTAATCTGAAACTTTTCACTTGCTAATTTTAGTTTATAATCTAATATTTTCAATCGAAAATAAATATTATCATCTATTTGGTAGACTGTAACACACACCCCAGAAATGGTTCCAAATGTTCTTTCATCATCTGATTTCGACAAAGAAATATAGTCTTCCTCGTTATCACTTATATTTTCATACATATATTCTAGTCCATTACCAACCATAGTATTTTTTGAAATTTCAGCAAAAAAACATATATAAATAAAAAACATGGATATATTATGTAGAATTACATAAATATAAAATATTCTATATATAGAAATCCTATTTTTTTCATATTCAATAATAGAAATTATTATTACACTAAAATAAAAATTCTTATTCCAATATGAATTTTAAATTACATGAATAACAAAAAATTTATATTATCAGATTTAAATATACTTCTTAGTATAACAATAGTTCTATTTCTAATATTATTTACTCACTTATTTCATTTTATATATTTCTTCTTTTTGATTTGAACTTTTAAAGAATTATTTTTCTAAAAATTTATTTGATATTTTTTTTTACTTTGCACTTTAAAGAAATATTATTCTCTCCAGATTAGAACATTTAAAGAAATATTTTTTCAAGAATTATATTTTTTTTCTTTCTAAATTAGAACTTTTAAAGAAATATTTTTTCTAAAATTATATTTTTTTTCTCTCCAGATTAGAACTTTTAAAGGATTTAAGATATTTTTTTCTCTTTACACTTATATAATGATTGAGAGTGAATAATATAATTCTTTTGCTTATCAATGAGTAGATAAAATGTGTAAAAATCATATTTTAGAGTCTTAAAATGTGAACCAAACTATACATTCTGTTGTCTAGGAGATTTCGTTAGAGTAGAAAGAGGTCTACAAAAAGTAAGACATTTTCAAAAAAAAACTTTGTAGTTTTTTATGAAACAAGATTAAAAACCACGATTGAGATTTTAGATAATGACCATTTAAAATCATAGAAACCTAGCCTTGCTCACATAGTTCAGAAGACTTTAGCGTTTAGAAAATTCAAAAACAAAACCACCTCTGACCCAGAAAGGCTAAATAGTATGTCATACCAGTTGATATTACACTGGTTTTTTAAAATGACACAATGTAAGTCATCGAGATATATCTTACCTAGAAGTTTATTGTGGTTTGAAAATATAAACCAAAAAGAAATGCTGCATAGTTCTTGGTGAGACCAGGATAAGTTTCGATCCACTATCACACACCAGAAAACAGACATAAACTAACTTTCAAAATTTACACACTAATTTAATACTTCCAAACATCTGTATACAAAAAGCCTCAAAATATAAGTATCTAACGAATATTATGAAGTATTAGTAGAAGATCATCATTCTTCCCAAACCAAAATTATTTTATTTCAAAATAATATAATACATGCCACTGTTTTAAAAAAATATCATTTTAAATATATATTTTCATCAATATTTCATATTTTTTTAAACAATATCTTTCATAGTATTCTTTCCTAATAAACCCTCTTAAATCACCATTGTGTTTTATACCTTATAATTCACTATCATTTCATATTCTTTTATAAACATAAGAATATTGTAAAAAAACACTTAATATTTAAATAAGTTACAGGTTTATTTAAGACAAGTCCTTCCTTCTCATTAAACATCTCCAAGTAAAATATCACCAAATAATTAAATACCTTTAAAATAAATTTATAAACCCATCCAATAATTAAATACCACTAAATAATTCGTTAAACTCATACTATTCAATAATTAAATATCTCAAAATAATAAATTAAACCCAGAGCATCTCAAAATTTTTAAACCACCTCAAAATATTATAAATCCCCACCTTAAAATTATAAACCCACACCATCCAATAATAAATTAAAGCCACCCCCAACCTCAAAATATTATAAATCCCCTTCATTTTTTAAACCCTTAAAAATGCCACTTTCAAAAAAAGAAATACTAACCTATCTCACACCACTCCCAAAAAACCTCACAAAACCCCAAAAACCCCTCTTTTACGGCACAGCCGGCTACAGAGCACACGCATCACTCCTTCCACCCATAGTATCACGCTGCGCCTTAATAGCATACCTCCGTTCCACAACATTTGCCGGCAAAAACATCGGTATAATGCTTACCGCCTCACACAACCCCGAAGACCAAAACGGAATAAAATTTATCGACCATAACGGCGACATGTTCGACGAAACATGGGAAAAACTATGCGACGAAATCGTTAACAGCGAAGATAAAGACTTTTATACCGTTATTAACCGCGCACACCGTAAATACGGAAACATGCGAGATATTGGCGACGGCCCCCGTGCCTCCCTTATCCTCGGCCACGACACCCGCCCCTCACACACTACACTCATACAGAATATATATGATACTTTAGAATCTTTTAATATACAGATAACTAATTATCAACTAACTACCACCCCCGAATTACATTTTCTTGTCAGACACTCTAATCTTCTCTCCACCCTACCACCAAAAAACTCATACCTCGACCACCTCACCAACCTCTACACCCAACTCAAACAAGCACTAAACGATAGGGATAATAAAAGTGATGGAAATAGGGATGGAGATAGAGATAATAAATTAGATAGAGATAATAATATAGATAAAGATAATATAACAGATAATATAATAGATAGTATAGATAGAAATAGTATAGATAAGAACAGTATTATAGATAGAAATAGTATAGATAAGAACAGTATTATAGAAGAAGAAGTAAACAACCCTAATACCACCCCTCTTACTACTTATGTTGATACCTCTAATGGTGTTATAGAATATAAACTATTATACTTAAAAAATAAAATACCGTTAAATTACCATATAATAAATAAAAAAGGACCTTTAAATTATAAATGTGGTTCTGATTATATTAAAACATATAATTTACCACCTTTTAATATTAATACATGTATATATGATATAGATCTATGTGCATCCTTTGATGGTGATGCAGACCGTATAGTGTATTTCTACAGTAGTAATAGGGGAGAGGGTAGTAATAGGGATGGTAGTAGTAATAGGGATAATAATAGTAATACTAATAAGGATAAAGATAATATAAGTAATAATACTAATAAGGATAAAGATAATACTAAAGATAAGAATAATATAAGTAATGCTAATAAGGATAATACTAATACTAATACTAATAATACTAATAAGAATAATATAAGTAATAATACTAATAATACTAAAGATAATATAAACACACCCATATCAAACACTAATATAAATAATATATCGGTTATTGATGGTGATAGTCTTGCTGTTCTTCTTATTACTTATATATATACACTTATTAATAATACAGATATAACATGTGGTATAATACTTACTTATTACTCTAATACTTCATTATTAGACTTTTTATATAATAAAGGATATAAAGTAAGTATTGTTAATACAGGTGTTAAGAATTTAGTAAAAGCAGCACGGTTATATGATATTGGTATATATTTTGAGAGTAACGGACATGGAAGTGTAATATTTAGTGAGAGAGTAAGGGGTATGATAGGTAGTGGTGTGGGTATAGTTGGTGGTAGTGTGGTTGAGGGTGGTATAGTTAGGGGTGTGGATAGTAGTTTGGGTATAGATAGTAATACTTCATTGGTAGATAGTTCAGAGGTAAGAGGTAATAAGGGTTCAGAGGTAAATACCTTAATAAGTAACACCCCTCTAAGTAATACCCCTCCAAACAACCAACATAGTAATAACACTATTCTTAATATCTTGTCTCTCTTCTTTGATCCTTGTATCGGTGATGCTTTAAGTAACTTTCTTATTATAAATTTACTTTTTAAAAAAGAAGATTTTTATAAATTAAACTCTTTATATTTAAAATATCCTAATAGGTTAATATGTATACCAGTTAAGAATAAGTCAGTATTAAAGGTAGGGATAAGTAGTGGTATTGGGGATAGTAGTAGGGATAGTGGTAGATTAGATAGTAGTAGGGATAGATTGGATAGTAGTAGGGATAGTAGTAGGGATAGGTTAGATAGTAGTAGGGATAGAAGTAATACTAACAGAATAGATAGTAATAGAATAGATAGTAGGTTAGATAGTAATAGATTAGATAGTAGGTTAGATACTAACAAACTATCTTCTAATGTTCTTGAACCTGTTGAGTTGAAGAGAAGAGTAGAACAAATATGTTTACAGAAAGAAGTAATAAGAGTATATATAAGACCTAGTGGTACTGAGGAATGTATACGTGTGTATGTAGAGTGTAGAAGTGTAGAGGAGTGTGATAAGATAGTGTTATGTGTGGCACAGGATGTTTATGACTTGTGTGGTGGAATAGGACCGCACCCTGAGATAGTGTATTAGGTAGTAGGGTAAGTAGGGTTAGTATCTTAGTAGGGTTAGTATCTTAGTATGCGTAGTAGGGTTAGTAGTATTAAAGATAGGGAATAATAGTAGTGTTAGTACTATATCTATTATATTTTAAGATATCTTTTGGTATATAAGAATGTGAAGTATATAGGAATATGACGTATATAGGAATATGACGTATTAAATTGTTTGTAATTATTTATTTATTATATGTTAAGATTTATATTACTATATGTTAATAAGAAGTATCTTTATATATTACTATTAGTTATAAGGTATACTTTATATATTACTATATGTTATAAGGTGTTTAATAAGAAGTATCTTTATAAGATATACCTTATGTTTAATAACTCTTATAAGTACTAATAAATAATACTTTAATAAAATTACATATAAATTTCAATGTAATACTATAAATACTAATAATTAAGAGGTAATACTATAAATACTAATAATTAAGAGGTAATACTATAAATACTAATAATTAAGAGATACTTTAGTAAGAAGTATATTTAAAAGTAGGTTTATGAATACTTAATACTTTAATAATATTAAATAGTATACCTCTTAATAAGAAGTGGATAAATAGGAAGTAGATATAATACTATACTAACCCTTTTTAATAAAACATAATTAATAATAGATACTTTAATAATACAAGATACTTTAATAGATACTAGTAATTAAAGTATGGCTTATATATTACCCTCTAACTAATAAATACTAGTAATTAAAGTATAACTTATATACCCTTTAACTAATAATTGTCACGGGCTAATAAACCCCCCCATGTCCAATAGAACCCCTGTTATTTCTAATGATTTATAGAACCCCTGTTATTTTCTAACGATTTATAGAACCTCGGTTATTTTCATATATTTTATCCAAGGGCCATATATTGGAAAAAAGGAAGTGATTAATCACTAAATTTAATAGGGGTTCTCTTAAAAAAATGCTTATATAGTTTTTAACTTGAATTTCCTGCCAAAAAAAATATTTCAAGTTTTGCCAGAATAAAAATAAAAACTAGAATGATAATACTCAAATAATAAAAAATAACTATAATAATTGCAAAGTAAACTAAATTAAACTCGTTTTATTACGCTTCTAAAAACTGTTCTTGTGTCACCATCATTGTTTTTTCCTTCAATCATGTTGTTCATCAAAATACCGGTAATTGTAAAAACCGAATTATCGTAAAAAGAGTCAAAAGGCGCTCTTTTAGTTTTAATATTTATATCGAAGTCATTTTTTTTAATAAAACTTGATTTCCAATCGACAAATCTTTCTTGAGTCTATTTGAATTATTGCTTTCTATAATTCTTTCTCTATAGTTTTTAAAATGCTTAGCCACATCCGAACGAATCTTACTATCGATTTCGCGATCATCAGCTTTTATAGTGGTTGTGGTAGTCACCGTTTCAGTAAATTCTTCATGTACATCCGAGGCGATTTCCAAGATCCATTGTGTATCCGCTGCATTTTCTTCGACTAAAACTATATCAGGATCTATATCAATAGCAGGCACTATCGTACTGGCTTCGTTTTCAACTATTATGCTTCTAGAAAGTGGATTGTTAAAACCTGGTTGTTCGAAGAAATGCATAAATAGAGATTTGTTTTTTGCACTATATACTGATCTGTTATATGCATAAATAAAATTATTAAGATCTTCAATCCCCGTTCTTCCACCTGTATCATGCAATTTCTTCGCTAGCGATCTTTTTATGGTCCGATTTACACGTTCTATTTGACCTTGCGCCTTTGGATTGCGTGGTCTTCCATGTATAATTTTGATGTTAAGATCTGTTAAAAATACTTCAAGTAGTGCATTTTTAAACTTTCGACTGTTATCGGATTGTATTGCCACTGGGACACCGAAGTTGTTAAATAAAAATTTCAATGAATCTCTTACTAATTCCGAAGTTTTATTGATCAGCTTAAAACAGTAGAGATGTTTTGTGTATGTGTCGATTACATTAAGAATCTAGCTATATTGATCATTTTGATCACTATATCGCCTGAGATCTACACAATCCATCATAAATAGATCATATTTTTTGGCAATATGATTTATATATATTGGCTGAATTGTTTTTAGAGAATTGAATTGACTATATGCTTCACACTCTTTTACATACTCTTTTATATATTCCTTGGGAATCCCATAGTATTTTTGTACAATCAAAGCCATCATTTTATTTACTCCGATGTGGGCAACAGCATGCTTTGTTTGAATAATTTTTTTAATCAGGGCAGTTTCAAATCCAAAAACGGCTTTTATTAGATGTTCGCGTCTTTTAAAACAAATATCATCTCCGAGCCAAGTAAAATGTTATGGCTCAACAACCTCTTTTCTTCTTTGTAATACGCAGTTGGATACTGACCGGTTTTTAAATATGCAGTAAGAATTTCTTTTTCTTGCCGATTTTTACAACTTACATTCTTTGGCATTTTGGTTACATTATATTTTTATATATATATAAAATGAATACTAAGAAAAAAGACAAATAATATGAAAGCATTAAATGAATTTATACACAATGATATGTTGTTTAGTGCCTGTATCAAATTCTACTACGAAATTTTGCTTTACAAATACTAACAAGTGCAAAAAACCGAAAAAGCAAAAAAAGAACTCAAAAGAAAAATATAAATTTCATTGGATATTTTATTCATAATTAACACATCCTTTTTGTTTATACAAAAGAAATGTTAAAAAAGGATGGATAAGAAATATCGGAAATGAAACTAAAATAAGAAGGTTTATACGAATAAGGGGAATAAATTCGTTCTAAGGATATAGAAATTAAAGGCTATATGTAAAAATAAAGGGTGTTATCAAGATTTAAAATGTATAGGAAATAACGGGGGTTCTATTGGACATGGGGGAGTTTATTGGCCCGTGACAATAAATACTAACCCTAACCAATATTAAAAGTACTATGATTAAAAGGTATTTAAATAAGATAGCCCTAACTCAATATTAAAAGGTATCTTATGCAATACCAAGGTTAACCCTAGCCAATATTAAAAGTACTGGAATTAAAAGGTATCTGAACAAAAGGAATCTAAATAAATACTTCTTATTAAATACTTTAATAATAACACTAGCTAAGATATAGTATAATACTAACACCCTTTACTTCCTACTACTACTAACACCCTTTACTTCCTAACCCTACTACTAACACCCTCTTACTTCCTAACCTTACTAATACTTATAACTAACACCCCTTACTTCCTAACCCTACTACTAACACCCTCTTACTTCCTAACCCTACTACTACTTATAACTAACACCCCTTACTTCCTAACCCTACTACTAACACCCTCTTACTTCCTAACCCTACTACTAACACCCTCTTACTTCCTAACCCTACTACTAACACCCCTTACTTCCTAACCCTACTACTACTTATAACTAACACCCTCTTACTTCCTTATTCTTACATATAATGTCTCATGTTCCTCTATTACCTCTTCTATACTAACACCCCTTACTTCCTTATTCTTACATATAATGTCTCATGTTCTTCTATAACCTCTTCTATAGTAAATCCTACACTTACACACATATCACATAACTCTTTAATATTAAATAGATGTACATATCTAACACTAACATTATTCCAAGTAGCATATACATCACCATAAGAGAAGGGGATATCTTTAATATTTGATATGTTGTTATTATCCTTAGTATCTTTAATATTTGATATGTTGTTATTATCCTTAGTATCAGTAGTATCTTTAATATCCTTAATATCTTTAATATCTCTTATGGTATTATCTTTAATATTATCTGTAGTATCTCTTATGGTATTACTAGTATTAACATACCCTTTATCACTACCACACTCACCCACACTACCACCCACACCACTACACTCTATAAACCTCTTGTTATTTCTATGTTTAATACTCCATACTCCTATAAGACATATTCCTTTATATTTAAGTATTCTATATATCTCTTTAAGAAATATAATACGTCTTTCTAATGTACTTATATGATGTAATACTGCTATTGATATTATAATATTATAAGTATTATTCTTAAAGGGTATATAAAGACAGTCACCTCTAAGAAGATCAAGAGGTGAAGGAAAATTATTATTAGTTTTATTATTAGTAGAAGGGTTATAAGTAGTAGGGTTAATAGTAGAAGGGTTGGAAGTACTATTATCTTTAGTATTACTTATATTATCTTTAGTATTACTTATATTAGTATTACTTATATAGTTGTTATCTTTATTACTTATATCCCTACTAATATCCCTACTACCACTACCATACATACTACCACTACCATACCCATCACTACCACTACCATACACACTACTATCCCTACTACTATTACCCTTTGTTATGTGCTGGAGTAACTCTCTTGAATAATCCATACCAATTATATTATTATACATTATACATCTACCATTACCACATCCATTATCAAGTATTAAATGTGTAGGGTTATATGTAGTAGATAAGAATGTACGTATGTATGGCCATATAGTGTATCTAGTATTAGAGAAGTGTGTGTGGTTGTTTTTGTAGAAGGTGTGTACTTTTTGTGATTCGAAGTGTGACATTGTATGATATAAGGGGGGTGTTATATGTTGGTTATTAGTATTGGTATTAGGTGGGTTGTATTTAGTAGATATTATTAGGTGGGTTGTTGTATTTAGTAGATATTGTTAGATATTGGTTATAAGTACAGTTATTGTTTAGTAGTAATAGATATAGGGATTTACAGATATAAAGGGTGTTAGTAATATGATATGTTAGAGGGTGTTAGTAATAGGATATAGGGGTTTAATGACATAAAGGGTGTTAGTGTGATGATATGTTAGAGGGTGTTAATAATAAGATATAAAGATTTAAGATTTAAAGGGTGTTAAACAATAAGATATAAGATTTAAAGGGTGTTAAATAATAAGATATAAGATTTAAGATTTAAAGGGTGTTAATAATAAGATATAGAAGAGGGTGTTAAATAATAAGATATAAGATTTAAGATTTAAAGGATGTTAATAATAAGATATAGAAGAGGGTGTTAAATAATAAGATATAAGATTTAAGATTTAAAGGATGTTAATAATAAGATATAAAGATATAAGATTTAAAGGGTGTTAATAATATAGATATAAGAATTTAAAGGGTTTTAATAATAGATATTATTTTATGTTTTATTACTGTAAATTATATTCTTAAGATTATAACCCTTACGTCATTACCCTTATCTAATACTAAGTCATTACCAATAGTAACCCTTAAGGCATTACCCTTATCTAATACTAAGTCATATCCCTTTATTATTACCCTTTACCAATAGTAACCCTTAAGACATTACCCTTATCTAATACTAAGTCATATCCCTTTATTATTACCCTTTACCAATAGTAACCCTTAAGGCATTACCCTTATCTAATACTAAGTCATATCCCTTTATTATTACCCTTTACTAGTAATAACCCTTAAGGCATTACCCTTTAGTATTAAAAATAAGTCATTACCCTTATCTAATACTAACCCTATCCGTTTATTTTACCCTTTACTTATACTAACCCGTTAGTATTAACACTAATTTAAGTACATTATACTAATACTAAGTACCCTTTATTATAACCCTTTTATTAACACTAACTTTTTACTAACACTATAAGTCATTACCCTTTACTACTACCCTTTACTACTACCCTTTACTACTACCCTTTACTACCAACCCTTTACTAATACTATTATACTACTACCACCCCTTTACCATACCCCTATTAATACTAACCCTACTACTACTACCCTTCACTACTACTACTAACCAACCCCCTACTACTACTACCCCTTTATTCTCTTTGCTATTTCCATGTTTGATAGTAAAAGGTGTTTAATTTCATTAAATTCAAATATAGTAAGATTATTAAGATTAAGAGAATTTGTATCTATCTGATGTATACCGTTATAAGTCTTAGAGAAACGTATATCTTTAATATCTAATACTAATTTATACAGGTAATGTGTAGTAATATTAGATATATTAGAAGTATGGTTGTTATTATAGTTGTTAGTATGGTTGTTAGATATATTAGTATTAAGACCGTTATTAGATATATTAGTATTAAGACCGTTATTACTGTTAGAACTGTTATTATTACTATAACTTTTACTTTCTCTAAATTCCTCAGTAGAACTGTTCTCATGCCCAACATTATAACTGTTAGTTATTATGGTGTATGCTGTTTCAAAGAAGTATGGGTGTAGAGTAGAGTATTCTGATGTATTACTTATTTCAAACTGTAATGTGGAGAGAAGGTGAGGGAGGGAGAGAGAAGAGGGAAGTTTGATTTTACACATGTTACTGTTTTTAAGGGAGAGTGCTATGTACAGGGGTACTTCATATGTTGAGAGTGGTTTTAAGGGTGGTATTGTGTATGAGAGGAGGTGTATTGGTGGGATGTTTGCTGTTGTTTCTATTTGTATGTAGTAGTTATGATGGGCTATTAGTTTTAGAGTGTCTGGTTCCATAGAGGAAGGGGGGAAATGTTGAGAAGAGATATAAAAGGGAGGAAATATATAATATTAGAGAGGAGATATATTTATAGAGAGGAGATATATTTATAGAGATATTAATAAAGAGATATATTTATACTAAGATATATAATAGAGATATCAATAAAAAGAGATATTAATAAAAAGAGATGTAATATTAGTTGTAGAGAAGAATAATAAAGGTATTAATAGAGAGGATATATATCAATAAAAAGAGATATAATATTAGTTATAGAGAGGATATATATTAATAGAAAAAAATATAATATTAGTTGTAGAGAAGAATAATAAAGAATATAAATAGAGAAGAATAATAAAGATATTAATAGAGAGGATATATATTAATAGAGATGTAATAGAGAATATATAAATATCAGAAACAAAGTATTTCTTAAAGAAGATTATTCTTTATTTTACTGAGACATTTTCTTTTAATTTTCTGATATTAAATCTAATATTTTAATAATCCGTTATAAATATTTTGTTTTTTACTTTTTAAAATATTTTAATTACTTTTTTTTAAGTTTTTATAAGTTATATAACTGATGATTAATATTGTAATGTAATTTATCTATTTATTTTAAAATAAAGTTTTGAATTAAATCAAATTAAATTCTAAAAAAATGATATATCAGTTTTAAAATATATTTTTGTATTTCAATATACTACTATTTCATATTTCAAGTGATGTATCAATTTTAAAATATATTTTTGTATTTCAATATACTACTATTTCATATCTCAAGTGATATATCAATTTAAAAAATTCAACGTTTTTTAGAAATTTATGTTTTCTATAAATGTAACATATCTCTCAAATAATTATGATATCTCTTAAAATAATACTTATAATATATCTCTCAAATAATTATGATATCTCTTTTATATTAATATATCTCTTAAATAATTATGATATCTCTTTTATATTAATATATCTCTTAAATAATTATGATATCTTAAAATAATACTTAAATTATTTCTCTTAAAATTTAAAGTGACACAAGCATATCTTGATATAAAACAAAGACTGAAACATTTTCACATCAGAAATAAAACATGTATTACATTTTTATATATAAAACTCTAAACACTACAATTTCATGAAATTCGAAGATTTTTTGGAAAAGAATATACATCCAGAATATAAATATTACTATATTGATTATACAGGATTAAGAAATAGATTAAAGAAGGAATTTAATGAAGAAGAAGAGAATGCGTTTGTGGGTGAACTTGAAGAAGAGATGAATAGGGTTTTTAATTTTATAAATTTGAAACATGACGAATTTAGTAAGAGAATAAGTCTTATCAATAGAGACATTAAAGGAACAGAAATATATTCTAATAGTAATGTGTCTTCTAAAAGTAGAAATAGAACAGAATCTAGTTTACATGGAATTGGATGTAATATTAGTACTGGGAATGGAAGTAGTTTGGTATCTAAATCTAAAGATAGTATAAGAAATAGTAAGTGTAGTGTAGATTCTAATACTGATATGAATAGTGTGTCAAGAAATAGTATTTCTAGAACTAGTGGTAGTATTAATATAAGTAGTAGAAGTAGTGTTAATACGGATTGTAATAGTAAAGAATCTGCACCGAGAATAAATGACAGTAAAAGTAATGAAAGTGTAAATGTTACTATTAAAGGTGAAATATCAAAGGTACAAGATGAAATGAAAATATTTGCTGATTATATTACAATAAATATTGTCGGATTTAAGAAAATACTTAAAAAACACGACAAATTTACAAATTACAATATTTTGCCATTTTATATGCCAAAATTGAAGAGTAAAATACGATCAATGAAAAATTTAGACGCATTGCTTTATAAAGTAAGTAAAACTATATTAAGTCATTCGTATGTAAATTTAGAGAAAAATAGTTTGAGTACCAGTAGTTTTGTAAGAAACACGAGTAAATATTGGGTTCATAGAGATAATATTTTATCTTTGAAATGCTTTGTATTGAGATATTTACCGATTTATGTTTTTAGCAATGAAAATAATGAAGAATCACCGTTTGCTTCATGGAATGAAAAGACACACGATAGGTGTATAAGCAGTGTTTATTTTGATAATAGATGGTTTTCGTTGTATGAAGGAAGATTGAGGAAATTACCGGGGGCAGAAGCAATACGTATAAGGTGGTACACTTCTAAAATAGGAAAATTGGTTTTTATAGAGAGAAAGAGACATGAAGATGGATGGACAGGTGTTCAGAGTAAAAAAGAAAGATTCAAAATGCCGGAAAAATATGTTGACGATTATATAAATGGACATGATGTGTGGAAACATTGTAAGTCATACAACAAAGATAATAAAAGAGAGGCATTGCAATTATACAAAGAGATACAAGAAAAAATAGTAAAAGAAAAACTACGACCTGTTGTACGAACTTTTTATAAGAGAACAGCCTTTCAACTACCGAACAGTGCCCAAGTTAGAATTTCTTTAGATACCGAACTTTGTATGATAAGAGAATGTACAGAAAACGACCTAAAAAATGATGTTCGACCTTTGGTTTGGAGAAGAAAAGATGTAGAATGTGAATATCCATTTACAAAACTAAAAAAAGAAGATATTGTAAGATTTCCATATGCAATTCTTGAAATTAAATTGCAATCCGTAGATGAAACTAAACCAGATTGGGTAAATGAATTAATCTCATCCAGTTTGGTAGAACACGTACATAAATTTTCTAAATTTTTACACGGTGCAGCTGTTTTATTTCAAAATATAAGTGATATACCGTATTGGTTACCTCAAATGGATGTAAATATTTGTAGAAAAGAATTTTTAGTGACACCGATGAACAAAGAAATAGTTATCGACATTCCAGAAAACGAAGAAATTCCTTTGATTTCTGATAGCAGTAAAGCTGGTCTAATGACTGTAGATACCAGAAACAAAAGAATCGCATTACCAGTAAGAATCGAACCAAAGGTATTTTTTGCGAATGAACGTACATTTCTATCCTGGTTACACTTTTCTATATTTATAGGTGGTATCGGTACTGCCCTCATGGGACTCGGAGATTCAAAAGCTGTTTATTCTGGTATAGCATTTATATGCGTATCAGTTCTGTTTGCAATATATGCCTTATATTTATATTTCTGGCGAGCTTCTATGATCAGATTAAGAGATCCTGGGCCATATGATGATTTATACGGTCCTTTTATTTTGGTTGTTGTTTTTCTTATCGCCATGGTTTTGTCCATATTTTTTAAGTTTCCGCTTCTTAAACATTAAAAATAACTTTTTATTTTTTAATTTATTTATAATTCCCTTTTCTTCTATCAATCTCCAATATTTCATTTGTTTTTAACAAAATTATTCCTTATTTTTATTTTATGAGGGTTTATATTAAAGTGGGTCTTCTAAATTCCACCCTACGTAAATATTTAATTTAATTAATACTACATAATATAGCAATTAAAATATTATGCATTATGAATGTGAAATAAAATATAAATTTTAAAAAAAGATTACTTTATGATAAAAGTGAAATATTTACGATTTAACTTTTTAATTCTAAATATGGTATTTGAAAGAAGATTTACTTAAAAGAAAATACTTTTTAAAAATCTAAATTATTTGTAATTTTATTAAATCAGAAGAAAATTTCCTTAAAAATACAAAAGAGGAATAAAAAAAATATAATTTATTAGAATAGATCCTAAAAAAAATACACTGTAAACAAAGAAACCAATAAATTTTATTTTAGAAGAAAATTAAGAATTTAAAAATTGAGAAAAACAATGAAAAATTGAAATTTGAAAAAAAAAAGAAGAATTAGTTTGAATAAATAACGAGTAAAAAGATGAAAATAATCTCCTTAAAGAAATATAAAATTTTTTATTAGAAAATCATACAAATAATTTTATAAAGAAAAATATTTTATTAAAATCTTTAATCCCTACTTTTTAATGACAGATTTGAGTGAAGAAATAAAAAATCTTTCAATTTCAAATCAGAAAGAAGTCTATAGCATAGTATTTATAGGACATGTAGATGCAGGTAAATCAACAATATGTGGTCAAATACTAAATCAGTTGGATTTAATAGATAAACGTACGTTAGATAAATATATAAAAGAAAGTATAGAAAAAGGAAGAGAAAGTTGGTATTTGAGTTGGGCACTGGATACAAATCCAGAGGAACGAGAAAAGGGGAAGACCACTGAAGTAGGTCGGGCATTTTTTGAATTAGAATCTAAAAAAATAAATATTTTGGATGCGCCAGGACACAAAATGTTTGTATCTGATATGATAGTAGGTGCAAATCAAGCAGATATTGGTATTTTGGTCGTATCTGCACGTATAAACGAATTTGAAGCAGGTTTCGAAAAAGGTGGACAAACACGCGAACATATAATTCTTGCGCGAGCAGGAAAAATCAAAAAAATTGTAGTTTTAGTCAACAAAATGGACGATGAATCAGTTTGTTGGTCAGAAAATAGATTTAATGAAATAAAAAGTAAACTTTCTAAATTTCTTCAAGCAATTTACAACGACAGTAGTATCAAATACATACCAGTCAGTGGATACAAAGGTATAAATATCAAAAACAGAATCGATAAAAGTATATGCAATTGGTACAACGAAGAATCTTTCTTAGAATATTTAAATAAAATAGATTTTAATCGTGAAAGAAACGTATTTGTTATGTCGGTAGCAGAAAAAATAAAAATTATGGGAAATACGATGTACAGCGGAAAAATAGAATCGGGAATTTTAAATAAAAATCAAAAAATTCTAATTCTTCCTAAAAATAGCATTTGCACCGTTTTATCGATTTTTGATGAAGAAGATATGGAAATAGACCAAGCATTACTTGGAGACACAATAAAAATAAAATTTAAAGAAAATATAGAAGATGTTGATACAGGAGATGTTTTCTGTGACCCATCCAACCATGATTTTAAAATTATCAATGAATTTACCTGTGGTTTAACTATTTTAGAATCTAAAAATATTTTTTGTGTCGGTTACAAACCCATATTACATGTCAGAATGGTCTCTAAAGAATGTAAAATACTTGAAATTAGAACAATTATTAATAAAAAAGTTGTTAAAAAACCCTTCGCCAAAAAAGGAGAAAAAATTTTGGCTAAAATAAGGGTTGAAACACCAATCGCCCTTCTAAATTGTAAGGATGAAGATAGAACAGATAAATTTGCTCTTAGAGACGAAGGTATGACAGTAGCAATAGGTGTTGTTAGAAATTTGATAGGTTAAATTATTAGTTTTAATATTTATTTTATTTCTTTTATCTCTATTATTTCTTATTTCTTTTATTATTTCTTTTATTGCTTTTATTTCTTATTTCTTTTATTATTTTTTTGCAATTATCTTTTTGTTATATTTACTCAATTATCTTTAATTATTATCTTTAATATTTATCTTTATTATTATCTTTAATATTTATCTTTATTATTATCTTTAATATTTACTTAAAATCTTTATATTCATTTATCTCTTTATATTTTTTTAATTAATCAAATCATTTGAATTCCTTACAGATAGAATGGATTTTCTTAAATTTTTTAAAGCCTAGCTTATATCTAAATAGATTATTTTAATAGATATTTATATATTGAATAAATTAAAAATTAAAAGAATGATAAATGTATAAAACAACAAATAATTGGAATATTTTATATTATAACAGTATATAAGACTAGATTTCTTAATTATAACACTATTTAAGTCTAATTGATTAACTTCCTTTTAATTTCTCAACCGTTTCCGAATCATCTGTTCTTATATCACCTTTAATTGTACCACTCTTAGCGAACTTAATAACCATTTTAATAATGAAGAAAGCCCAAATGACATTTAAAACGAACAGAAATGCCATTGCAAGTATAAGCAATAAAAAAATATTGCCACCCGAATATTCTATACAGAAATACCCAGCGGGTAAAATAATATATCCTGGAAATACTATACCTCTTGATATAATGAATACACTGGCAAATATAGAAAATACGATATCTGCTTTTCTTTGTTTTTTTAGATAAAAATTTAATTTTGCAAATTCCATGAATGGATCTGCTATATCATGTATGATCATAACTGTTACTCCGTATCGTAAAAGACTAATTAGAAAAAAAAGCTTACTTTTTAAAATATGAACCGAATATTAGAAATAAGGTTATTATATGGTGTAAAACCATTTGATAAAAATCACTCATTCTAGGTTCATAAAATAGTAAAATCAAACTTGAAAAATAATAACTGAATTCCATAAAATAGTAAAATTTGACTTTCGAAGGTATGAAATTATTAGGCCAACTCAAAGTATATTTAAAAGGAGACAATAACCACTCTTCATTACAAGTTGTTATAATACCGTAAGTAATAAATGTTGAATATGTTATAAATCTGTACAAAGAACCTCTAAATTTAGTTTCTACTAATTTTTTTTGCGATTTTTTTAATCCAGATTCTTGTAATATTTTATTGGCTAGTTTAGTCATTATTATTTTTCTTATTGATATCATAACTGTTACTATTATCAGTAAATATATTGTATCTGATAATATGTTTATGTCTGTGTTTAATATTCTGTTCTTCCATTCGTGTCTCATTTGGAAGTTTAGGTTGAAAAAATATACTTATATTTTTAATTAAGAAATTTAAAGACAAATTTATATCTAGCGAGATAAATAGATTGCTATTTTTCATTTATAATTAATAAATTTATTTATAAATTTGTGTTTGGTAAGATTAATATATTGTTATTTTTCATTTTTAATTAATAAATTTGTAGAGAATTTCAAAAGTTTATACAAATAGATTGCTTTTAATCCGTGTAATTTTTAATTCTAGATTATATTAGTAAATTTATAGGAGGTTATATGTTAAAAAAGAAGCGTTTGTTGTTTTGGTGTGTGTGTTTATTTTTAATTTGGTTATTTTGAATAGGATTGGGTTCTATTATTCTATTGCTCTTAAGAATTACTATTAAAGGATTAATTAAACATTAAATTTGTTTTTTCTTTTAATTTTAGATTTATACAAAAGTACTTCGAATGATAAATAATTTTTTTTGTGAATTCGTTTAAAGAAAATCTTATTGCAGTAATTCATATCAGAAAATAAATAGCATGACTTGGTTCTTACTCTAATCATATCAGAATGAAAATATGATATATCTGCTATATTTGTATCATTTGTTTATATAAAAACGTTAAGATACAATTTCACATCTCATGAAGATAGTATCTAAGTTTTGGTACACAATTAGGATTCTATTTCTATATATTTCAAAATTCTAAATATTATTTATTGAAACTGTGGTTTGTAACAATTATTATTACCTATTTTAGATAAAATATTTATTGCTTTTTGAAGTATTAACGAAGAAAATATATGTAAAGGAAAAATAATAATTTTTTATATAAACAATAGCAGTAAAGAAACATTGCTTCAATAATATTCTATAAAAGTCATTATACTCTATTATATTATATTATATTATATTATATTATAATATAATATTCTATTCATCTTCAGATTTTTATTTTCTAATTTATTGAGTATTTATATTTTTATTTGGCGGCTTTCTGGTTATTTAATTTAACAATGTATTGTTTTATATTTAAAAAATATTTAAACTCGGTTTATGATCGACTTATAGATCCAATTTTAAAGTTTGGTTTATTTGGAAAAAATCTGTTCTAATTTTATTTGGCAACACAGCAAAAACTTTTCATATCTACATTCCTAATTAAAAAAAGCAGGAAAATACAATCGTGGGAAATAAATATACTTTCATGAATTACTTTTAAACATCTGTAAATACGATTCTTTTACATTGTTTTTTTTCTAATTTTGAGCATGATGTTCATTGAAATAGCTGTTACTATAAAAACAGCATTATTTTAAAGTGAGCCTATAGATGAAGCTTTTGTCTTGGTATGAATGTAAAGTTTTTATACACACATAGGTTTTTATAGATTTCGATTCCAAAAACTGTTAATTTTAGAACTTTATAATTACATTTTTGGATCTAAAAAGACGTGTTTATTCTGCAAATTTTTTCCCCTGGTCTCAGCGATGCTATTAAAGAAGGTTAGATTGTCTTTATTTTGGTAATTAGCTTCCTTTAAATTTGCTATTTTCCAGTTTAATATATGGCAAACCTATTTTAATGACATCCTATATCGTAGCCTATTTAAATATAAGTTTATTTACTTGCTGTGTCTTTTATTATTCTACTCTAGAAGAATTGATCATTTAAAATGCGATTAATAAGAAACAAAAAAATACTAAATGTTTTCTTCCAAGGTGTAATTTTTTTTGATACGTCCCAAATACGTCATTAAATGTTTAATCATCTCTTTCTACTAATTTATTATATTAATTTATAGTCTACGTTTTTATAATGAGATTTTTACTTTGGAAATGTATTTATATCATAGAATTGCGCGAACTTTTTCGTATAAGACAGAAATAAAAGTCTATTTAGACTATTTCAAGGAATAAATTCTTAGATCACTGACTGCTATGGAATTATATACCTTTTTATACATAAATGTTGTCAAATAGAAATGAATTTCATCTTTAACAGTCTTTTGAGTGTACATATTACTTTATATTTGGTATTAAAATAATACATAGTTATATTCCGAAGTTAGCATTATAGTTTAATTTGGTAAATACGTCAATTTAGATTGTAAGTCTAAATACATATATTTTAGGAATGATTTATTGCATAATATTTGGAGTGTTTTCAAATAAGTAAATGTTTTACAGGATTTGTGAATTATGATATAATTTCATATTTGTGTTTATTATGAAAAGAATATAATACCTCTTCTGCTTGAAGCAATCCGATTGCTGGCTCTATAAATTTCAATAAAGAGTTTTTGGCTATACAATACTTATGGCTCGCATTACATGTTAAAAATTACTCTTGTAAACAAAAAAATTATCTAAAGCAAAATTTATTCAAAAGAAAAAATATTCTCTGCTTTTGGAAATATTTATGGGTTTTCTTTACGATCCGAGAAAGTTTTTGGCTCCAAGAGTATTATTTAAAACATTTTATTCCTTTTTGCGACCTTAAAAACTTGAGATTATACTCTATTGAAGCAATATATTACGAAATATTAACTCTGAAAGCGATATGAAAATAAAGTAAAATAAGTTTGATCTATTCTAGGCACTTTAATAAAATATTTTGCGTCCGTTTATATCTCTAACATATCTTTTAATTACCAAACATCTCCAAGAGTAAATTACGTGAAATCTTATAGCAAAATTATAGAAAAAATTTAAAATTAATCACGGATTCTACCCATACGAAAATAATTGCTTATTTACCAGTCAAATTTTCTGTTTTAAGTTTCTAATAGAAGGTGTAAAGGAAAATCTACAGGTAATAAACTAGTATAGAAAATATCGGGATAGATATAATATTTGTGAAATATACTTTAAAATTTTAAATTCTTCATATAGATAGTTAGTTGAAATCGTTTTTATAGGTATATATTTGTTATAAATTGTAAAATATTTAGATTTAAGTAACCAAAACACAAGTAAGAAATTAACAGAACAAATATTTCATATTATTTTCATTGATTGACTTTTAAAATCACTATTTTACAAAAATAATTTTGCCTTCAGAAATGCATTTATCAGATTTAATATACAGGACAATATCAAAGTGTCTTATATCTGGTTTTTTATACATTTTAAGCCATAATACAATTTAATTATTCTCATAATAGACCTTAAGCTGGTGGAAACGAATTTTCTTTTATATCCAGAAGAAAAAAAAAGCGAAAATAATCTCAACCTTTATTTTTCGAGCCAAAGTTTCTTAGCGCTTTTAGTAAAAAAAATTCCTATTCTCACATGGTTCATTTCTCTTATATTTTCTAGTCTTTCTTTTCCATTTACTACCCGCTTTGTGCAAATTTCCAGTAAAAATTTGAGCCTTTTTAATCTGCACATTTCTCTTCTTCTTTCATATATACTTCCAGTTTTTCAGAGATTCAGCTCGGCTTATATATTCTGTTCATCTTTAACTTATTTTTATACAGTTCTATATTTTCTATCGAATAAATTTATTCATGGAAGTGTTTCATTTGTCTGAAGAAACTGTTTGTGTTAAATATTTTTTGCTTAATTCATTTATTGTATAAATCCTTATTCATTTTTATTAAAAACTTTTTAACAAAACAAGTATAAAGTTGCACGAAGCTATTCAAGCAATACTTATTTTATGCAATTATTATCGAAAATTAAATATATTACACAGAAAAACGTTAAGAAAACAGCAATCTTATCATTTAATTTATTATCTAACTGTTTAATTCTTAGAAATGAAATCTTAACGAATTGATTAAACTTTTTTTTCAAAAATCAAAACGTTAGAAAAATTAAAAAAACAATTATATTATGTTATTCTTTAATCATAATATAATTTAGAAGAAAATTTACGAATTTAAGTTCAAATATTTTTTTTCGAACCAATAAAAATTTTTTAATTGTTTTATATTCAGTTCTACCAATTATTAGTTGTGTAAGATTTATGAGTAAATAGAAACAATCAGATCTTATTCGGAGCGCTCATATTTGTGCCTTGTAGATTTTGCCTTATTAAAAATTTCGAGGCCAGTCGTCGTCGTAGGGTCATTACTGAAATATATAAATGATTTTTTATAGAATATGATTTTTGAAATCTTAAGTTTTAAATGAATAGATGTATTTCAGGGGTATAAAATTCAATAATTATTTTCATTTTTAGCTCCTCAGCATTAATCTCAAAAATTATATCATATTTTTGGTTATTCTCGGCAAGTTTTAATCTTTTCTTTTCTGACAAACACATTTAGATATTATTTCATCTTCTATTGTTACGAAGTTTGCTTTCAATGTAAAAATAAGTTTTAAGATTTCTTAATTTCACAGAAAACTTTATCATCTCCCTTCTAAAGAATTATTCCGCTTGTTTTTTTAATACCAAATTTGTATTAATAGTTTTTTAGGGAAATAAAATGTTTTTTTTACAAAATGAAACTTAAAAAGACCAAAAATGCCAGGAAATTTATATTATTCTAAATATATAACTAAATCGAGGATCATTAGAACATCAGAAACTTTTTAAATAATTTTAAATGGTAATTTGAAAGATATATTTAGCTAAAAATCATTTTATTCAAGAATATAAATACATACTACGATCATTAAAATAAATTTCAAAGAAACAGAACAAAATAAATCAATGCCTTTACTCATATCGTAACAAGACCCTATAAATTTGATAAAAATAAAAGAAAATAATCAAATCTAATGTTCCATAAAGATTTAGATATCAATAGACTCTTCAATTATTTAATTTATTAAGAAAAAAAATAGAATTTAATTTAGAAATAACCACTTAAAATATGAAAGTATTTAAATTTTGATAAATCTTTGCACATATGTTTCTTAGAGAATATTGCGTTTAAGAAAAAATATGAATAAAATATTTTAGTTTTTTTTGTAAATTAATTGTGTTACTATGTTTTTTATATATTAGTCTCGCTTTGTATACTTTATTTCATATAATTTTATGCTTTAATAATACTATTCGAGGTGAAATTATCGTTTACTGTTTATAAAATTACTCTATCGCTTTTCTTTGTTTAAATTTCTTCGCCTATATTACTCGAATCATTTACTATATTTTAATCGATAGATTATTTTCGGTCTTTTCGTAAAAATAAGGTATCAGTAATTTAATATTTGTTGCTTACACATTATCCATAGTAATTTATATATGTTGTCGAAAAATTGATCAATATATAGCTTAGATTCTTTTAATTCAATTTGCACTTTTTTTTCCTCTACGCAATATTTGTACTTATTACAATTCATTTGCACCATCAAAAAATATTTGCGCGGTTTTTAAGATCATCATTGTTTATGTGTTTAATTCATATTGAAAACACTGCTTCTTCATATATCTTACATGTTTTATTTTAGTGCATGCAATTTATTTAATAAAATAATATATGAAGAACTTGTACAATAAAAATTGTAACTTGCAACAGAAATAATATTTTTGTCATTTCGTTTATTAAAATTAAATTTGACAATAAAATATCTACGAATTCTTTTTATTTCGGACATATAACCGATCTGTTATATGTATTAAAGGTATTTAGAGTTTGATTTAATACTATAAGTTTACACAACCAATGTTGGTTTATATCTTTTTTATTTTGGTTTATGAGTTTCATTGAGTTTAGGATTCCTTCGATCAGCTTCTCCTATAAATTCTGAACTTCAGCTTTAAAAGATAGAAATTTTAATCCAGGAAATCGAGCTAAAGTCCTCTGAGTGAACTTTGCTAAACCAACCATTACTTTATTGCACCAAATAAATTTTCGGTGCTATAAAAATTAAATAAAAATTAATATAATTATAACTCACATAAATCTATAATTAAACAATTTTGATTTAAATATTCCAAACATTTCATAAGTTGTAATTTGTAAAAGGTTAAATTAATATACTACTTAACGATTATATTATTTTAACATTGCAGATAAAAACAGGATAAAATTTTATAAATTTTGGTTTGAGAAATATTAATGATTGAATTGTGGTTTAATTAATTTAAATATTACTTATTTAAGGCAAAAAGAGTCGGATTTAGAAGAAGAGACAATAATGGTTAAAAAGTTAGCAGAAAATACATAAAAAGCTAAAAATATTTAACACCGAATTTTATTTTACAGATTTAAGGCAAAAATTAATTGTTTTTTTAAAAATAACATTCATAAAGAGAAAAATATAAGAAGGAATTAAAATAGAATTTATTCTTATATTGCAGATTATTTACATATTATATTTACTTTTGGTTTGCTTTACCTTTCAACAATGGTAAAGCAGCATCAAAATTTTATAGGCTCTTGAATTTTGGTCTTCGGAAAAAAAAAATTATGGATTGTAAGCCGAGAAAGAGTATTTAGTAAATTTTGCTATAAAGGAAAACTTGCAGAAATAATTTGTTGAATACTAAAATAAAAACCAAATTTTCTTAATTTTTACTTTTTAAACTTTTTTTGAATATTTTGCTTTTTTTATTATTGTATACATTTTTGATTTTTAACATACGTCAATTCAATTTTTGTATAACAATAAATGTGTTATTCTCAAATAAAAAGTCAAAAGATTAAGTTGGTTGTAGAATTCTTATCGAATTTCTGTTTATGATCACTTGACCCATAATATCATAAGCAAGATTTATATTTTATGATTGAGCGTATCAATTGTTTTTTCAGATATAATTATTTAAAAAAGGTAAATAAAATTTTTTATAAGTATATTATTATGAAAAAAATCATATTTTTTAGTGATAATTTTACTATAGACTAAGCTTTTCAAAAAATTTCTACAGTTTTATTTTATATTCATTAGATTTAAAATTCAATTTTGAATCGAAATCTATTATATTTGTAGTGAGGTTAAGCATATTATATTTAAATATATGTCTTATCTATAAAACTTGCCAAAAAAATGAATTTAAGTCACATTGAATGAAAAATCAAATTAAACGTGATTTAATTTCTTCTTTACTTTCGTTGTATAAAAAACATTCTCGTTTTTTATGAGGTAGTTACATCATAGTGTTTAATTATTAAATGATGACTTTGTCAAAGTCACTACATTGATCTGATAACCTTTAAGCTGTATATTGTGTTTTTTGATTCCCGAGTATACCGTCAAATTCGAAAATTAGGATTTCCAGACTATTTTTACAAGCAGCAGTTTTAAACTCTGTTTCATTCTCAGACATATGAAAAAATGAGTCTTAGGTGCCGGATTAATATTTTATGCTCATAGATTGGATTTGCCGTGTTTTTCTTTATCTTATAACACAAAAAAGTATCGTTTTAAAAATACGAATTTTAGTTAAAAATAAAAACAATCCATCATTTTCTATTAAATATTATTTGAAATCAAGACACTCTATACAATAACATAAAGATATTTTCTAATGTTAACTATATTTACACTTTTTTGGAAGACAAAAAAACTCTTGCTTCGAATACGTGCATTCATATTTTCTATTACAGCAGCTAACGATTTCCTAGTTTTTAATGTTTATTACAGGATGTGGCTTCCAAAATTAATGTGATCGCGTTCATGTTCTGCTTCAATAATCATTTTATCCACAGTTTTTTCAAATGAATACCTTTCGTAACATTTATGTCGGGTTTTTTTAGCAAATCGATCATTGATATAATATACACGAAAAATGTTTTTTTGACGTGCATTTCTTTTTTTTATTGTTCTTACAATTTTTTTTTATAAAAAATTTATTTAAAAATATCACATCTTTTTACAATTTGGCAAGTGTTATATTTGTTTTCATGACATTAACGCAGTTCTAGGTTTAACATAAATAACTGCTACCCCAACACTCCATCGGTAACCCCTGCGATACCTACGTCCCAAAGCCTTTCATCCACCAGGTGTGTAGAACCTAATTAATAGGCGAGGCAGTTGCCCGGAGTTCGTTAATGTCCGTTGCATGGAGTGTGATCGAAGGCCGAAGCCCCCCCTGGGCTCCCCCAAGACTATGCAGCATTCCCACTTACTCTACACTTTCTGAACCCAATAAACTTCTAGCTAAGATATATTTCAGATTTACATGGGGTCCACCTAGACAGTGCAATGTCATACCAACAGGTATAACCTGCTACTTAGCTCTCCCGGCTTTTAATGGGTTTTATTTTTATATCTCCCAGGCGCTAAGTCTTCTAACCCGAGTGAGCAAGGCTAGGTTTCCATGCTTATACATGGCAATTACCTACAATTCCAGCTGCGGTCTGCAATCTGGTTACATAAAAAACTACAAATAAATTCGTAGAAAAAGTTTCTCTATTTCTTAGACCTCTCCCCCTCATAACAACTCCCGTGGAACAACCGAAGATGTAGTGTGGTTGTATTCCCACCAAAAATTCAAACAATGATCTTCACACCAGTTTCACACACTCATTGCCAAGCAGAAAGTTTTTTATGTGGTTATCCTCCCTCCACCACTGTACTTTAAATAAATAATATTCCTTATAAAAATTATATTACCTATTTCATTTTGTTGGTATCTATATATTTGATTTTGCTATATGGAGTGAAAGATATGATTTTAGCAGTAATCTAAACAAGTATTAAATCCCTGGATATATATTGTGGAATTATAGGATGAGAGTATAATCTCATTATAAACTATCTATCTGGCTGACATATCTAAAATTGATTTTTAAACAATGATTTTGATTTTTGATGCAATAAAAGTTACCTTTCTATTTCGGTTTTCCGTCTGTATATGTACAACGACGATAAAGTTTAAAGGTGTAAAAACTTTTAACAAAGCGAGTTTGAGGTTTCTATGAAACAAGATCAAAAAAGCGAAGCAGTAGGTGAATCTCTTTTTAAAAACATGAATACTCAGCTTTTTTGCTCGTATGAGAAGATGTTGCTTAAATGAAAGAAAAAATTCAAAATTAGGATAGCCAGGTTGAATGTAATCATCTGGTATAACTTTCATACATATGTTAACCACATGTGGTTGGCCTATATATCTATTATTTGCCATCTATTGGATTTGATTGGTGTATTTTAAGTTGGTTTTACGCTAATGCGGAGGCCTAGAGAGTTTTCTAATTACAATCACGTTTTAAGCAATCTAATTAAGAAATAATAGGCAAATTCATCTTCTGTAAAAGAGGTTTACACCCATTTTTAAACAAAAAGCTTCGGATGTTGGTATATTAAAGACATCGTTTGTGTAGAAAAAGCAGTTCATCTTGTAAACCCTACAAATGCAGTAATTGCATGAAAAAAAATAGTATATTTTGTGAGAGAATATACTATATATTAAATACAATAACAAATTTATATTGGGTAAAATTGGCCTATATATTCCTTTCAATCATAAAGCCAATGTTTATATTAAAATAGTTTTATATAACAATATTGTTTATTATAAAAAAAAAGCATTTCTCTTTTCACCTAATTGAAAACGGTTTCGGTTTAATATTAAGATAAAACATATTTCCTAAGTTTGTAATTTTTCAATGTTTATATGCCTTTCGATATTTAAATATATATCAAGGGTTACTAATTCTAACTTGTTCAAGCGACAGAGATTTGAGAATAAGCTGAAAAATGCCGAACATAATGACAAATACGCTTAGCAGTTTGAAATGAGAGAATATTATGTGCTTAAATTTATAATATGATCATCTCCATGACGAAACATTACATCAAATATTTTTCTGATTAATAAGAAGTTTAGACTCAAATTTAAATTTCTTTAGAATCAATCCCTTGCTTATCTATTCATAATCTTTATTAAAAAACAATAAAAAAACATAGTTAATAATTCATTTCAGCTTATATATAATTTACCAAAAGAAACACTGATAGCATTAAAAAAGCGAGTTTATATAAATATGATATGTCAGTATTATTCTTCAATCAATATAAATATTTATATATGTTTTAACTTAATTTTTTTTTCAATTAAATTTCATTTATTTTTTTCCTATTGTAAAGGGTGATAACATGGAACCAGCTTCGTTAAAAAATCTAATTCGAACCAAATGAAGAAAAAGGAGCTTTAAAAACCTGTTAATTAAAATAATAATAGATTTTAAAAGAACTTACAAAATTGTAATGCGCGGATTTTTGGATAAGATCAAACAATCCAAGTTTGAAATATAAACTCTGAAACTAGAGTTTCGGGATAACCTTTGTCCTATGAAAATAAAAAAATGCAGAATAAAAATAACGCTGCTCTTTTCGTGCAATATAAACGAAATTTAGATTATCTATCTTATATAACTTATATTGCGAGGCACACTGTACTTTCGATATCTCACACAAATTTAAACATGCGAAAATTTAAATAGCATTTATCAAAAAGCAAACTAGCAAATTCAAAATAAACTGTTTTTTTATTAGATCGTCACAAAAAACCTATATATTGATATTAAATACATAAAGTTAAAATGATGTCTTTAAAAATTTTACATAAAAAAATAAGCGGCTATTTCAAGGTTATAAGAAAGAAATTTTAAAATCTCTGGATCAGTATAATTATTGATTCAAATCGACTAAAAATCGGCACCTTGTGGTTTTCGGTCGATTAAAGTTTTAATTGCTTATCCAAGTCAATTGCTAAATTTTATAGATGGTGTAAGTTTTAAATTTAAGCAAAGTTCAGTCTTGTATTGAAAACCTTTATAATTATACTGAAAAAGCCATTAGAATCTAAAGATTCCTCATATGCCTAATTTTTTTTGCAAAGTTATACCTGGTTCGATGTACAGCTCTTTAAAACTCTTGAATGAAGAATTGGCTTTTTAAATATGATTATTAATATTAGAGATTCAATTGCACAAAAAATATTTATATTATTAACTTGCACTGTGATTTTTGAATTTCTATATTGAATCGCTTCTAATAGCGAATTATAAATCAATTTTATACCAGAGGCGTCTTATACAGTTTTCAAAGTGGTCTGCATAACTCTTATAACTATAATGTATCGAATATAATTAATTCTAAATTTAAGGTTCATATGACTCGGGGAGAGAACCAAAAAATATTTCCAGTAAATATATTGTATCAATCAACATTGCTTGAATCATATTTTTCAAAATTTCATAAACAATGTACAATTAGGGGTTAAGATTTTTCTGTGAACCAAACCATGTATTAAATACTTCGACAAGAAAACTTTGAGAAGTGAATAGATAAATAATTTTAAGGCAAGATCAACGGATTCAAAAAATGCAGTTTCAATTTTTTTTTTTGCACAGTAAATAGTTCTTATGCAATTTTTGCCTTCAAAAATGAACAGAGCGAAAACAGCAATCAAATCGAATCAAATAATAGACATCACTACAATAAAAACACAGAAGTTTTATTTATCAGAAGCAAACCATAAAATAGAAAGTTATTTCTAAAACATAGGAATATATTTTATTTTTAAAATACTTCAAAAAATGAAAGAGAAAAACATAAAACCTTCACTTTCATTTAATTCACATGGTTTATTGCGCAAAAAAAGAATTATTTTATGTTTTACTAAACATTAATTGTCAAAGTAGAATAAAATACATTTATTTGTTTGGCTTCTATGTCCATTATCATCAAGGAAGCCTTATTTTTTTGTGGTTAATGAAAATTTCAAAAGTCACATAAAAGTTAAATGCTATAGTATATATAATAGAAAACCCTGTCACTATTAAGTGTTATAGTCTATCAACAAAATCGCAAATAATTCTATAAAAACGTAATATAATCACAATCTTTGCATTGAATGCAAACCCTATCTAATAACTATATGTAGAAACTTGCCAAGTGTTTAATTTTATAATTAATTTATATTTCAGAAGATCTATTGAATAATTAGAATTCTTGGTTTAAATTCTGATCTATCCCTGCTTGAATACATAAAATTTAAATTATATTTTATGATCAATAGCAAGAAAAGTAAAAATCATGTATTACATAATTAAGTTAATATTGTAATTAAAATTAATTAATTTCGAAAAATTCATATTTTTTAGTTATAATATTTAACTTTTAAAAAAATATAAAGATAATATAATAATGAAAATGAAAAACAAATTTATATTTTTTTGTTTAATTTTGTTTTTATAAACCATTTTAATTTGTTATTTTGATAAGAAATTTTGAAACAAGTTTTAAAAAATTATTATATAAGTAGACGTAATGTTGTTTGTTATGAAAACATTCACAACATTATTCTTTCAATTTCTCTTTCAGATTCTTCTTAGCAAATATTACGCCGCATTTATCTCCATTATCATAGAAAAAACCTCATCACATCTTCTGATAGATCATTATATTGGTTCAATAAGCATCATCAGGATTATTTTTATATTAAATATATTGAATGACTTTTCGGAATTTCTCTTGAATAAAAGAAATGTATTGCTACTATTCTTTTACAAATATTTAAAGTTTGGCAAAAATGTACAGATTTGTATATTTAAATATCCAGAAAAATATCTTAATAAAAAAAATATATTGCAAATGTATAAGAATGACGAGTACAATCTATAATTTTTGGGGCTGGACAACCCCTTAAAAGTGTCCCTATTAAGAATTAGTATTTTAGAGAAATAAAGCATATAAAGATGGTTTGGAGAATGGTGAAGAGAATTTAATAAAACTTTGAAAAATATATTTACAATTTTATTTTTTTTTAATGTTACAATCCAAAATAAATTTTATTATACGTTTAAATATGTTCCTTCTTTAATTTCTTTTAGGTTTTATTCTTATTTTTTATATTTAGAATTTTTTAATATATGAAGCTAATTATTTGATCTAACTCTCTTGTCTGAAATTTAAGACCGAAGTATGCTATGAGTGTCTATAAGTACCTAATTTCTTAAATGCAATGACTTTAAAACTGTGCTTTATCATTTTTTCGTGTACACCTGCTTGTGGAACATCCTTTTTATATACTTTTCCCCAGTCTATGGTAAATTATTTCGACCATATTCGTTTATCGATCAAGAAAAGATTTACTACTGAAATTTTGTGTATTTTAATAAATCCATGCTTATATTTAAACGCATATGTAAGGTTTTCTTAAGTATATTTTAAGAAATTTAAATTCGGCACATTAAATTTTTTTAGGATAAACACCTTAAACCCAAGTTCAGCTTATTTAAAATAGGAAAATTTCTTTGATTAGCTGTTCTTAAAAATAAAAAAACTAACTAGAGTCAGTCGTTCCATATGAGTATTGTAATGAATTTTATTTAAAATATTTGTATAGGTCTTTATTCATTCTTTTATCATTAACTTTTATCTGGTGTTACCATTATCTAAGCATGTTTATATAAGAGTTCACGAATAGAATTGCTTCTATTTTGTTTTTAAGCTATGAAGTCATTCTTTTAATGAATAAATACAAGCCCTCATCCCTTCTTGAGGATTTTAATATGTCAATGCTTACAAAATAGAACGCCTTATCGTAATTGTTTTTAACTTTATAAGAATTTGAGAAACATTAATATTTCTTTTCCCACTGTAAATACGTTTTCGTTCAAAAGTAAATGAAATAGGTTCTTCTTTTGGCTTAAAATTTGTTTCTCAAAGAATATAGATTAGTAAACCAATCCAAATGCCTGATTATTCGTGTAAATATACCTCTAAATGTATTTTTTTGCTTTTGCTTTTAATATGTAGATTGTTTATATAGGGTTTATGAAAATTTCACCTGTGATTTAACTCTCTATTCCATATTTGACACACAATGGCTTTCTATATGTGGCAGGTAGATATTATTACAAATTTAATACATTCGATTGGTATAAGTGGGACAATTTTTATTAATTTCTTTCCAGATAATCTAAAAATCGAATAAAAATAATGTAAACACGCAAACCAAACCTATGCGGATATATTATATGCGATATTACAGATAGCTACAGAACCTTTATACTTCGGGATAGAAAGTGTCTTATTTATCTCCAAAATTATACACGTTTAAAATCTACCAGCGAGGAATTTACAAGTATTATTAGACTACTTTTACGAGACAATTAATCAAGTTAATCACATGGAATTGATTTCTTGTGTATAATTTAATTTTGATTTGTTTTCAGTTCAAAAGAGTTTTCTCTTTTATTCTTTAACCAGGATACTCATCGAATAAATTTTTATATGTTTTAGTATTTCAATTATTTGTGAATATTAAGCACTTGGGAGAGTAAAATTTCATTCAAGCACGAAATATTTTTTTATATAGTTTTTTTTTAGTGTTTAACTTTATTTAAAAAGAGAGACTACATTTCAACGAAATTTGAAGCTAGTATAGGCGCACCAATAGAGATCTTTAAAGATAGACAATAAAATAAAAATAAATTTGTTATGAAAATCTATAAGTATGTATTACCGTTTGTATACTTCTCATATTAAGCTCTACTCCACATATTCAGATCAAAAATCATTATAAGAGGGGATAATCGATTTCTCTGTCTAATCTTTCTTTTGAAATCCGATCAACATTTTTTTGGCTCAGTGATATATCAATTTTTTTGTTTATAGGGTTTTTCGCTCAATATAATAATCCTTGTAATCAATATAGTACTTTTTCGATCAATATAATAATCCTTGCAATCAATATAATAATTATTTTTAAAAAATAAAAATTTGAAAAATAATTTATTCATTATAAAATTAACTCCCATGTCAAATTCTTTTTCAGTTAAAAATACCAACGAGAACAAATATGATTTTCATGTAGGTGAAACACCGGAATGTATAGAGTGCAAAAATGACAATTGTTTGAAGCGTCTTGTGGAAACACCTGGATCACATGATGAAAATCTCCTACTAACCACTATTCCAACTCTGAGGAAACAAATGGTTTCTATTAATGATCGGAAAGGCACAATTGAAAAACCCTTAGAAGCCTATTCTATGTCCGCAATTGCCTCTATGTATCGAATAAATTACCAGACGGTTAATAGTATCGTTAGACGATATCTAAAAACCGGCTTGGTATTTGTCGAGAAAAGTGGCAGTGATAAGCGCTCAAAGTTAACTTTGGAAATAAAAGAGAGCTTACAAACCTATGTTGATTTGAATGTAAGAAAAACCTTGTATGAGTTGGCAGAATGGGTCAAATGTACATTTAATGTGGATGTGTCAACTAGTACAATTGATCGCGCACTAAGGAAGTTCCATTACACTCTAAAGCGTGTAACATTGTTGCCTGTGCGTAGGAATATACTTTCGAAAATTGAGCTAAGAACCAATTACGAAGCTAGTTTTCGTGAGTTGGAAGTTGATAACGATGACAAAAACTTTGTCTTTTTGGATGAAGTTGGGTTTTCAGTAGTAACACGCCCCAGCAGAGGTCGTAATATGAGAGGTGAATCTGCATACTTATCTGTAACAGCAGCCCGAAGTAGAAATATTTCAGTAGTCGCAGCAATGAACAAATATGGTATGATATACCATAAGATTCATGAGAGAGCCGTAAATGGTGAGGATTTCAAATTATTTATTAAAGAGATTTATGAAAGCTGTCAAAGGCAAGGAATTTTGACTCCAATATTTGTAATGGACAATGCGAGAATTCATCACTATCGTGGATTGAATGATGATGAGGAAATTGCTTCGTATCGAATAAAATATCTTCCACCTTACTCTCCATTTCTTAATCCAATTGAGAATGTATTATCAGTCTAGAAAAATAAAGTAATTCGAGGTGGTGCTCGTACTGAGCCTCATTTGAGAATATTAATTTGTGAAAAATTTAATGAGATCACGGGAGAACATTGTAGTTCTTTTTACCGTAAAATGTTAGGATATTCGCAAAAGGCTGAAGTAAGGCAAGTGATTCTTGAATAATAAATCTAAAGTACTACTTAAAATTTTATTTTTTAAATTTCTATTTTTTAAATTTTTTTTTCCAATTATTATTTTTTAAAAAAGATTATTATATTGATTGCAAGGATTATTATATTGATCTAAAAACCCTATATAAGACTGCATCAACAAATTTCAGAATTATATCAGAAAGGTTCAAGATTTCAGAAAATTTTATAAAATATGGATGATAAATTGAACAGCCTTTTTTCAAGACATTAAGTTTTCACCTTAATTTGCTTTAATATGATTACAAAGGGAATAATTTTGCCTTAAAACATCTTAATATTCTCGAAAACCCTTTTTTTATAGCTTCTTCCTTTCCTTGCAGGAGAGAAAACAACCCACGGTTGAATTAAAACTTCGCCGATTTATCTAGTTTTCAAGGCATTTTTATTTCAATTGAGAATTTTTTAAGCAGCACCATCTAATATTATTCAAAAAATAAGATGCATGCTAATCTAGTCTCGAAGTCGGCAATTTCGAAGATTTTGTAAGATATCTTGTTCAGTTGTACCATTGGATAGTTTTTAACGTTACAGATTTATTTTATCTAAACTATTTTCACCTTTCCTCTTAACCAAACGCTTCTGTTTCATACTTTAAAATCAATTTATAGAAGGTTGAAATCTATGTGTTTGGTCTATATTCAGAGCTTTTTTTCATGTTACTTTGTATAAAATACAAAACAGCAGTAGAGCTAGAAAGAAACAGGGGCTTTATAAACATATAACTGTTACAATATCATAAAGACAGTTGTGAAAATTACTAGGTTTCTTGATTTAAATGTTTAAAATAACATTAATTCACGTAGCTAATTAGTGATAATCTGACTAATGATATTTCTAAACTCATCAACTGGTGAAAATGTTGATAGTTAATCATCTAATATGAAATGTATTTCTCCTCATCATATTAGAACGTTTGATTATATTTTTCAAAAACACACAATTTCATCAAAATCAAGCATATTCTATGGTTTGAAATTATCAGATAGCTAACAAAAATATAAATCCAGAAATAGCCCAAACTTTCAATTTTCGTTTAGGCGGCATTTAAAACTCTTAAATATATGCTTTTAACATAAAAATTCAAACTATATTCATTTTGGTATCATTCTACAGAAATCGTATTGTTCTGAATAGAAATTGACTCTAACTCTTGGAGTATTTTCTAGAAGCCATTCGGTTTAACTATAGCCTATGTCTTCTCTTTTCCGAATCCCATTTAAAGCCTAAATAAGAACTAACTGGAAATTTTTCTTTGGATTTTTCTTTCCGAGCCTATCTAAACTCTCGTAATTTGCTTTTCGTTATAGAAATATTGCTCAGCTTTTATAATATGCGGGTAAGCGCAATTAATCCAGAATTATGAAAGTTTGTATTTTTATAGGCCATTTGATCAATGAAATTTGAACCTTTACTAAGTTCAAACTCGTTAAGAAGAGACCTTTGAGTTTTGACCGCCACATTTCCAATTATTTTTATAGCGATTATTTTTATTTCTTAAATACTTATCACTTAAGAGTATGTATAAGCGGTATCGATTGGTTATATGGTAAATTTAAATAATTACTAATTTACGTCGTTCTTCATTTTATATCTAATCCATATTCATTTTTGATCAATTTTATGATATATCTTTTTACCATACTACAATTACTTCAGATGAAAATTTCTTATTGAATCGAATTTAGATCTTACTGCGGCTCTTTCTGGTTTTTTAAAAGCAGTTCTGGTCTCAATAAACACAAATCGAACTTAATCGTACATATCGCGTTAAAAAATCAATTATTTTTTGTAATTATATTAACCTGTTATCTTCAAGAATGAACATAGTAATAGATGGTTCTTATATCACACATAGCTTGACAAAAAGACTTTGAGAGAAGCGAGGGGATATGTTTCAAACAATTTGAAGGTGTCAATGTTATAATTATTTGTGTTATTACATGTTTGAAGTTAAATGAATGTGTTTTTTATACGTAATAGAAGAAAGATAGGGGATTCTTCATTATGCATTCATAATGGTTTTTCATTATATTCCAACTTTTATACAGTTTTTTGCTTTCTATCATAATTTTAATATTTTTGGGTTTCACAAATCCTATTTTTTTCTATAATCATTTATATACCTCATTGGTTTTCGTTCAGCATTTTATTTAGGATCATTAAAAACCCCTTATATGTTAGAACAGAAACCATTACAACAAACTTTAATAGATCTTTATAAAAGATCTTTGAACAATTCAATTCAATTTATTACAAAAATAGGATTCTCAACTCCAATAACAATTTCTTATACAGATAAAGAAATATATTGTAAATCATTATTTGAAGTAAAAGAATACAGAAAACTTTATGGTTTTTTATTGTGTATAGAAAGTAAAAAATATCCAGAAGAAATTATATTTTGTAATTGTTGTACTCCAATATACAACTATTATAGAAACATATCTTTATACAAAGATAGAGAGAGACAAGGTTTGAAATCATTTATTGTTCATAATACACCACCACCTACAGATTCTTATCTTCTTTATATACATGCCCTATGTACAAATAAACAGAAACATAAAGAAAAAATTTTATGTCGTTGTATTAATATAAATCCATATTTCTGGGACCCCTACTTACTTCTTTTATATAGTGATATATCTTTATTGGAAATACCACACACCCCAATATTTCATATATTTGTACTGTATTCCTATACACATTCTATCAACCCTTCTAACCTACTTAAAAATTCTATAAAGTTTCTTATAAGTTCTCTTCAACTTATTCTATCAATAAATCCATCACAAGAAAATAATAATTTTGAAATAAAAAACAAATTTGATATAAACACATCAGAGATAAATTTTAATTTTAATGAAATGAAATATTTAGAAGAAAATTCATTAGAAATAATTGATAATAATAAAATATATTCTAATGAAGAAATGATTAATTATAATAAAGAAACAAATTATAATAAAACGTATTCAACTGAAAAACTAGAAAAATCTAACGAATCGATTAATATAAATAACTATAATACTATTCCATTTAAAATTGCACTTCTTGCAGCCACTTTCTATTATTTAAAAGAATTTGATAAAAGTATTCTTCTATTCAATTTTATACAAAATAATTTTCCTTTAAATTTGGATTTTTACGATCTTTTTTCTAATATTTTATATATAAAAAATGATATAAAACAACTAGCAAGTCTCACAACAAAATGTGTAGAATTAAATCCAGAAAGACCTGAAACAATGTGTGTTATAGCTAACTATTACTCATTAAAAGGTAACCATGAAAATGCTATAGAATATTTTAAAAAGGCTATTACTTTTTCACCTACTTTTACTTCTGTTTATACCCTGATTGGACACGAATATATGGAATTAAAAGAATATAATATGGCTATTTACAGTTACAATAAAGCATTAAAATATAATAAAACTGATTATAGAGCATGGTATGGATTAGGAAAAGTATATTTATCACTTTCTTTAAAAGAATATTCTTCATATTTTTATATAAAAGCTTCTGAATTAAAACCAGATGATTCTTATATATGGTTATGTCTTGGACAGGTAAAATTACTTTGTAATTCTATTGAAGAATCTGTTTCTTGTTTTTTAAAAGCTACCACCTTAGGGGATATTGATGGGTATTTAATGATAGCTGATCTTTATAAAAACGAAAAAAGATATTATGAAGCAGTAATTTATTATGAAAAATATGTTGATGAGTCTAAAGAAAGGAAAGAGGATATTTATAAGATTTGTGTTTTTCTATGTGAGTATTATAATGAAATAGGAAATATAAAGAAAGTAGAATTTTATACAAAAATGATGGACGAATATGAAGGAAGATCTTAAGTAAAAAATGTATAAAAAGAGTTATTAAGCCAAGAGTAATGTAATTAAAGAATCTTATAAATTTTTAATGTAATAATAGCTATGTATATTATAAGAGGGTATTTTTGTACAATTATTAAGAATAAATTTTTTATAATTTTTGTATTTTTTTTATTCTATCATTAGTTTCATTTTGAAGAGAGAATAGCCTCGTTAAAAACGATCTGCTTGTCAATTGTTGTGTAGAATCGGTGTTAGATCGTTGTTTGACCATTAAAAGAAATGAAAGCCGCAATAAATTTTCGGTTGTTGGGTTGGAATTTGATATGAACGAGAAAATATACAAAACAGTTAACTTATTACTGTAAAGATATTGGTTTTGTTTTTAAAGAACTGGATTAGGAACAACAGCTGAACTAATAGATAATTGTCATATAAATACAAGAAAACATAGCCTTTCTCACTCGGGTTAAAATATTATCCCAATAGGAAATACGGAAAAAACTTCTTTATAGAAAGCCATAAATATTAAGTAGCTGGTTATAAATGTTGGCATGATAATGAGCATCTTGATACATCTATTTAAGTCGCCGAGATGCATCATAAATTAAAGTATATTTAGTTCGGAAATTTTTGAGCAGGCGGGAATACTGCATAATCTAGAGGGATTCAGGGTAGGTTTTAGCCTGTGATCATACTCTATGTAACATGCATTAACGAACTCTAGGCAAATGTTTCGCACATTTTCCGGTTCCACCCACTTTTTGGATGAAAAGGTTTGAGATGTAGTATCTTAGGAGATACTGATGGAGATTCAGGGGATCACTTTCTCATGTTAAGGTTAGAACTGCATTTATGTCATGTAGGAATAGATTACACTGTTAGGTTTTCAAAATTTGTATAGTCATTGAATTGGTTTATGAGATAGAATGCTTTAAAAAATTACTTTTCGTATGAACTGTAGTTTGTAAATAAAATTCTTTCTGATGTATAAATATTTTATCGAGTTTAGAATATATTTAAGGAAGAATTTATTTTTCATGAAATTATAATTAGTTTTTTTACGCAGAAAATAACATATTTGACGAGAAGTAAAACGATCCGTGTTTTTGTCTTATTGTTTTTTGATATCATTAATTAATTCGAATATTTGAAATCAAGGCAATTTTACTTTCAAAACTGTTGTTTTCATTTTATAAAAATCAGGGGAATAAAAGGCATATTTTTTATTGTTTAAAACCCATCATCACAATTATTTATTCATTGCATCAATGTAATAAAGTGTTATTTTAGCTATTAGTTCGTGTTAGAATCTAATATGTTTTTTAATCTTCGATTGTTTCGTCTTAGTTAATGTCGTAATTTAAAATGAGCCCCCATTTCGGCCCCATTATTTTGGTTAATCATTGGTTAATGATAAGCAACGTGAAATTTTCTGTTTGTATTAAGATGAGAGTAATTTGAAAAAATATGTATTTTTGCATTTTTTTGGCGGGAAAGAGTATTTTAGGAAATTCGAAGATAATTGATTAGCTAACTATGGAAATAATGTATAATAAGATAAAATAAAATTATAGGTCCAATATGTTAAAATATTTAAAAAAAATAAAAAAATTCGACCTAAGATGTCAAGATAAACACGAAAAATGAATAAAATCTAGAAAAAGATCTTAAAATATCAAAAAAAATAGAAATTCATTATTCTATTTCTTTAATCTCTTTCTTCTAATATGTTTGTTTTTTCATTTACTCGCATGTTTCTGACTATTAAAATAGTATAGTTATGTAACAAACCTATTTATATATGTTTTATCATCAGCACATACGCAAAACGAATTCTTTAGAGCTATAGGAATAGAGTTAAAATCAATTTTATCCCATATTTCCATTATTATAAGCAAAATTTATATGCTGGGAATTGGTGCTTTCAATTCTTTTGAGAGCCATATTTCTACACTTACCTATATATTTTCATAATCATTTACGGTACCTGGTGGCACTAAACGGTAGGTTTGTTTGTTAGAGCAATTGTACGTGTGATTAAAATGTAGCCACTTCCATACTCTGTTCTAATCATCATTTTGATTGCTAATAACAACATGAAAATCATTCTTAACATTATGTTATCCGGTTTTTTGTAAAAAAAAAATTCGTCATTTTTATACTACAAACGAGTACGTTTTCTGTTTAATGCGCTTTTCTGTTCATCCGCACGTTCATTTAGAGATGATTAAAAGAGTAATTGCAAATATGTTATAAAATCTTTGATGTTATATTTTTGCATCATAATATTCTAAGATGCTATACATAACTGCACAACAAAATAAAATATACTGAAAAATTTTGACTTTAAGTCAAAAATATTTTATTTTTTTATACACGCAAACTGTTTTACAAATATTGGCATTCAAGAACACCATAAAAAACAGATTATTCAATGTATTTAAAAAGACGGAAATTGTAAAAATTCCATCAGAATACACAGAAACCCAGAAAACTCAAAATTTATTCGATTTTACTTGATATTATAGATGTTTGTAATTTTTTTGACCAAGTCTATATGTTTTTATAAATGATCTTTTTGTTTTAGTAATTATATAAACTAAAGCGAGCACTATGAAATGAGAGGATGTTTTGAAATACGACAATTATTATGATAATCTATAAAGATTTTAGAAAAATGTTTACGGGAAAAGCGCAAGGTTCATTCTAGAAAAAAAGAGTTAATTTTATCGGAAACATGAAATTTTTTAACAAAGTAAATATATAATTGCGTAGTATAACTATGAGACAGATTTAGTGGTTACTAGAATAGTGAAATTATACCTCGAAAGAACAAAAAAATCATTTAAGCCATACAAATCTAGGAATAATGAGGTAGTTAAAATCATTTATATTATAAAGCAGGAAATGGTATATCTTAAATTCGATAGTCGTATGTCTGCATTATAATGAAATAAATTCCGGTTGGTAGAAAGAAAATGCAATCATTGAAGAAATTTAAGAAAGCACCCAGAAGATTATTTAATTTTTAAAAGTAAGTTGACACATTACCATAATAGATTTATCAAAAGATGAATCATTGAATATGTCGGGTTTTTAAGGAAATATATCCTGGTTTGATGGGCGCTACAAGCCAATTTTTCGGCAATTTTTGAAAATTGGTATCTGGAAATGAAGGGTGACACTGATACAGATCAAATGTACAATTTAATTATTAAGACTGATATGATCTGAGCAAGGAATTAAAAAGAAATAGTATCCGAGATCGAGATTTCTTACCAAAGTTCGCTTCAATTAATGAAACGGAAAGATGTTAGAACACTTTCATCTAAAAAAACATTTATGTGTTATTATAATTGAAGTTTTATGATATTTATTTTTGAGATATTCTGAATGAAATTGTAACTTAATACTTTGTAGTGTATTCTAAAAAAACAGGAATGCTTCTAAAAATAGAAACAATTATTTATTCGATAGTACCTTAAAACAACGAATCTATAACTTGGGTCTAAGAGGAAAATTCTATTAAGACTAAATACCAATCAATACGAAGGTGTATCATCAGAATGCAAAATATAGATAAACCATTGGTTTATGATTTAAAAATACATAAAAGAAAAGCTATTAAGTACACAGATTACAAAATTTTTTTAAATAGTGCATAAGTCGAAAGTATAATTAGACCCCGGACTCGAATACAGAAGAAGAATAAACACACAAAGAAATATCTAAATACAGTTACGTTCAAAAATCCAAAAACTCTAAAAGAATGATTATGTATTAATAAAAATGTTATATCTCATAAAAAAAAAGATTTTCAAGATGCAAATAATTTAAAATAAATTTAAATAATTTTTAATAAAAATTTCATCAAATCAATTTCTTTTTGTTAGAAATATTTTGCAATTTTTTTTTCTTTAGATACTGCCATATTCTTTACATTCTATTGCGATAAGAAATTTATCAATTAAAGTTTCCTTATCTTCATATAATGGAATAAAAAGTAAATTTATACATGTCTGGGAACGTGGAAGTAAATTAATTGAAGTTGATGATTCAATTGTAAAGGGATTTCTTTGAAATTTGGAAGAATCAAATCCGCCTATTGGTATTTTTTCAAGACCAGTCACAAAATATAAAATCCTTTTCTGTGTTTCAACACACGATTCTCGGATAAATTCCCAAAACCAAATTATAACTTTATGATTTATGTGAAATTCTTTTGAATATTTCGTCGCGGAAATCCAAGCATCAACATCGATTTTTTCAAATCCCTCAATTAACAGTTTTAGCTCTTCCAAAGTAAAAATATCACTCAAATAATCATCCTAATAACTTTAAAGCCTCTTTTCAATTCTTCTAAATAGACAATCATATTCTTAAAAAGTTTAAATTCTGTAATTATCTGCAAATAATCTTCTATATTTGAATTGGTAACTGATATATTACTACCATCTGGAATAAATTCTAAAGTATTTGCAGAATTACCGAAAGAAATACTGTATGTCAATTCAAGTGATGAGATATTTTTTACATCTCTAGATTTTATAATATTTCTATAGAATTCATTATCAACGAGTTTAAGATCCTCAACTGTAAATTTGTCCTTGAGTAGATAAAAATAAAGGAATCAATGAATTGGAATCCCAAAGTTGCATTCATCATTATACTTTTCGCCATAATTAGACCAGTATAAAAGTAAAATTTTTTATATATTGGTCATCTTCGTGTTTAAGCTTATACATATCATAAAAATCTAAGTTTTTGAATGATTCAAAAAATAGACATTTATCAATTGCCCTTCCAAATAAAGTCAAAAAATCATAACTAAGGCCCACACCTTCTCCCAATTCAGATATAAATTTTATGTGCCAAATATCGGTTTTTAAATTTTTTTTATCAAATTTGCAAATGGAATTCAAGGTTGAATTTAATATATCTCTCCGGTCTAATTCAAAAGATAAATGTTGTATTTTAAAATGGATGTTTTTCATATTTTTCATCTTGATAATGCTTAACTTCGTAGTCAAATCGGTAGAATAAAAAAAATCCAAAGACTTTAGCCCATTTCCTTTGTGTTTGTAAATTTTCTCTATAAAGCAATATAAGCTATTCAACTTGCTGAAAGCCAGTCTTGAATGTGTTTCTCCGCTAAAATTTAGATCTTTAATATCAAATAAAAGACATAAAAAATCGCTAAAGATAAAATTACTTCGTTTCATCCTATAAATTTCATTTTCAAATACATTATTTCTGGTTTTTATATATACTATGCTGGTTTTTAAAATTAATTTATTATATAAATTAAATAAATAATCAGAATATAAAGCTTTATCTTCTAAAAATGTTATGAAGGTGCTGTGCAAAAGAATTCTAGATATTTCAGTAAAATATGACCGTATATAATCGACGGAATTTAAAGATAATTGAACAAAAAAGTTTTCTAGATCACAAACCAGGTTCTCAAAACCTTGGAGATATAAAGTATTTGAGTTATGTGCATTGTAATCAATGGAATCGAAAAGTTCACTAAAAACCATATTTTTCATTATCTTGGTAAATAAAAGGACTGATTCAAGAGCAATATATAAACTAAGGTTAGAATATATAAAATTAATATCATCCATGTTTAGATTATATTATTGATTAAGTAACACCTCGAACAATCTCTTTCTATAAAAATAAATTGTATTAAATTTTTTAAATCCGAATCTTTATTAAAAATACTCGGATTATCATGCGTAAAAATTTTAACAATCACCATTAATATTTCAATTGTAAGAAAATCTGAATTAAATATTTCTATAAAATTAATTTCTTCAAAAATAATATCGATTATTTCCAGCTTTTTTAACGTGATTTCATCTTTTACTTCCGATTTGTAAGATTTTATATTTTTAGTAAGAATAAGATAGAACTCCGCTTTTAAGTTGTTTCTAATGCAAAAATCACCAATTTTTTTAAGAATTTTTATAGAAGATGTGTGATATATCTTTTTATTTTTTACTAACAAACATAAAAATATTTCTGCAAATTGTTTTATCGTTAAAATAGTCGCAAATCTAGAAGGTTTTTCTGAAATCAAATGGTCTTCATCTAATAAAGAAGAACTATCTGTGTTATTCTCAGAATAATATGCTAAACTTTTGCTTAAATATTTTTTTTAGGGGGAAATTTGTAATGTTGTTTAGATCCGGGCAATATAAACGTTTCTAATCCAAGTTCCTTTGCCAAATCTAGCAAAAAAAGATCGGGAAAATCATAATCCGAAATTATTTTCATGAACTTTAATTTATCGAAGTTTTGCCCAAACTTATTTATGAATAAATCAGATGAAGCAAATTTTTTAATCACAAAATTGTATTTCGATATTCTCATTTTGGCATCAGAGGTTATAAAAATATAAAGAAATCGATAATTACAACCGGGTAGATGGTTTCTTGCTTTTTAACCAAAATCTAGCTGCGAGCAATTATTATGCCGAATTTTAACAACACTTGTTTCTTTTATTTTTCCATCATTATCCAATTCAATCTGTTTAATTGTATTTAAAACACTTTCTTCGAGAAAATTTGGAATAAAAATATTTTTTTTGCTTGAAGATCTGGCTACAAAAGCATCATTCATGAGAAATTTTCTTTTAAAAATATAATTCTTGTCTTCTGCTAGATTGATAACAAACTCAATAATTTTCATTGTATAAATATACAAAACTTCATGTTTGTTATATACTGATAATAACATATTCAATAAGCCTAGAGTCAAAAATTTATCTATAATCCGAAGTCTTCTTTCCAAAAAGTATTTTTCACAGTTTGAATCACAAAATTCTTGAGCTGAACAAAAAATATCTTGAGTATAACCACAGCAACATATTTTTGATAAAAGATGCTTGTATAAAAACGACATGATCGAATAAATTTCATATATGTTAGAAGTCGAAAGCTTTTCAATAATTCCTACAACCAATTTCGACATAAACTCTTCATCCAATCTATAAACTAAAATTGTAAAAAAATATCCAGCTTTGAAATTTAAATACCAGATTTCTTGGTTTTCAAAATTTAACTTGTCATCAAACACCGAATAGACTGTAAGTCTATAGAATAAATTCATTAAATCAACAAAATCTATAATATATATCAAAGGTGGAAACGTTGAAATTAATTCTGTTAATATTTGCAGTGATATTGGTTGTTTAAAACCATCGCCGTTCTTTGCAATATTGAAAACATCAATAATAATTTTTCTCTTTAGATCCAGTTCACTTTCATCTAAAAAAAATTCGCTTATATTTGTCGGCTTTTCCCTAATAATTAGTCTTGAATAAAAATATATAAAAACAGATTCGGATAAATTACTATAATTTCTAATAATATACATTAAAGAATGCAAAACATAAATATCATCTTCTAGCATACACCTTAAGTACAAATATGAGTAATTATAAAGATTTGCATTCAAATCGAGAGTATCATTCTTATCGGAAAAAATATCCAGCACTCTTTTAAATTCAAAATTAAGATATAATTCCATTTTTGTAAATAAATTTGAAAATTCTGATAACCGAATTAAAGAAATCGCATATATAAATGCATCTTCTTGTATAATCAAATTATAAATGTCAAAAAAACCAAATAGTGTTTCTTTTTTATATGGAAATTTTTTATCTTTAGATATATTAGTATTTATATTTGAAATCAAAATATTATAAAGAGAATAAACATCATTAACTAATGATCCGACTATAAATCTCTTATAAATAATGGATTTTCATTGATTTCATTGTATACAAATAAAAATAACGATTCACATGTATTTTGACCATTTATAAATATTCCGGAATATTTCATTTTATAAAATGAAAAATACAAAAAATCATATAAAAGTGTATTTTTTTCTATTTTATTGTTCGTATGTAGAGATTTCAAGGATTTATTATCAATCTTATGAACTATGCTTGTAATTGTATCAAAAAGTCTAATATCACACAAAACTGCTATCAATTCTAAATATTTCAAAATTTTATTGGTAAATAAATCCATGAAAATTGTGGCTGTAAAAATCTTGATATTGTCTTCGATGAATTGCAAAAAATATTTTGAAGAAGAATACAAAAGATTTGCGTCTTTCATATTATTTATTACGAACATGAATAGATCAAGTGATTTGAATATTATACTATCTGTATCGGCTTCTAAAAATTTATTATCGGCAGAATATTTCAAAGCTATATTTGATAACTTGTGAAAAGTATCGAAAACAGTCCTAAAAAAAAATTCCAAAGCAATAAAATTGAATTTCATGTGCAAATAATACAAATATAGTATGTTTGGATCATATTCGCTGTCTTTAGACATTGTAATAGAATTATTTTGTGTATCCGGTAGAATTAAAATATGGTATAAAAGCTTGGTATATGGGAATCCAAATCTTGGTAAAATACCTAACAAAGATATATAGCATATTTCGTACAATTTATTTACTGTGATTTCTTTTGCTTTCAGTCTATTATGAATATTTTCACGGTATTATTTCGGATCTAAAAAGTTTAAATCTCTTTCAATAAATGGTATATTTTTGCAACAAATAATCCCTGAATAAATTATTTTGAATATTCCGAAAATTTTCTTATGAATTTCATTTTTTGAGTTAGGATTATGAATTTCATAAATAAATCTTATATTATCATTCAGATACATTAGAAAATCTATAATGTAACATATCACACTTGATAATTCCCTTTCATTAACCCCGGAGCAGGATCTTTTATCGAATGAACAAGTACTAAGTCTTTCTAAAGTATATTCTAAAAACTTAAAGAAAAATTCGTAAACATCCTGAGATGGGGATGTTTTTATCGTAATGTTTTTCACAATATCCCATATAAGCCACTTGGCTTCTGAAAAAAATAAAAATTCTGGCCTTTTTATCAATAGATAAATGCAATTTGGATTTTGCAATGTCAAATTTATATCGAAATAATTAAAAAGATTCGTCAAAAATGATAAAAGATTTTTCAGGTGAAATTCGTTATAAAAGAAAATATCAATGAAAAACTTATTTTTATCTTCAAAATATTTATGAATATTTTTAACAAAACTTTTTGCATAAAAAGCTGATTTATGTATATCAAACAGCTCCAAATCTACTATTTTACGATTATTTTCATTGCAAATATATTCAATGACATAATCTAATCCTAGGGTTGTATGTGTTAAATCTTTCAAACAAATATTGAATATTTCGTAGTTAAAATTTACTTTTAGATTGTCATTATAGAGAAGCAAAGAAAATTCAACGTTTGTACAATAAAATTTGATTGTATGATCGACCATGTTTAGGTTGTATTCATTATTTTCAATTTTTAAAATTTTTTTGAGCAAAAAATATATGTTATCAAAACTTAATGAGGAAATTGGAATTTCATCCGTAAACTAATATTCGAAAAGTTCATAAAACAAATCTGTTTCATAAACTTTACATTTTTCTGGTTTTTGAACTAAAGAAAAGTTTAAGGTTTCGTTTACTATAAAATCTATTAAATCTCTGCTAAAGCATTTTTCATTTTTCAAAACTTTAATAAGAGTTTTGGAAATTGAAACAAATATTTTTATTGCAAAATCGGCATTTCTAGTTTCGTTAATAAATCTTAACGTTTCAAGAAATCTGAAGGAATTGATAATTGTTAAATTAAAACTTTCTTCTTCTATTAGTTTTCTGTAAAACAAATGGTTTTTTTGCGAAAATATTAAGGTATCAAGTAAGTTTGTAAGGGATTTTATAAAATCATTTAAATTAGTTTCATTGAAATCAATTAGCAACATCTCTCTTTCTATTGATTTTTGAATTATTAAATTAAGTTTTTGATATATATTTTCAATACAAAAAGATCTTGTATTTAAAATTTTATTAATTTGATTTTCTATATTATCAACGGAGCACTCCTCTGGAAATCTTTGAGTATATTTAAGAAATTATAAATAAAAATCTTTCTATTAGAATGACGAATATTCTTGGATAAATTTTCATTTTGAACCATTTTACTAATATGCTGCATAATTTTCATCTTTAAAAATATTCTATTATATTTTTGAGTACGGTAAAGAGAGTCATGAACAAGTAGATATAATGCGTTTGTAAAAAACTCATTACAATCAGAATATATAAAAAAGATGACCCCGTACCTAAGTATTTTTTCATTGAAACTGTGAAATGATATATTTAGAATATTTGTCAATAAAATATCTAAAGCAAGTAATTTTTGTAATTCGGTTTCCTCGTAGTACTCAAATTTTAAAATTTCCGCCATCTTTAAAGTAATATTAGTAATTTTATTTTGAATTTCAAATATATTATTTTTTACACCCAATTTGGTATTTTTGGTCAATAAGTCCCGAATCTCAAGCAATATTTTCCTATCTGTATCATTTCCATACGAAAATTCAACCAAAATTTTATTTTTTCATCATATATAGTTAGACTATAATCTCTTTCTAGATATGTTGAATTATCATGTTCCTTTAAAATATCGGAAATGCATTTTTGTGCATTCATTTCATCAAAAGTAAAACGTTCATTATAGAATAAAAGCGCTTGATATGATATATCTAAATCATGAGAATGAGTATACTCATAGATCGATTGATTGAAATCATACAGTTCATGTCCAAATGTATATTTCATTATTAAAATTAATATTTTGAAAATATAGAGAATTTTATGTTTATATGTTATATCGAATGGTTTGATCTGTATATTTTTATTAAAATGAAGTATTAAATACGATAGAAGCTTATCTTCATATATTTTTAAAAGTGTGGACCACCTACATAAGCTCGTCTTCCCTATGTTTTGCAATATATTTTCATTAAATAAATAGAATACAGACTCTACTGGAAGATTTTCTGCAATAGTTTTCGAAATTAATCTTTTAACCATACTATTCCTTTCTTTGTAACTTCTTATGGTATTCATAGGGTGAATTTTTCGTTTATTTAATAAAATTTTAATTATCATATAGAAAAATTGATTAAAAAGAATTTTTTTATTGTTCTATATTTTTAATATCACATTATGATTTTAAAAATCGGCTTTGGAACATAAAAAAAACAATAGTTATTTCTAATTTTAAATAAAATTGTTTTTAAGCTATAATTTGTTTATGATATTTTCATAAAAGCTTTTGAAGGTCTGTTTAAAAAATGACTGCTAAGTGTTAATTTATAGTATATTATGTATGTTGTGTATTTCCTACCTACGTTTCGTTCATGATAAACAAAAATTTCTCATTGAAAGATACATATATTTTAAACTTTCTTGTGTTTATACCTGTAAGTAATTAATTGGATAACAAATTCATAATTATCAAATCTGATTAACCTGAAAGAGAGGAACTTGTGTAAAGTCAAAAAACACATGGAGAAGGAAATTGGAGATCTACTAGTCCGAACTCGAAAGCTTCTAAGTGAATTGGTAACAGTAAACTTTTGAACCCCATTAATCAAAATATTACCAAGCATTCTGAATCTCCTTTGCCGATGACTATAACTGACTTAACACGGATTTTCCATGCGTTGCAGGCATGTTAGGACGAAGAAACAAGCAAAAAAAGACCAAGATCAATGTGGAAAGAAAACATTGAGACTTAAATCTCCGTGTTAAAACTTGCAAAATATATTCTCAAAGAAGCGCATAGACAGGAAAAACTCTCTTCCCTCAAAAAAAAAGTCGCAGAGAAATTTTTCGAGTGTTTAGTTAGAATTTAGCCATACAAATGATCTTTCTGAGGTTTTGCTTTAGAAGAATAAGTCTCTGAATGGTCATGAGAAGAATCTTACAATGTACGGAAGTAGGAAGAAATTTTGAGAGATAACTGTCAGTATTTAACTGTTCCGAGTTAGATATTATCGAGGTTTATCCGAATGTGTGGAATCTGAGCATGTGATCAATTATGATTAAATTTTAAGTTTTTGGTCTACAATGTGAAACAAAAATAAAGATAAATTTACGCATGATGAGTAATTGTTACCTTTCGTGTCAGATACTGGTTGAAGTTTCGATAAAGGCCAGAGGAAAATTTAAAATTTTTTAGGCGTAAAAACCGAATTATTTTTACCCCTTTTTTGTAAGTTTAATTTTCTTTGATAAAATCATGTAAAATAATATCCTCTTTATTCAATAAAAAATTCCATTAGTTTTAAAAACCGTCTACTTAGTGTCTTAAATCGATGATTCTCCCTAAAAAAATTCTCATATGTAATTATTTAACTTAAGCCTTTTTTAAAAATTATTTTTTTTAAACCTAACAATCTCAACCATAACTTTTCGATTATGTTTGTATAAAACCCCAATTCTGATACAATATGTGTTGAATGATTCCCATTATTATAAGATAAATCTTGATTCTCTCTTAATTTTGATTTGTATGGACGGTTTTCATATGAATATACTGTACTTATTGGAAAGAAAGCATTGTTTACAGCATTAATTTAAACCACCGAACCTTCTATTACGAACAATTTGCATATAGACCCTCTTTATCGCCTTCAAAATAGCATCGAAACCCCATTGCTAGCGAATGAGACGATCTCTATTATACTTTCCCTTGCTTATAACTTTTAATTTATTTCCAATATTTCTTCGGGTCAACCATTTTTCTTAAAAGAATACAAGCAATCATTTTGTACTAACAATCTCTGGGCTTTAAAAGTGTCTCCTATAGTTCATCTGAAAAACCATGCTTTGCTTTGGTGTCATTCTATGTAAATCCAAAGGTATACCTTCAACTCATATAAATTACACTATGAATTCCAATTTTAGAATTTGTAATTGCCCCGAAGCAATATTCAGTATATTTCTTATCGCAAAATGTACAGCGGAAACGAATTCTTCTAGAGAAAAATTAAGCCGTGTAGAGTTCTATCACAAACAAAACATGATTTAACCAAATCGTGTTGTTCTGATAAAAATGCTTCTCTACATCATTGTTGTTTTATATTTGATTTTTTTAGATTTTGATAAAAGTTCCCCACTGTTGATAAGTATCACATAAACAGAAAATTTAATTGCCTTTAAGTGAAATTTACTGCGAAATCTAAAAATTTATTAGGTTGTATATTTTTTGTAATTTTTAATTTTTTTATTGTAAATTGACAAAAAAGTGATTTTAATAAAAAAAATTTGAACCCTAAAAAATTTTTATTTTCCCCCTGGCCTTCATCAAAATCCGACCCAGATACTGATCAGGACTCGTTCCATCAATTAAAGAGTTTGTAGATTTATTAGTTGGCTTCCCAATTGGAAATCTGCTGGAATTGATGGCATTTACAATTTTTTCATTAAGAAACTTACAACTTTACACAAATATCTTTATGATATTGTGAAAGTTATATGTTTAGAAGGAACAACTCAAGCTGATTGGTTTTATTGCGGGCTCTCGTATTTGATACAGAAATGAATTCTGCAAAGAGGCTCTGACTACAGGCCAATCATTGTATATCCAGCCTCTACAAGTTAACGACAAAGTGTGTAACGAAAGTCGTTGATCTTGAAGTGGAAAGGCGAAGGTTGCTTGCTGAGAACCAGTTGGGAGCAGTTAGAGGTGTGCAGGGAGCGAAAGAGCAGGCTCTACCGAATATTGCCCTAAATAAAGAGTACGGAAACAATCTTAAGGCAACATGGATTGATGTTAAAAAAGCTTATGATTCAATAGATCATGCTTATTTAACTCAATACATTGAAAACCTTAATTTACCTGATTGGATCTTGAAATTTATTAAGGTAATTATATCAAAATGGAAAATTGATATATCAGTAGGGCCTGAAAAAATCATGAGCAAGAAGATTGAGAGAGGGATTCTGCAAAGAGATAGTTTGTCACCATTGTTATTTGTGTTGTGTATGGATCCATTAAGCCGAAAGCTTAATGAAAAATACACAAAAGTGACAGTACAAACAGATGCAGAATCTCATTCTACTAATCATCTCTTGTTTTTTGATGATCTGAAGCTCCTTGCAAAATACAGCTCCACATTGAGTGCTATGACAGACAAGGCAAAGGAATTTTTAAAGGTGATTGGCTTAAAGATTAACGTAGAGAAGTCGGCCACAAATGATACGTATTATGAAAAAACTGCTATTCTTCTAGAAGGTATTAGTTTAGACAAAAATTAAAGAAAGATAGAAAATAGCAGAGGAATTTCACACGTAGCTCATTGTAAGAAGTACAGAGCAAACTCATATTTCAATAGTTGAAAGACTTTGTCACACTAGATTAAACCCAAAAAATATATTTTCTGCAATCAATCAACATGCGATATCGTTAATCAACTATCATATAGGAGTACTTCGTCATAACCGGCTGACTTCTCTAAGTTAGATGATACAGTGCGGTGCGGTGTTGGTGAAGAATAAGATAAATCTCCGCCCAGAATGTAAAGAGCGTTTATACCTTCCTAGAACAGAACTTGGAAGAGGCCTACATAGTGTTGAGTTGCGAAGCGAACATATGCTTCTGGAACTCTTAGATTGTCTCGAAAAAAGTAAAGAAATATCAACTAGACGAGCAGCAATCCTCAAGGTGGAGAATAATAATAAATCCTATCTTGCACTAATAAAAAGCTTCTTAAAAGTAAAGTACAGGTTGTTAGAAGAAGTCACTAAGAAAAGTTTAGAAGAAGCTCAACTTGCAAAACTATATAACGAAATAGAAAAACGAAAACTCCATTCAAAGTTATATAATGCAAGGAAAAATGAGCTTGTGAGTGTTAGTGACTCTTCAAGATGGCTAAAGAGAGGAAATATTAGGCCACGAAATGAAGCTGTGTTCTGCTATATCCAGGATAGAAATGTATTCTGGGGAGCAGATGGTGTGTGTCAACATTGCGGGAAGTCTGGTAAGACTGTGGATCATCTAGCAACTAGATAAGAAAAAATGCTAGGCCATGACTATACCAGACGGCATAATGAAGTGGTTAGATGCCTACACCAACTTCTCTTAAATATATATAAGTTTAAGTCCTCAAAACGAATTAGAAGTCACTCAGTTCAAGAAATTCTTGATAATGAGTATGCAGAGATAAGAGTGGACACCAGAATAAAAACTGATGTTAAAATTCGGAATAACAGATCCGAAATATTTATTTTAGATAAGAAGAAGAATAAGATAACACTCATTGAAGTAGGAATCACTTCCCAAGATTCACTTCAAAAGTTAAAACTAAAAAACTTAGGAAGTATGACCTGCTAGCCAATGAGTTGGGTCTTATTTATAGGTGTAGTGTTGGGATAATCCCTTATGTGATGACCTGGGACGGTATTGTGACAAAATACCATAAATCTCATCTTAAATGACTAGAAATACCCATGAATGTAGAAGCATACATTCAGTCTATAGTACTTAAGAAGACACTCTATACAATTTCCTTTGACCGAATAAGAGCACTGGACATTGAGCCAAATGCCGAAGAGAGCTGGGGAAAAGCGCCAATTGTGTTATTGAGAAAGCCGAGATGTACCTGGAACCAACACCCCCTTTAAAACAAGCGAAGAATGAGGAAGATCATGTTAAACATGTTAAAACAAAAAATGAACAACCCCTTATTTCAAAAGGAGGAACCCCATTAGAGGAATTCACAAAGGCATAAATGAAGAATCTGATTTAGGAGAAGAAAAGACGGTGCTAGAAAGGTAGAAGAAAATGCATAAAGGTGTAAAAATGGGTTTAACCCATCATTTTAATTGATAAAATTTATGTAATTATATCTCGCTTAATCATAAAATGTTCATTTTAATGTTTTTTAAATTTATTATTTAAATAGTATTTTACAAAATTATTGGTGTGATGGCCGAGCGGTCTAAGGCGCTGGAATTAGGCTCCAGTCCGTAACAGGGCGGGGGTTCAAATCCCTCTCACACCATACTTTTGAATTTAATATAAACAAGTAAAAGTCTTTAAAAATTTTTAATTTTACTACCATACTTCTTGAATCTTGGAAATAAATCTTTTTAAAATTCCAAATAATTGTAACTTCTAATACAAATATTTAAAAACAAACACCTACTAAAAGCCAAAAAGATTAATATATTATAAAACTAAATTATATTGCGACTTAAAACATAATAAACTGTAATCCCATGCAAATCAAAATAAAAACATTAGAAGGAAGAGAAATAGAAATAGAAACAGACCACAACGAAACAGTAAGTGTAATTTCTAATTAGGTTTTCCAATTAAAAGAAAAAATAGAAGATTATGAATTGATACCACCACTTCAACAAAGACTTATATATTATGGTAAGATTATGTCAGATGATTCTAAAAAACTTGTAGAATATAATGTTAATAATGGTTGTGTTGTTCATTTAGTTCTTGCTCTCAGAGGTGGATAGTTTCTATAAAAAAATATTTTTTTACTTTCCTTATTCAGATTTAATATTTTTTTACTTTCTTTATAAGAATTAAATATTTCTTTATGGAGGCTGTTTATTTTTTATTTGCATTTCTTTATTTGAAATAAATTGTTTAAAATTAAGTTTAACATTTTTATTTATATCTCACATTTTTTTATTTTAAGAACTGAAATATTTTAAAACAATATATAATAATAAGCTAATTATTCTATATTTGTAATAAAATAAATATTTGGAGCATTTTTTTCTTAATTTAAGTTAAATTTTTTATTATTTGTAATTTCATTTAAAATTTGATGAAATCTGATTGTTTTGGAAATTTATTTACCAAAAGCAATTCTTATCAATTATTGTAATATTTCTTCTCACATTTTATTATAATTTAAACCTTTTTTAAACTACATTTTATAATTAAAAAGACAACAACTTTATTCTTTTACAAAAAGGCAGTTATTAAACTTTTTGAACTTTTATTTCATATTATTATTTATAAAGAGTTTATTTTCATATCGGTATAGAAGTCATAAACATGAATTTCATCTACAATCTTTCATTTTAAAATTCTTAAAATACTGATTGAGGAATCTATTTATTTAATAAAATTCTGGGTTAAAATATTTTTACCATTTTTTGATTGAGGAATCTATACTTTATTTAAACTTTATGAAATCCTTCAGTGTTAAACAATGAAAAGTCTAATATTTCTTCCATTTTATTTTTACTATCATAGCTACTTAAAAATAACCTATTAGAACATGATACTGCTCGAAATAATAAATTTACTCCATTGGTTTTTTCAATATAAATATTTATTTGTCCTAAAATAATGGAACCAAAAGGAATTGTGCCTGATCCTGTAATAAAAGAAATAAATTTTCTAAGATAAATTTCATTTTTGTTTTCTATAATTTCAAATAAAAAAAAATTTCTTTCGAATTTAAAGAACAATTATCAAATAAAACATAAATTTCAACCAATATTTGTGAAATATTTGAGCAAGAAAATATTTCTTTAAATTCATAACTTATAATTGAAAAAAAAGCTTTCCTAATGTAATTGTATGGCAATTTTTTGGATTCAAAAAGTCTTTCATTAATTAAGCTTTGCACGTATTTTTTTCTTTCATCTTTTACATTTTTATTTTGATAATTAATTTCTTGATAATTATTTTTGTAATTTTCATCAAAAATATCTTTAGAATCTTCCTCGTAATCATTTATATTCTTAAATTTCACATTTTTATTGTTACAATTCAAATTTTTATATCTAATGGAATTATTATCCTCGTCGTCATATTTATCCTCATAAATATCATATTTGTTCATTAAAAGCTATTTCATAGAAGATTGTATGTGCATATCTTGTATATGTCTTAAATTATATTTTCTGTTCAATAGATTTTCATAAAAAGCTAAACTAAAATTAATTGCAATACATTGTTTATTTTCAATGGCAAGAGCTAGAAATATTCCTATAAAAGTAAAAAAAGCTTCATCGTTTAAAAAATTTTTTTGCTTATTTTTTTTGATTTTTAAAGAATTCATCTTCTAAATTATTTTTTACTTTTTCTTATATTTCGTTAGAAGAATGATATTTTTGACTTTGAAAATTATTTTCTAAATATTTTATTTCATCTTTATCTTCACATGTATATTTATCGGAATTTTCTAAATAATTATTTTCTATTTTATTTTTCAAATCTTCAGCTTTATTTTCTCCCTTATATTCATTTATTTCAGACTTTAAAAAGAATTTATTTTTTGGTTTATTTTTAATTTTAATATATTTTTTTAAATTTTCAGATGGGTAGAAAGAAAAATGTTAGCAGCGAAATATCGAATAATACCAAAATAAAGGCTGCAAACGACGCTGATGAGGTGAAAAAGAGTGATAGTGAGATACAAAAATGTAAGCTACATCCACCGGCGATTCCCCTACCTTCCTCCTCCTACACAACAATAACACCTCCACCACCAAGCCAAACATGCAGTAAAATGCAAAATAGTGGGCTTGACACCTTACCTTCGCCTAATGCACCAGTTCCCTCTTCGGTTGAAGTCTCTGCGTGCGAGCCATCGTACGACATGACAAGCCCCTGTACTCTAGCTATTCCAGAAGGTAACAGGCTAATGGCATTGCGGACGATATTCGATTCCGTAACAGCCGACCCGAAGGAATGGCCTCGAATTGTTTTTTTTGCAGTACAGACAAGGTTTGAAAGAATGCCAAGAAATGGCTGGACAGAGCTTCACAGGTACTATAATGAGAAATTCGGCTGCACTGAAACTCTCGAAGTGTTAAAAAAATTGGCACAAAGTGAGATGGGAAAGGATGTAAAATCAGAAGAGAATGGAGAGCGACGTAGAATCGCCACTTGTCTCGCTGATACATGCACCTTGACCGACACCACGGAGTACATAAACCTGAGAGATAAATTCTTGAGTAAAATCAAAGAAATCTCTGAGAACGAAATTGGAAAAGTGGTGGTCCGAACTAGAAAACATCCAAATGAATTGGTTGATAGTAAAGTTCTGGATCTCATTAATCGAGTAGTCAGTGAATATGCAGGAGCTCATGTACCTGAGTCAATTACGGAAGCCGCGTATATCATGCAAGCTGCGCAGGTATGCTATGACGAGGCAACACGCAAAGAAAAGCCTAGATCCGCTTGGAAAAAAAACATAGAAAGTAAAATTTCTAAGTTAGTACTTTCCAAAGATCTTCTCGAGAAGGCTCGTAAGCAGGAAAAGCTCTCCACTTCGGAAACGAAGAGCCTTAAGAAAATCATGCGAGAGTTTAATTTAAACTTGAGCAGCGTAACTGATCTTTCTGAGGCTTTAGTTAAGAAGAATGAGTCTTTGAATGTTTACGAGAAAAAAATTACGATGCATGAAAGTAGGAAGCAATTCCGAAAAAAGAATCGTATGTTTGAGCTTTTCCGAGGTCGATTTTATCGTGGGTTATCTGAGCGTGTAGAATCCGAGCATGTGGTTAGCCGTGATGAAATTGTGAGTTTTTGGTCTACAATGTGGAACAAAAATGATGACACAGTCACGTATGATGATTATTTGATTCCATTTGTATCAGATAATCATCCGACCACGTTTCCTTCACTTGATGAATTTGTAAATATCATTAATTGGCTTCCCAATTGGAAAGCTGCTGGAATTGATGGTATTTACAATTTTTTCATTAAGAAACTTACAACTCTACACAAATATCTTTATGATATTGTGAAAGTTATATGTTTAGAAGGAACAACTCAAGCTGATTAGTTTTACTGCGGGCTTACGTATTTGATACCGAAAAGAATTCCACGAAGAGGCTCTGACTACAGGCCAATCACTTTTATGTCCAACCTCTACAATTTAACGACTAAGTGTGTAACGAAAGTCGTTCAAATTGAAGTGGAAATGTGAGGGTTGCTTGCGGAGAACCAGTTGGGAGCAGTAAGAGGTGTGCAGGGAGCGAAAGAGCAGGCTCTACTGAATATTGCCTTAAATAAAGAGTATGGAAATAATCTTAAGGCAACATGGATTGATGTTAAAAAAGCTTATGATTCAATAGATCATGCTTATTTAACTCAATGCATTGAAAACCTTAATTTACCTGATTGGATCCTGAAATTTATTAAGGTAATTATATCAAAATGGAAAATTGATATATCAGTAGGGCCTGAAAAAATCATGAGCAAGAAGATTGATAGAGGGATTCTACAAGGAGAAAGTCTGTCACCTTTGTTATTTGTGTTGTGTATGGATCCATTAAGCCGAAAGCTTAATGAAAAAAACACAAAAGTGACAGTACAAACAGATGCAGAATCCCATTCTACTAATCATATCTTGTTTATTGATGATCTTAAGCTCCTTGCTAAAGACAGTTCGACATTGAGTGCTATGACAGACGAGGCAAAGGAATTTTTAGAGGTGATTGGGTTAGAGATTAAACAAAGAGAAGTCAGCCACAAATGATACGTGTTGTGAAGATACTGCAACTCTTCTAGAAGGTGTTAGTGTTTACAAATATTTAGGAATAATAGAAGATAGCAGAGGAATTCCAACACGTAGCTTATTTGAAGAAGTACAAAGCAAACTTATATCAAGAGTTGAAAGACTTTGTCACACTAGATTAAACGCAAAAAATTTATTTCAAGCCATTAACCAACATTAAATTTCTTTACTAAACTATCATATAGGAGTACTTCGACTTGAACCAGCTGACTTCTCTAAGTTAGATGATGCAGTGCGTGCGGTGTCGTTAAGAATAAGATACATCTCCGCCTAGGATGTAAAGAGCGTTTATACCTTCCTAGAACAGAACTTGGAAGAGGCCTACATAGTGTTGAGTTGCGAAGCGAACATATGCTTCTGCAACTCTTGGATTGTCTGGAAAAAAGTAAAGAAATATCAACTAGACGAGCTGCAATCCTCAAGGTGGAGAATAATAATAAAACCCATCTTGCACTAATAAAAGGCTTCTTAAAAGTAAAGTACAGGTTGGTAGAAGAAGTCACTAAAAAAGTTTAGAAGAAGCTCAACTTGCAAAACTATATAACGAAATAGAAAAACGAAAACTCCATTCAAAGTTATATAATGCAAGGAAAAATGAGCTTGTGAGTGTTAGTGACTCTTCAAGATGGCTAAAGAGAGGAAATATTAGGCCACGAAATGAAGCTGTGTTCTGCTATATCCAGGATAGAAATGTATTCTGGGGAGCAGATGGTGTGTGTCAACATTGCGGGAAGTCTGGTAAGACTGTGGATCATCTAGCAACTAGATGTGAAAAAATGCTAGGCCATGATTACACTAGACGGCATAATGAAGTGGTTAGATGCCTACACCTTCTCCTTCTAAATAGATATAAGTTTAAGTCTTCAAAACGAATAAGGAGCCACTCAGTTCAAGAAATTCTTGATAATGAGTATGCAGAGATAAGAGTGGACACCAGAATAAAAACTGATGTTAAAATTCGGAATAACAGACCCGAAATATTTATTTTAGATAAGAAGAAGAATAAGATAACACTAATTGAAGTAGGAATCACTTCCCAAGATTCACTTCAAATAGTTGAAACTGAAAAACTTAGTAAGTATGACCTGCTAGCCAATGAGTTGGGCCTTATTTATAAGTGTAGTGTTGAGATAATCCCTTATGTGATGACCTGGGACGGTATTGTGACAAAATACCATAAATCTCATCTTAAAAGACTAGAAATACCCATGAATGTAGAAGCATACATTCAGTCTATAGTACTTAAAAAGACAGTCGAAACTATTTCCTTTGATCGACGAAGAGGACTTGAGTCAGGACTAAATGCCGAAGAGAGCTGGGAGAGAGCGTCAATGGGTGTTATTATGAGATCAGAGATGCATGAGGAACCAATACCCCCTTTAAAAAAAGCGAAAACAGAGGAAGATGGTGCCAAAAATTTTAAACCAAAATATAAAGCCCCCTTTATTTTACAAGGAGGAACCACTTTAGAGGAACCGACCAATAACATAAATGAAGAGTCGGATTTGGAGGAAGAGACAAAAGTGGTTAAAGAGGTAGAAGAAAACATGTAAAAATGGTAAAAAATATTTTAACCCAGAATTTTATTAAATAAAAAATATTAAATTTTCAGGAATTAAATATTCCACGTCTTTAAAATACTGTTCAGTCATGGGTTTTACATCATAAAAACTACCAACATCTTGAATTCTATAATCTTGTGCAATTTATAATGATGTTTCATAAAAGTATTCTCTAAGTAAAGCACCATGGTCTTCTCCTATTTCATCTATAAATTCTATAAAAATATTTTTTAAAAGATCTGCTTGTGTACTTTCTATGAGTTTGAGTGCCGTTGATTGAACATAAAAATTTCTTTTAACTGATAAAGAAATGATTTGTGAATTAAAAGGATATAAAAAATCCCGTAATTTAGAATAAAAAATATATTTTTCCATTTTCTGTACAATTCTAACCATTCTATAAGATGTAATTGGATGTTTCCATGTGGTTGTACAATTATTATGATTTATATAAAAAATATTTCCATCTTTGTTTTCCTTCTTTTCCCATCTACACGGTAATTCGTTTTTAAATCTGTTTTCTATTTTGTTCCAAGATATTCTTAAATCAGAATAATCTAAATAATAAATACGACCATCATAAACTTTAAATGCACAAAAATTATTTTTATAATATTTAATTTCTTCAACAAATTTAATTTCATTATCAATTTTATTGTCAAATTCATTATCAACTTTATTGTCAATTTTATTGTCACCTTTATTGTTAAATTCATTCTTCAATTCATTATCAACTTTATTTTTTAATTTATATTCAAATTCATTATCAATTTTATTCTTCAATTCATTATCAACTGTATTTTCCAATTTATATTCATCTTTAAATTCCAAATAAGAAAATAAAGAATCCACACACAAATACTCCATACATCCTTTAAAATACGAATTTTCTATTTCTATAATTCCATTTCCATTTTTAACTTCAAAATAAAATTCATTTAAAAGTATTTCGTCCATAAAAATTCTTACTCTTATTGTTTCATCTGAACTTATAAAAACATACCCAACTCAACCATCTTTAACACTTAGAGAAATACTAAATGAGTTACTCTTATCACTTATACACATTACAAATTTATATCTTCGTATATAAGAAAATAAACCTATTTTGTTTAATTTTATTTTTTTAATTACAATTCTTCTCTTCATTGTACTCATGTAAGTTTTTTTTAAAGATTTTTTGACTTTTTTTTAGATTTAACTTCAATTCTTTTTTAAATATTTTACTTGAATTACAATCTATTTCTTCTCTATAAAAAGAGAAAAATCACCTCGAAAAATATTTGCTTGGTAATAAATATGTGAAATTGGTGTGAAAACTATTTTTTTTATTCTTACTGGATTAAATAACCACTAAATTTTTTGTTTTAAATGGAAAATTATATAACGAGGAGAAGATGTACAAAATATTAAAAAAATTATTTAAAAAACTTAGATTGTAGTTTTCTATGAAAATATATTAGAAACCACGGTTGAAAACATATTTAGATATTATATAAATCTATCGGAACTTAGCTTTGCTCACTTAAACTAGAAGATTTAGCGCTGGGAGATAATAATATAAATCTTAGCGAAACCCAAGGAAAGATAAATAGCAAATTATATTAAGTGGTATGACATTGAGTGTCTAGATGGACTCTGTGTGGGTCTCTGAGATATATCTTAGCTTAAAGTCTATTTGGTTTGGAAAATGTGAAGTAAGTGGGAATGTAAGACATATTTGGAAACCCAAGGTAGGCTTCAACTAGCGATTGAAACCAGGAAAAATGATATTAAGAGACCAGAAAAACTTCCTCACTTTATTATGGGTTATATACACCCTTTGGTTGAAAATTTTTAATGACGTACACATATCTAAGAGATATTAGTTAAATTAAGAAAGTAATATACTATATTAACCCTATAAATGCATTCCTGCCATCAAAAAAATATAAAATATTTAATTTTCATAAAAAAATTGTGGTGTTTATAAACTAAAAAATTATCAAGAAAATCATTTTTCGTTAGATTTATAGATAATACCATATTAATTGAATAATAACCTACCTTTAAATAACAAACATTTAATCAGGCATATTTTACTGGTAAATAACACTTTACTTAAATCATACCCTACCATTACCACACCCTTAGTTTAGAACACTTTTATATAAATAACACTTTACTTAAATCATACCCTACCATTACCACACCCTTGGTTTAAAACACTTTATAATTAATAACACACTGGTTTTAAATCATACCCTACCATTACCACACCCTTAGTTTAGAACACTTTAATTAGAAATATTTTACTTAAATCATACCCTACCATTAAATAACACACTTTATAATTAAATATTACCCTTTTTTTAAAATCATATCCTACCTTTTAAATGTGTCTATAAACTTCTGTTCTTCTTTTATAATTTATTTTCTTTACCCCATAAAATGGTAAGTTTTTAATACATTTTTCTTATTTAAGACTGTAAAACGTAGAAATCATGGAAGAGCAAAGAAAAATCGAGGACACGTTTCATTTATAAGATGTGACCATTGTTCAAGAGCATGTCCAAAGGATAAAATAATAAAAAGATTTCAAATTAGAAATCTTATTGAACAAGCAGCTTATGATGATATAAAAGCAGCTTCTATATATGAAACGTATGAAATACCTAAGTTGTTTAGTAAACAACAGCATTGTGTTTCTTGTGCGTGTCATATGAGAATAGTAAGAGTTAGATCGGTACATGCTAGAAAAGAGAGAATCAATCCACTTCTTAAGATGAAAGAATCAATTAAATTATGAGTTAAGTAATTATTATTTTATTCGTTTTTTTATTTGAAGATTATTAATGGTTTATATATTTTTGTTTGATTTTTTGTTTGATTTTGTATTTTCTTACAATTTTTTTTCAATTTTCTTTTTTCAAATTTTTTATACAATTTTTTATGAAGTTATGGGTAAAACTAGAAATTCGGCTCGCATAAAATGAAATCAATAGAGAATATTTCAAATAACCAGGGGTGAAGAAGAAGGGAAGATTGATATAAGAAGATATGTTACAATAATCTGCGAGCCTTTTATTTGTATAGACTAAAATAAGTTTTTATTAAAATGACTAAGAAATACACCGAATCAAATATTGTTTTTCTTTTGTACATTTGAGATTATATTACGCCTTTATCATCCAGAAATCTATGTTTGCAAAATTTACAACTACTCTATAATAAATACCTTTCAGAGCTGAAACCTTTTTTTTTAATGCAAAATATATCTAGTGATCAGAAGATAATTGTCAAAAATACCATAGAATAGTTTTCTTGGCTGTATAGACGAAATTTGGTCGGATACTCGCAAAGATTGAAAATCCTTCAAGGTATATAAATCTTTTAATGTATATAAATGTGAATTAAAATATGTTTTTTCTATCGCTGGCTAAAAAAACGGTTAAAACAAGAAGTTAGAAACTTAAAATTCTCCCCTGTATTGCAGCTTCGTGATTCTATAGCAGTATACCATTACAGCTAAACACAGAAAAAAACATTGCAATTAAATTTAAACTATTTCTATTGCAAGAATTTAAAAAAAGATTCAAGCCCGACTTAAACATTTTAAAGAATTGTTTATTTAAAAGTATCACATCTTTTTAAAATAGGGGCAGTGTTATATTTGTTTCATGACATTAACGCGGTTCTAGGTTTAACATAATAATATGCACCTTATCACTCTATCTACCCCGGCGATACCTACATCTATAAGCCTTTTATCTAAAAATTGTGTATATTCCAATTAATAGGCAAGGCAGTTGCCTTGGGTTCGTTAATATACGTTGCATGGTGTATGATTGTATTTGAAGTCTATCCCGGGCTTCTCGAGACTAGGCAGCATTTTACTTGGTATCCTATTCTTGACCAAATATATTTCGGCTCATATATATCTTAGCGATTTAGATGGATCGACCCGGAAATTGCAATCGTATACCCACGGATATAACCTGCTAGTCGGCTTTTCTGAATTTGGAAAGATATTTTTTTGTATCTCATAAGCGCCAAGTCTTCTAACCGGGTAAGCAAGATTAGATTCCATGTTGTTTTCACAACCATTACTCAAAATTTCAGAAGTGGTTTCTAATATAGTTACATAATAGACCACAAACTTCTTTGAATATACCTTGCACTGTTTTATAGATTATTTCCTCGTTATATATTTCCTATGAAACAAAAGAGCATTCTGGCACTTATTTGACCACAAGTTCAAATAATTGCTTCGCACTAATTTCTCTTATAAATTTCAAAACAGATAGTTTTAATGTTTGTCACACTTTCGACCACTATTATAGAAAAAATTCTTTAAATAGACCAAATATAGATAGATCGATTTAAAAAATTTAAAATTGATTTATAAAGTACAATAAATTGAATATAAAATCTGCCTTTATCATTCACAAACTGTATTCTGAAATCATTTCTAATAATTATATGGCTATCTTCTAAATACAGAAAGAAATTTAATTTAAACAAAAAAAGCATTTTGAATATCTTAAAATAGAAATGACTGACTTTTAGAGTTTTGAAAATATTTTTTATAATTTTGCGATTATTTTGTAACTATTTTAAAGGTTTTTTTCGGTGGTTCTTTACATTCTTAAATGTATTTTTTATTTTGTAATTTAAGTTTTTATCTTATGATTGGAAATAAATTTGTGAATTTTCGCAAAAATAAAATCGAAGTGTAGATCGGACTATATAACCCCCATGTAAATCGTTTGAAATCATGAATTCATTTGGGAAAGCTTACTTTTCTAGTTCTCAAGGAGAAATTAAGGTCTTGAATATTTACACTCCGAGTATTCAATTTCTGCTTCAAAAAATCGAAACTCTAAATGAAAAAAAAGGGAAAATTGTGAACTTTCAATTAATTAAAAAGAACAGAATACCATTCACCATAAATAAAATTTGTCGTATTATAATTATTTTAAGTTTTTAAAAAATCAAGATTAATTTTTTAAAGTAATTAACGGTGAACTAAAAAAAAACAATTTTTTTAAATTTACAGTTTAGACTCAAATAAATTAATTTCAATTACGTTATTAAAATAAAGTAGTAGTGCCTTTCAAAATGAATATGCAAGTCCTTTTGATGAATAACAAAGCCAAAAAATCTTTTATTTGTTTTTTATTATGGTTCTGATAAATAATGTTAAATCTGAGATAATAAAATTCGGAATTATAGATACAGAAATAAAAAAATTCTCAAGACGAAGAATTTTTTGAAAATATAACCGCAAGAATTCATTATGAAGCATATGAGTGTGTAAAAACATGGGATCTAAGTATATATACAGTTGTTGAATTTGAATACGATAGTAGATATGGATATAAATCAGAAATGATAAATGCCTATCTAAAGCCAAATGGTTTTACAAAAGAACCAATTTTATTTCCGTGTTTCTTCAACGTTAAATACTACAATTTGTTTAAAAATTTATTGAATTATCAAAAGATTTCTGAAAAATTTAATAAAGATTTCATGCTTAAATTTTGTTGCATCATAGATCATTTACTATTGGAATTCGAAAAGGGTCGTTTAGAAGTTTTGTTTTCGGAACTTTTCAAAAATTGCTCTTGTTTTTATGAGTTCATTCCAAAATATAATTTTTCTTTTTATAAGGAAATATCTGAATGTTTTCCCGAAAGAATTCGTAGTGATAAAAGATTTTCAACTACATTTATAAAATTTCAAGAATCAAGTGAGAGATCGCGTTTGAAATTTTTTTTGTTGCAAACAACAATGAGCACTTAGAGATATTTTTAAACATTCAGGGAAATTTGGCGCTTGAATATGGCAATTTCAACATAATAAAATCTTTTCTTAAAAATTAAGTAAATAAAGTCTAAATTTCAATCCTTTCATAGATATATCAGATTCAAAAGATTACTTGTTAGATAAAATGCGTAAATCTTCAATACCCAAGGTTAATATCTGGAAAATGATTAAGGATTATTATTCTCTACGGCTTCCTTTGGAAGGAATCAAAAATCTTAGAATTTATAACTGCGAAATTTGTCATATATGGTCACTAATGATTCATTTTGAGGCGTTAGAACACATATTAATTAATCGATCTGATTCAACAAAAAGAATTATACTTGATTTTTCGATCTTTAATAAATTTAAAGATACTTTAAGGATATTGGAAATTTACAGTTTCGAATCTTTCACGAATTCAACTAATATTCGTTTCAAAAAATTGGAAATAATTGATTAAGGCATTATAGAAAATACAATTGGTGCTTCAACTAACGTAGATTTTTTAGAACGAATAATTTTCAATAAAAGTATTTCGGTGATATATAATATAAGTTCTGCGTTTTATTTTAAGTATTTAAGGGAATTTACAAGTAAATTGGATAGAATAAACATTAAATATATAATTAAAAGTTATACTGCCAAATTCATCATCGATGATTTTTAATCTCATTATAGTTTTTATTTTGAAAACGCATATGATCCTTCAAGATATATAGAAATTGTTTTGGTTTCCCCAAAAGGAATTAAAGATATCAAAGAAATGAGTTTCGAAACTTTTTGTCTGTTCATTTATTTTTTTCTTTTTTGTTGGAACATAAAGAAATTGGATCGATCAAATTTAAATCTTGTCAGATTGAAGACTCATTTGATTCACACCTAATTTTAAGACGAATAACCAAAAAAATAAAGCTTGAAAATCTTTATTTTGATAAATTTGATGCTCAAATATATATAGGATTAGAAAAGTTATACAGGGTAAATTTTTATAGAGTCTTACACTTCTGAATTTGAAAGGTAAGGAAGACTTTTTTTTACATTTTTACCGACTTTGAAGATTCTCGAAGTTGATTTTAGCACAATCTTTTATTTAAAAAGATTTTCAAAGCCGAAAAAATATGCCCTGAAAAGTTTAAAAATTCATTTCGGAAAAAATTTATTTGAAAGTAGAATATCTAGTATTTTATAGCTATTTGATAATTTTAACTTGCCAAAGAAACTCATTTTGGCTTCAATTCTGACTAATAATGATTCAATTGATATTTCCTGTGAGGAGTTTTTTTATCTTCTGGCTAAAGTAGAATATCTTGAACTCATTGGCTTTAATATAAGATGTAAGAATTGTGATAATTTAAACAGTAATTTAGAAAAATACAAATTTTAAAAACGTTGGTATTGAAAGAATGTTTTATTTTCATAAATCAGACTGGTTTCATATATTTAAAAAAATATAAGGCCTTTAAGGTTGTGATTACTTCAACTTTTTCTAGGGGGAATAAAATTTGAGATATACTCTTTAACTCAATAAAAATATTCTGTTTTAAAAAAATTCCAAAATCTTTGCTTTATTTTGCTTCTATAATTTCTTATTTGTCATTTTTTTAAAAATAACCTTTCAAAGGTATAATACAAAGATTTGTTTTTATAATGCAAGCTAACTATTATATTAATTTTTTAATTCCTAATCTTATAAAATATTAAAATAATTTAATTTAAAGTATACAATTGAAATACAAATACTTATAGTATTTTTTCTTAAGCAATATTGCAAAATAAATGTTGAATGTTCTTCGACAAATCTATACGAAGAAATTTAAGGAAAGCCAAGCCGGTTAACTTTAAGATATTTCAACTCTCTTGATATTATCAGAAAGGGGCTTTTAATTTATGAAAAATCTTTAATAATCAACATAATGCAGATAAAATTACAAAGAAAGTTAATATATAATTAATTTTCAAGTATATCTTAATAATTCGCTTCTCCATGCCGGGAGTAGTATTGGCTTGGAGTATTCTTTGCTTGTCGTAAGAAGCGATAAAATGGACTGGTTCTCCAAATCGGGGTTGGGCGTAGGGCTAACAACCCACCCTTTTAAACCAACTTGTTACAAACCAGAAAAGTAAACCTACCCACTAAAAAAGACTGGTCGGCGATATTGCTAAGAGAGGCCAAGGCTCGTGCAGATTTGTAGTGCTGAGGATGAATCTTAATAATTTTGAGCCAAAAAGCGAAATCAGAACGAAGCGATCTATTCTTCATTTAAAACATCAAAAATTATTTAATATAATATTTATGTGGATTTTCGTTTGGTCATTTAGTGAACTACTGGTTAAATTTATAGAATAAATAGCGACATTTTGTCGAAGGATCTGAATGCAAGAATTAGTTTTCAAGCAACAATAACATGCAATATCCTTAATGAAGTTGCATATAAATGTATTTTTACTCAAATTCCGGACTTTGCAAAGTTATGACGCAGTTCTTTCGGTTTTGGTAACGAATAGGATACATCTTCACTAAGATGCAAAGAGCGTTTACACCTTTTTAAAACAGAACTTGGAAGAGGCGTTCGTAGTTTTGAGTTGCATAGCTAACATATGCTTTTGCCCCTTCTGAATAGTCTGGAAAAATATAAAGATACATCAACCAGAAGAGCAACGAGCCTAAAGGTTGAGCCACAATAACAGAATCATCTTTCACTAATAAAATACTTTTCAAAAATAAAATACAGGTAGAAAGAAGAAGTCGCAAAGAAAGAATTTGGAAGAATCTCAACTAGCTAATCTATCTAACAAAATCAAAAACCTAAAACAACATTTAAAGAAATGTAATGCTAGAATAACGAGCTTGTAGGTGTTAGTGACTTTTCATGAAGGTTGAAGAAGGGGAATATTAAGCCACGTGATGGAACTTTTTTCTGTTATATTCAGGATTGAAATGTATTCTGGGATGCAGAAAGTATGTGTCATCGCTGCAACCTGTCTAGGAAAAAATGGACCACTTAGCAACAAGATGGGAAAAAATACTTGGTCATGACTATAGTAGATGACACAATAAAGGGGTACGATGCATACACTTACTCCTACTATCTAGAATTCATTTTAAGCCTTAAAACGAATTAGGTGTAACTTTGTCTGAGAAATTCTATATAATGAGTATACAGAGATGAGTGTTAGGCTCGAATAAAAACAATGTCAATATTCGGTGAAAAGGCCAGCTATATTTATTTGGGACAAGAGACAGAACAGAATAATCCTCATTGTAGGAGAAATCACATCCCAATACTCTCTTCAAATAGTTAAAACAGAGAAGCTTAGGAAGTATAACCTATTAGCAAGAGAGTTAGGTCTTATTTATAAATGCAATATTGAGATAATTTCCTCTGTAGTGCCCGGTGACGGTATTGTTACAAAATACCATAAGATGTGTCTTAAGAAACTTCAAATATCCATAAATAGAGACATATATACTATTCATAGTACTTAAAAAAACAATCTAAACAATTACTTTGATAGACGAAGAGAACTTGGTTCAAGACCACAGTCCGAATGGAGTGGAAAAGAGCGTCTATAGATGTTATTAAAATAGCTGAGATGCACAAAAATCGAACAATCTATAAAATCGACTGAATACTGAGAAATATGGTGTTAAAACATAAAATATAAAAAAAATAGCACTTATTTTACAAAACGGTACCACCGTGAAGAAGCCAACAATTAATGTAAATAAAGAGTCGGTTTTAGAAGAATAAATTGAGAGGGTTCAGGGCAGAAGAAATCATTTCAAAGATGATAAATCTGTTAAACTAGAATTTTAAAAAAATGAAAATTTTCTATTTTAAATAAACACAGATGCAAAACTGGGACATAAAAAATTCTGTTTTCGTAAAATTGAATTGTTCTAAGTTTAACTTTAATAACTGCTTACTAAAAAACCAGCGCTATCTTCAAAGATACCTACATCTCAAAGCTTTTCATAAAAGATATTTAGAATGCATTAAATAAGAGAGGCAGTTACTTAGTCGGTTATAATCCGTTAATAATGTATGTTAGACTTTGAAACATATCTTAATATTCTCGAGGACTGGCAGCATCTAATTAAGCTATGCAAACTGAATTAAATAGACTTGTAGTTAAGATATTTCCAGGCAAAATAATAGGATTTACGAAACGATTTCATGTTTCAAATAACATTTATAACCAGCTAATTAATATTCATGGTTTTCTATTAAGAAGTTTTTTCCGTATTTCCTATTGGGATAATATTTTAACCCGAGTGAGAAAGGCTATGTTTTCTTGTATTTATATGACAATTATCTATTAGTTCAGCCGTTGTTCCTAATCCAGTTCCTTAAAAACAAAACCAATATCTTTACAGGAATAAGTTAACTGTTTTGTATATTTTCTCTTTCATATCAAATTCCAGCCCAACAACCGAAAATTTATTGCGGTTTTCATTCCTTTTAATGGTCAAAAAACAATTTAACACCGATTCTACACAACCATTGACAAGCAGATCGTTTTTAACGAGGCTATTCTCTCTATAAAATGAAACTAATGATAGAATAAAAAAAATACAAAAATTATAAAAAATTTATTCTTAATAATTGTACAAAAATACCCTCTTATAATATACATAGCTATTATTACATTAAAAATTTATACGATTCTTTAATTACATTATTCTTGGCTTAATAACTCTTTTTATACATTCTTTTCTTAAGATCTTCCTTCATATTCTTCCATCATTTTTGTATAAAATTCTACTTTCTTTATATTTCCTATTTCATTATAGTACTCACATAGAAACACACAAATCTTATAAATATCCTCTTTCCTTTCTTTACACTCATCAACATATTTTTCATAATAAATTACTGCTTCATAATATCTTTTTTCGTTTTTATAAAGATCAGCTATCATTAAATACCCATCAATATCCCCTAAGGTGGTAGCTTTTAAAAAACAAGAAACAGATTCTTCAATAGAATTACAAAGTAATTTTACCTGTCCAAGACATAACCATATATAAGAATCATCTGGTTTTAATTCAGAAGCTTTTATATAAAAATATGAAGAATATTCTTTTAAAGAAAGTGATAAATATACTTTTCCTAATCCATACCATGCTCTATAATCAGTTTTATTATATTTTAATGCTTTATTGTAACTGTAAATAGCCATATTATATTCTTTTAATTCCATATATTCGTGTCCAATCAGGGTATAAACAGAAGTAAAAGTAGGTGAAAAAGTAATAGCCTTTTTAAAATATTCTATAGCATTTTCATGGTTACCTTTTAATGAGTAATAGTTAGCTATAACACACATTGTTTCAGGTCTTTCTGGATTTAATTCTACACATTTTGTTGTGAGACTTGCTAGTTGTTTTATATCATTTTTTATATATAAAATATTAGAAAAAAGATCGTAAAAATCCAAATTTAAAGGAAAATTATTTTGTATAAAATTAAATAGAAGAATACTTTTATCAAATTCTTTTAAATAATAGAAAGTGGCTGCAAGAAGTGCTATTTTAAATGGAATAGTATTATAGTTATTTATATTAATCGATTCATTAGATTTTTCTAGTTTTTCATTGGAATACGTTTTATTATAATTTGTTTCTTTATTATAATTAATCATTTCTTCATTAGAATATATTTTATTATTATCAATTATTTCTAATGAATTTTCTTCTAAATATTTCATTTCATTAAAATTAAAATTTATCTCTGATGTGTTTATATCAAAATTATTATTTTCTTGTGATGGATTTATTGATAGAATAGGTTGAAGAGAATTTATAAGAAACTTTATAGAATTTTTAAGTAGGTTAGAAGGGTTGATAGAATGTGTATAGGAATACAGTACAAATATATGAAATATTGGGGTGAGTGGTATTTCCAATAAAGATATATCACTATATAAAAGAAGTAAGTAGGGGTCCCAGAAATATGGATTTATATTAATACAACGACATAAAATTTTTTCTTTATGTTTCTGTTTATATGTACATAGGGCATGTATATAAAGAAGGTAAGAATCTGTAGGTGGTGGTGTATTATGAACAATAAATGATTTCAAACCTTGTCTCTCTCTATCTTTATATAAAGATATGTTTCTATAATAGTTGTATATTGGAGTACAACAATTACAAAATATTATTTCTTCTGGATATTTTTTACTTTCTATACACAATAAAAAACCATAAAGTTTTCTGTATTCTTTTACTTCAAATAATGATTTACAATATATTTCTTTATCTGTATAAGAAATTGTTATTGGAGTTGAGAATCCTATTTTTGTAATAAATTGAATTGAATTGTTCAAAGATCTTTTATAAAGATCTATTAAAGTTTGTTGTAATGGTTTCTGTTCTAACATATAAGGGGGTTTTAATGATCCTAAATAATATGCTAAAGGAAAACCAATGAGGTATATAAATGAATATAGAAAAAAATGGGATTTGCGAAACCTAATTTTTTTTTATTTAATAAAATTCTGGGTTAACAAATTTTTCTTTTTAAATAATTCTTTCCACCATTTCAACCACTTCTATTTCTTCCTCCAACTCCAATTCTTCATTTGTATTAGTTGTTGGTTCCTTTGCTGCGGTTATACCATCCAAAATAAGGAGTAAATATTTTTTGTATTTTCCGTTTTAAAATAATCTTCCTCGTTGTCTACTTGCTTTAAAGGGGGTATTGGTTGTTTATGCATCTCAGCTCCTAAAATAACACTTAATGATGCTCTCTCCCAGCTCTCCTCAGCATTTAGTCCTGACTCAAGTCCTCTTCGTCGATCAAAAGAAATTGTTTCGACTGTCTTCTTGAGTACTATGGATTGTATATATGCCTCTACATTCATGGGTATTTGCAGTCTCTTAACATACGTCTTATGGTATTTTGTCACAATACCGTCCCAGGTCATCACATAAGGAATTATCTCTACATTGCATTTATAAATAAGACCTAACTCATTTGCTAATAGGTCATACTTCCTAAGCTTCTCTGTTTCAACTATTTGAAGAGAGTCTTGGGATGTGATTCCTAATTCAATGAGGTTTATCCTATTCTGTCTCTTGTCTAAAATAAATATATCTGGTCTGTTACACCGGATCTTGACATCAGTTTTTATTCTGGTGTCCACTCTTATCTCTGCATATTCGTTATCAAGAATTTCTTGAACTGAGTGGCTTCTAATTCGTTTCGAAGACTTAAACTTATATTTATTCAGGAAGAGTAAATGTATACATCGTACTACTTCATTATGTCGTCTAGTATAGTCATGACCAAGCATTTTTTCACATCTCGTTGCTAAGTGATCAACAGTTTTCCTAGACTGGTTGCAGTGTTGACACATACCTTCTGCACCCCAGAATACATTTCTATCCTGGATATAACAGAACACTGCTTCATCACGTGGTCTTACACTTCCTTTCTTTATCCATCTTGAGGAGTCATTTACACTTACCAGCTCGTTATTTCTAGCGCTATATAACTTTGAATGTAGTTTTCGGTTTTTGATTTCGTTATATAGGTTAGCTAGTTGAGCTTCTTCCAATTTCTTTTTTGTGACTTCCTCTGCCATCCCGTATTTTACTTGTAAAAAGTCTTTTATTAGTGCAAGATGGGTTTTATTATTATTCCCCACTTTTAGGATTGCTACTCGTCTAGTAGATATTTCTATTCTTTTTTCCAGACAATCCAAGAGTTGCAGAAGCATATGTTCGCTTCGCAACTCAACACTATGTAGGCCTCTTCCAAGTTCTGTTCTAGGAAGGTATAAACGCTCTTTACATCATGGGCGGAGATGTATCTTATTCTTCACCAACACCGCACGCACTACATCATCTAACTTAGAGAAGTCAGCCGGTTCAAGTCGAAGTACTCCTATGTGGTAGTTTATTAACGATATCGCATGTTGATTGATTGCAGAAAATAAATTTTTTACATTTAATCTAGTGTGACATAGTCTTTCAACTCTTGATATGAGTTTGCTCTGTACTTCTTCAAATGAGCTCGTGTTGGGATTCCTCTGCTATCTTCTATTATTCCTAAATATTTGTAAACACTAACACCTTCTAGAAGAGTGGCAGTATCTTCACAACACGTATCATTTGTGGCTGACTTGTCTTTGTTAATCTCTAAGCCAATCACCTCTAAAAATTCCTTTGCCTCGCCTGTCATAGCATTCAATGTGGAGCTGTCTTTTGCAAGTAGCTTAAAATCATCAATAAAAAAGAGATGATTAGTAGAATGGGATTCCGCATCTGTTTGTACTGTCAATTTTGTGTATTTTTCATTAAGCTTTCGGCTTAATGGATCCATACACAGCACAAATAACAAAGGTGACAGACTATCTCCTTGTAGAATCCCTCTATCAATCTTCTTGCTCATGATTTTTTCAGGCCCTACTGATATATCAATTTTCCATTTTGATATAATTACCTTAATAAATTTCAGGATCCAATCAGGTAAATTAAGGTTTTCAATGCATTGAGTTAAATAAGCATGATCTATTGAATCATAAGCTTTTTTAACATCAATCCATGTTGCCTTAAGATTATTTCCATACTCTTTATTAAGAGCAACATTTAGCAGGGCCTGCTCCTTCGCTCCTTGCACACCTCTCACAGCACCCAATTGATTATCTGCTAGTAACCCTCGCCTCTCCACCTCAAGCTGAACAACTTTTGTAACTCACTTTGTCGTCAGCTTGTAAAGGTTTGACATACAAGTTATTGGCCTATATTCGGAGCCTTTTTGTGGTACGCTTTTTGGAATGAGATACGTTAGCCCATGATAAAACCAATTAGCCTGTGGTGTTCCTTCAAAACATATGGCTTTCACAATATCATAAAGATATTTGTGAAGAGTCGTAAGTTTCTTGATATAAAAATTGTAGATCCCATCAATTCCGGCGGCTTTCCAGTTAGGAAGCCAATTGATAATATCTACAAATCCATCAAGTGAAGTAAACGTGGCCTGGTGAGTATCTGGCACGAAGGTATCAGATACTCATCATACGTAACTATTTCATAATTTTTGTTCACATTGTGGACCAAAAACTTACAATTTCGTCACGATTAACCACATGCTCGGATTCCACACGCTCAGACAGGCCACGATAATATCTACCTCGGAACAGCTCAAACATACGATTCTCTTTTTTCGAATTGCTTCCTACTTTCGTACATCGTAAGTTTTTTTTCGTAAACAGTTATCAGCTCATTCTTCTTAACTAAAGCCTCCGATAGATCATTTGTTTTGTTTGGGTCTAAATTAAACTCTCGCATAATTTTTTTAAGACTTTTAGTTTGAGAAGAGGAGAGTTCTTCCCGTCTACTTGCATTCTCGAGGATATCTTTTGAAAGTTTTAACACTGAAATTTTACTCTCAAAGCTTTCTTTCCACGCTGATCTTGGCCTCTCTTTACGTGTTTCATCGTCATAACATACCTGGGCTGTCTGGATAATTCGGGCAATGTCTGTTATCGTCATAGGTACATGATAGTCAGCATATTCACCGACTATTCGATTAATAAGATCAAGAACTGTAGTGTCAACCAATTCATTTGGAAGCTTTCGAGTTCGGACTACTACTTTTCCGATTTCCTCCTCAGATATTTTTTTGATATTACTCAAGTATTTTTCTCTCAGGCTTATAAATCGAGTAGCATCGGTCAAGGAACATGGCTCGGCGAGACAAGTGGCGATTCGACGTCGCTCTCCATTCTCTTTTTGCCTAATTTCCTCTTCCGTCTTATTGTGTGCCATTCTTTTTAGCACATCGATAGTTTCGGTACAGGAGAACTTCTCATTATAGTAGCTCTGTATCCCTTGCATCCATTTCTAGGCATTCGGTCAAACCTTGTTTGTACTGCAAAAAAAACACATCGAATAAATTCTTGACGCTCGGCCTCTATAGACCTGAGTATGGATCGGAGTACAACGAGGCTTTCGGAAATAGGTATGGTACAAAGGTTTGGCCCATTAGCAGCTATATCTGGCCAGGGGATTACGGTGCTTGAATGCATAGGGTTAGATGGCGAGGGTATGGTGTTAAGCAAGCATACCTTTGTGTTTGTGTTTGCTTCGCTTGGTGGTATAGAAGTGTTATTTATGATGGTGGATGGTGTGTATGAGCTTGGCTGTGGAATTCCCTGGTCGTTTTTACACTCTCTAATTACCACATCCACTTCACTTGCCCTGTTTGCAGCCTTTATTATTTTTTCTTTTTGTTTTTCGCTGCCTACATATTTTCTTATACCCATTAAACAAAAAAATATTATTATTTGTTTTTCATTGTTTTTTATACATTATACTTTATATTTTTTTAAAAGTCAAATATTATACCTAAAAAATGTATTTAATAAAATTCTGGGCTGACAAATCTTCACACTTTTATATAATTTTTTAATTATTTTAACCAATCACTTCTATCATTTAAATCCGACTAACCATTGGAATTAATTGCAGGTTCTTCCGCAGTGGTTTAGCTATTTAGGCTAAAGGGTGAAATGTTTTTAGATTTACTTGTTGCACACCATTTGCATCGTTGTCTACTTGCTTTAAAGGGAGTGTTGGTTGCCTATGCATCTCGGTTTCTTCAACGCACAATTATGATCTTTCCCAACTTTCTTCGACATTTAGTCCAACTCAAGTCCTCTTGTGGATCAAAGGAAATTGTTTTGACAATCTTCTCAAGTATTATGGATTCTATACATTCCTCTGCATTAATGAATATTTGAATTTTTTTGAGACACATCTTATAATATTTTGTCACAATACCGTCCCAAGGCACTACACAGGGAATTATCTCAACCCTAACTCATTTGCTAAAAGGCCTTAATCCTATGTTTCTCTGTTATAAGTGTTTGAAGTGAATCTTGGAAAGTAATTCCTACTTCGACGATTGCTATCTTATTTTTTCTCTTGTCTCAAATAAATATATCAGGTTTGTTGCACCGAATCTTGATATCAATTTTTATTCTGGGTTCTACTCTAATCTCTGCTTACTCGTTATCAAGAATTTTCTGAACTGAATGGCTCCTAATTTGTTTTGATGACTCAAAATGATATCTATTTAGCAGAAGTAAATTTATGCGTTGTAAAACCTCATTGTGTCGTATAGTATAGTTATGGTCTAGCCTTTTTTCACATCGATTTGCAAGATGATCTACAGTTTTACCAGACTTGCTGCTGTGTTGACACACACCATCTTCTATATCTTGAATATAGAAAATCACTGCTTTATCACGTGGCCTTAGATTCCCTTTCGTTAACCAGTTTGAGGGATCATTTATACCTTCCAGCTCGTTATTTCACGTATTATATTTCTTTGAATGTAGTTTTCGGTTTTATATTTCGCTATAAACGTTAGCTAGTTGAACTGTTTCTAATTTCTTCATTTGGACTTCCTCTTATAACCCTTATTATACTTTTAAAAAGTTTTTTTGTTAGTTTAAGATGAGTTTTGGTATTGTTCTCAACCTTTGGGGATTCCTGCTCTTCTGGTAGATTTACCTTTAAATTTCTACAACAATCCAAAAGTTGCAAAATAATATGTTTACTTTTGAGTTCAACACCATTTAAATTTTTTTCAAGTTCTTTAGCGGGGAAGTTATAGACGTTTTTTACATCCTGGATGTAGTTAAGTTTAAAAAAACATATAATATAAATTATTTATTAATATGAAAAAAAAGAAACCTTATTGACAATTATAAAACCAAACTATTTTATTAAATCTCTAAAGATAGCACATTTTATTTGATTTTAATACCAATTTTTTGTTCTACTTTCGATTTGACCACATGTCATCGGTTGAAAGAGAAATTTTAGCTAAAGATATACATATTAAAACCCGTTTACTCCCAATTTAATCGTTTCTTCCTTATATGGTTTAATATATGCAGTTTATATAAAATTTGTTATCATTAAATTTTGAAGTGAAGAATTCTTAGCACAGACACAATGTTCTCGGTTTAATATATATTAAAATAATTCATAAAATTATATTTTTAATATTACGTTTTTAATTTGTAAAAGTTTTTTTATATCACTGCAGTATATCTCGGTCCCATTCTTTTTTTTCAAATTTTTTTTTCTATTTATTAAATAACTTTGGTTTCATATCATGCATCTTTAATTCTGATTTTTTTTTATTGTTCAATTATATGTAAATTAAAATCGATTTTGTTTTTTTTCTTTTTTTATATTTATTAAAACTAATTCCTAATTTAGTATCTTCTGAAATAATAAATTAAAGTTTACGTTTTCGGGAAATTTCAAAGAGTTCTTCAGCTGTTTGTTGTAGCATTCGATATTTAAACCAATTTCAGTTCCTAAAAATATTGCTAATGCTAAAAAGTAATTTATTTAAATTTTTACCAGTATATTCACAGTCTTATTAAGTAAACCATTTGATTTCTTTTTTTTAATACTTAAAAAACAGTATAAAAAGTATAAAATTAACTGTTAAGATATATCATGATAAATCTATTTAATTTTTTTCAAATACTTACAAGGCATTTAATAATCACAATTATATTTTGAATAAAAAATCAAAGTGCCTAGAAAAGAATTAATACCAAATATTTCACCCGGTATATGATTTTTTCACTGTTAAAATATCTTATTTTCAAATTGTAGCTTTTGACATTAAGAATTTCAAAATATCTACAATTTTTGTCTTCCGTAAATTATATCAAATACAATCTTGATCTAATACGACTGCTAGGTTAAAGAAAGATCTTACTATCTTTTTATTATAATTGAGATTCCTAAACCATTTATAATTAAACTCAAATCTTTTAGAATCTCGTCAAAATAATATATAAACATATAAACTATATCTTTCGTATTTTTCAATGTATAAAAATATTCAAATTCAAAATTTCTCTGAAATTTTCTAAAAAAAAATGATTCATTCAGGAATGAAAGTCTCATTTCGGTATTTTCTAAAATCAAAATAATCAAAACATAATACGATAAACATTAATTGTTGTTTTATAGCTTAGTTTGTTGATACCTTTAGCTTCATGTATTTCGGATTTTTTTTTAATTAAAAAATGAGTATAGCATCCAACAAATGCATTTGATTTTGTTAAATCAAATCATATTTTGAATTCGTTGACCATTATGTCATTATTTATTGTTAGGTCACAAATCACGTTTTCTGAAAATATTTTTACAAATACTAGATAAGTTGTAAAATTCTACAAGTTTGAAAGTATTCTTGAAATTGATCAGGTATTTCTTTTGATACCCCACCAGTGATATCATTAATTGAGAGATAAGAACATTTGATCAAACCCAGAACGGTCGGAATCTTCATTAATTTCTTTGTAACTTTAAATAGTTCAAAAAAATAGATTAAAAAATATTTCAAGAATTTATTTTTTATGATTATATTGGTTTTCTTTGAAAAACCTAACTTATAAATCGTAGATATATCAACAATCGAACTTATTAGCTTTTCTCTTTTAATATATTTATTTGAAATGTTTTAAATGCGATCTCATGATTTTTACCATCTGAATTTTGCGGAAAGCCATAAATTTTAATTCATATTTTGTTGAAATTCCACATCGTAGATAGTTTGAAATAGATTCCATAGCTAATTCGAGATTATTTTGAACGAAAAGAAAATGCGCAAAATCTATTGCGTACGGTAACGATTCCACGCCCAAAGTTTCTTTTTTTATAAATTTTAACACTTTTTTTTGCAAAGAACTAATGATTTTTATTTATATCTATTTTCCAACTAAATGTTCAATAAAAATTTAAATTTAAATTGTAATTTAAAACGTTAAAAACCGTGATATACTTTGAAAACCATTCATCTTGATTTTGGGAATAAATCCAAAACTGACTTTATAGTTTTGTTGATATTTTTATCACACCTTTGTATGATAAAATATAAAACAGTTTTTATCCTGTTGATATCACTTTTTTGTTTACTGATTAAATTTATTTAGTGTTTTAATATTTTCAGATAAAATTTTTAGGAATTCAAAAGAGAATCTAAATATTTATTTTGATCGATGAAATTAATTAGTTTATATCTACTGCTGATTTGAGTAAAGAACTAGCAAGAAAGAATTTATTATGGTGTTAAAAGAATATCTGAGTGCCCCATATTCTTATTACATATACATGTAACAATTAATCTGATTATCTTAGGTTTTATGAATAATAACCTAAAAAAGTAAAAAATTTAAAATTTTAAAAAATATAGGATGCATAATTACATTGCTCGGTCAATATTAATACCCCACATTTTTTTGGCCACTTCAATAAATTGAGAGCTTTTAGCAAAGTGCACCTGCTACAATTTTTGATAGTCAATTAAAATCCAATAGATTTTTCGCTGACACTTTTTGCCCTTCAACGACTTAAGATTTGCTTTCATTTTTTTGTTTATTGAGTAGGAAAGCAAAATTTTCTTTTCTTTCTTTTTTAAATGTTAGTTATCTTCCTAAGAATAAAATGAAGAAACCAATTTGTTTTAAATAATTTGAAATATAATTTTAACGAATATTCGAAAAGAAAGTGTTTCTAACGGATCAGAATATACAAATTCTCACAAATTGCTAATTTAATTCTCAGAATTACTAAATGCCTCGATACTCTAAATATTTCTATAAAATTTATTATTTGTTCCATCCCATTTTTCAAAATCCTTAACAATTTACATCGACCTTAATATAAACATTACTGAAAAAGAAGATTTGACCAACGAAAACAACAATTTTTTACCCCTAATTAAGGCTATAAAGACCGAAATCAACGCATTGACTCAAAATATGAAAATTAAATTAATACAAAATACGAATCAAATAATTCAAAAAAAAATTAATATAAACGAACAAATACAAAGAAAATAATTCAGCATTAAATATTTTCTTAAAAAGTAACCCAAATTTTTATAAATGCCAACAGAACTTAGCAAAAACTTAAGAGGTTTAAAATTTATGCAAAAAGCTGTTAAAAAAGAATTTGTAGAAATAGAAGAATCATTTACATCATGGTTTTGTACAAAAAATGTATTTGAATTCAAAGGAATAAGAAGTAATAGCAATAAAGAGAATTCTACATTTTCATCAAAAAAGAAAAAAATATAAAGATAAATTGAAAAAAAAAATGTTTATAATAAAGATTTTAATTTTTTAATTTTTTAATTTTTTAATTTTCTAATTTTTTAATTTTCTAATTTTTTAATTTTTTAATTTTTTAATTTTTTAATTTTTTAATTTTCTAATTTTCTAATTTTTTAATTTTTTAATTTTTTAATTTTCTAATTTTTTAATTTTTTAATTTTTTAATTTTTTAATTTTCTAATTTTTTAATTTTTTCTAATTTTTTAATTTGTATTTACAATTCTTTTAAATCTTTGAATTCTTTCTAAATTATAATTCATAACTATCTATTAAATTTACTAACAAATCTATTATTATTTTAAATAAAAAAAACCGCTCAAATAAGTATTTCTAAATGTTTTATATTTATTTTATATTTTAAATAAAATATTAACTCTTAAGTATTTTCTAATATTCTGTAGATTATTTTCTAATATTGATATTCATTAGAAATTCTCAATGTATAAAATTTATTAAGAAATAGTTTTTTATTCGGTTCAATTTATAATTTCATATTCATATATTCTCCTCTTTCATTTTTTGAACAAAAAAATTAAAATTTTTGTATTTACTTTCCAAAAAAAGTAAATGTTCTAGTATTTATTCAAATAGAGGATGTAAGAGTAAAATATTTCATATTTATTCAAATAGAGGATTTAAGAGAAAAATATTTCATATTTATTCAAATAGAGGATTTCAAAGATTAATTAGATTGTAATTTGAAAAAAATACTAAAATATTTAATACTAACTTTTGTTTAAGACTTTATATAGAAATAAAATTAAAAGCAATCAGAATTAATCTATTTTAACGATACAAAATTAAATATATTTGTAATTATTTTAAAGTCTAGAAATAACAATACCTTAGAAATTGTGAAATGTATAAAATTGAAATTTTTTATAAAATAATTTTTACTTCTTAGCTTATGAAAATATATAGAGTTATTCTTTTAAATTTAAATAATAGATTTAAATTATAAAATATTTTTTTTCAATTATTATAATTTATAAACTAAAAAATTTAAACTAAGTATTATCTACAATTTGGTAACTGAAAAAAGTCTATTTTAAAAATTGTAATAATTGACAAAAAATATTTATGATTTAAATATTTCATAAGAAAAGCTATTTAAATAAAGGTTTGGTTATTTTAACCGTAATAAGATATCTGAAATACAAGGCATTTATAGTAAAAGTTGAAATTGATTTTAATTTTATCTGAAAAAAATTAGTGTTTAAGAAATTTTTATACTTGAAAGAAATCCGTCCAAACTAGAAATTATAAAATAATTATTCCAGAAAACACCATCAGTTACGGGTAGAAAGCCTATATTTGCAACACAGAAGAGTAAATTTTGATTTTCAAAGACATAAATACTTTTTTTAGTGACTACAAATAATTTTTCTTCTAAATAAACAATTTTAGTAACTGCGGAATCGAAAGGACCAAGGATAGCATACAAGCATTTGTATTTAAACGGATAATGTAAAACAAAGATACAATGGGTTGTTTTCTTACCATCTAAATTTGCTATGTGAGAAAGGGTTGGATTTATTGGAATATTTTTTGATTCGTTTGAAAATACCGAAGAATTTACTAATCCACTACATAAATACAAAAACTTACCATCAGATGAGTAACAACCTCTTCTAAAAAAAGATTTACTTCGTTCACCACAAAATATTCCTTCGATTTTTTCTACCATTTTTATTTTTTTTTCATTAAAAAAAAATGTTTTACAGGATCTATCTCGACTAAAAGTTGTAAATAAAGAAAATTCCAAATTATAAGAAATGCCTTGAATTAAATCAGAATGAATTTTTTGTGAAAATGTTTCTGTTACACTGAAAGAATATGGATTTTCTTGTAAAATTTTTACACGTTTATTATTTTTAATATTTTTCTTATTTTCATCTTCGTTTGTTTTCGAATCTGTAGTGGGACTTTTATCAGAATCTTCTGTTTTTTCAAAAATTAAATTAACATTTTGAGAATTAAAAACAATATTTTGTTTCACTTTGTAAATTCTGACAAATCCACTTCCAAATCCTACAAAAAAATAATCTTTACCCCAGCAAATATCATAGGCATCATCACCATCAATGCCTCTCACAATAACTGTCTCATTATCATAAATACTATATACAACTATTTCACCACCATCAGAACAACTCGCTAAATATTTTCCACAAATGGAAAACCGTACACAATTTACACTACGAGAATGGTTAAGAAGTGTTTTGGAATAGACAAATCTTAAAGAAGAATTTGCTGCAGTAAAATATTTCATTTTAAAACCAGTGGATTGTAAAAAATTCATGGAAGAGTTCGGTTCTTGCTTTATTTCCACATTTGGCGGAGAATTTTTATTATCTTCTTCAATAAAATTATCTAATTCTGGTTTTATAGATATTTCGTTATTTGATTCTTCTTTCTCATCACTTGGCGTCGAATTTATTTCTTCTTCAATAAAATTATCTAATTCTGGTTTTATAGATATTTCATTGCTTGATTCTTCTTTCTCATCACTTGGCGTCGAATTTATTTCTTCTTCAATAAAATTATCTAATTCTGGTTTTATAGATATTTCATTGCTTGCTCGACACTGTGCATCAACAGTAACTTCATTTTGTTTTAATTTTGAATTTATTTCCATCTTCCATATTCTTATTGCCTTATCGCTTCCACATGTTGCAATTAAATTTTCTTTATGATGAACATCAATAGAAAAAATAGATGCATTATCGTGAAAATACAAGTTATGTGTTGTTGTTTCAACGTTTTTCATTCAAAAGAAGGGTAAATTTCAAAATTGTTCATCAAAATAATAATAATATAACAAAAGAGTCAGACTACATATAATTCATTTAATACAAACCAATATCAAACCACTTTGTTTATCTTACAGGAACAAATCTAAAAAATGAAAAATTTTTTATTTTCTTGGTCATATAGATTCTTATTTTTTTCTCGTCTCTAAATTTAAAATTAAATCTTTTGATAATTATTTTGTTCATAAAGATGCTCTGATCTGAATTTTTATAGATATTATTAGCATATCACTATTTTTATCAATTTTGAATGTATATTAAATCATTTTACTCCGTTATTTTGTTGTATTTTTTGATCTAGAATTAAATGTCATTGTATTCTAAACAAAAATCAAATATTTCTCTAAAAAATTGAAAATTCTACAATTTGACTTTGAATGAACTTTAGAATCTTTTAATACGTTGAGATGTTCAAAGTACTCAATTTTACTGTGATATTTATAGCTTCTAGTGTATAATGTGATATTTAAATAAAATTTCTACCTCAAATATTTAATACAAAATTTTTTTATCAATATGTTTATAGATACATGAAACGATTTTTGATATATTTGATAATACTTTCGATTTGTTTATATCCAAATGTAAATTTTCCACGTAATATCTATACATATGTTCTTAGCTTAGTTAATTGTTTTGTTATAAAATGTATCAAATATGATAATACATATGTAACTCAACCTTTATTGTCGTAATATCAAAAAATAATTACACTCATGAATATTTATTAAATTGATAGTGTTATATCTTTCCGGTTAAAATTTAATACAAATAATCAATATAATACGGGACTAAATTATACATTTTCAGTTAGTCAGTACGTTTTTAAAGATATTTTTGCCAGCTTTATACTTCAACGAACATTTTTTTTACGCGTTGAAACAATGATAAAATTTGCTTAAAACTTTGTGGATTAAAATATAAATTTATTTTTTTACAGAAATCTATAAACTTTAAGTAATATTATACCATTTTTCTCAAAAAAAGTGGCAAGGGTTAATTTTTTTTCATGCCACTAACGCAGTTCTAGGTTTAACATGATAACCTGTACCTCATCAATCCATCTACACTCTGCGATACCCAAATTCTTAAGTCTCTCACCTTAAAATGATGTAGAACTTAATTAATGAGTAAAGCAGTCGCCAGGGGTTTGTTAATGTCTGTTGATTTGAATATGATCGTAAGTCAACCCCATCTAAAGCTCCCTAACCTTGCAAAAATCACAATTAAACTACTCTCACCGATCCTGATTGACCTTTAGATAAGTTATATATTGCGGTTTATAGAGAATCTACCTAGATAATGCAATGCCATACCAACATATATAACCTGCTACCGGTTTTCTCGATTTTATACGATTTTATTTTTGTTCTTTTCAACGCCAATTCTTCTAACCCGAGTGAGCAAATCTGGTTTTTATGCTTTTGGATGGCAATTATCTACAAATTCAACTGAAATAAGCGAATACAGTTCCATCTAAAACTTACTTACTAATTCCAGTTCTCTTGTATCTCTCAGTATTGAGAATGCAAAATAGAACCCCAATGTATTATGTCTCTGGTCAATGTCTGGCATTTCCTGCGTCTATTCCTCTTTGGTGTAAAGCTGATTTCAATGAGTCAAACCATTTCCGCCTTGGTCTCCAGCCTAGTCGTTTGCCACCGCATCTTGCTTCGTTGTTCGTTAAAGGGGTTCTTTCCTTTATATTCTGCTTTTATGCCCAAACCAGCGCAATTTTTGCTTAGAAATTTTCTCCAATGATGATTCAGTTTGACGACACAGACTGATTGTCAGATTTCTGATCCGGACTCTTCTATTTTTCCCTAACATAAGTCTCTAGAATCTCATTTCTTGTGACTTTATTCTGCTTCATCTGCTTACGGAAAGTGTCTATGATTCGGAGCCATATGTCAGAGTAGGAGCATAAATTGAAGAGTATATAGCCATTTTAGGTCAAGTAGATATTTCTTTTTTGGCTAAAAACAATTCATTAATTGCCGCATACAGTCTTCTGGTTGTCCTATTCTGGCGTTAAGATCTTTATCAAGTCTTCCAATGGCACTATGAGTTGTTCTAAGGTATCGAAACTTTTCAGTTGTTTTGAAGGAACTTTTCCGATCTAATTAAGTCGTTTGTGTATTTTTTAAATATTACCATTGTTTCGGTTTTGGTTTTATTTATCTTCAAGCCTTCGTTTCTTAGCTTTACATTCTAAATTTCTAGATTTTCTTGCAAATCTTGTTCTGACTTGAAAAGCAAGACTAGAGCCTTGGCGTATGCTAATACAGTTAACCTAATTGCTGTCGTGTACCTATTTCCTAGTTTAAACTGTTCAGTTTAGATTTTTCGTTCCTCCATTAAATTATCATTAAAATGATAAGTAAACAGGGGCAGAGTATGTCTCTTTGTCTTACGCCGGATGATGTGATATATTCCCCTGAAAATGAGTTCCTGGTTCTAACATAGTTTCGGCAGATCTTATAAAAGCCTTGTATTTGTTTGATAAGAATATCATACACCTCTTGTGTAAAACTTGCCAAAGCTCATTCCACTGCACACCATAAATGCTTTCTCTAGATCTATAAACCAAATGTGAATATCATTACCAATTCGATAATATTTCTGTTACCTGCCATATTGTAAAAATTAGATCCTGTGTGCCTCGGTTGTTTAGGAACTCACATTGCTCTTCTTCCAAGAGATTTTCAACTTGTCTCTTATGTCAATATCATTGAGTTATTTTTCCTGGAACACTTAGTAAGGCTTTTACCTGTTGATTCTGGCGCTTCTGTCTCCCCCTTCCCTGTGCATTGGAGCTATGTCAGCTACTTCTCAGTCTCTCGGTATAACGGCTTCCATCAAAGCGACTCTTATCACAGTTAAAATTGTTTTACCCCTCTTTACCCATATATTTTTAAAACTCGAGAGCTATAGCCTCATTTCTTGGAGCTTTACCGATTTTCATTTTTCCTAAGCTTTCTTAAATTCCGTCTCGGATATTTCCTCTTCGTTTTCATCATTTTCAAGCTATTATTATCATTGTTGTACTCCGCGAGTTACAATCTTTTGAGCCGACATTTAAAATTTCGTGAAAGTATTCTCTCCATCTTGTTATGATTTATTTGTAATCCCCTAAAAGTTTCTTTTGTTTGCATAGAAAAAATTTTAAAGGACAATCTTGGTATTTCTTATTTTTTTAAGATCCTGTAGATGAGTTTTTGATTTGTTGAAAATTTTTCTTCCAAAAACCTTCCCAACTCTTCCCAGCCCGCTTTTTTCGCTTCTCTGACTAAGTTTTTAACTTTACTTTGTTGGTTTTCTAATCCAGATAATATTCTTTCGATCTGTTTTTTAAATATTCTTTCTATCTACTCTTCTTTTCTTAAATTTCTGTTTTTATGAGTTCAGACCACCATCTTATCGTCTTTACTTTTTACCAGAATTGAATTTCCCAAAGATCGCTTCTGCTATATTCAGTATTGTTGTCTTGAATATATCCCATTCCTCTTCCAGGTCTTCTGCTTAGGCTTTTTTTCTCAGAAAATTTACTTTTAAACTGGCAAGATCTTTGCAATGAGTTTGATTCTCTTATACTTTACGTTCCGAGATATTTATTTTTGCTTTGAGATTTTTCTTATTTTTGCAGTTTTTTTCGTTCTGTCTTTTTGTGTAGTGGCATCTGTTTTCAGAACTAGCAAATGTGATCGATCTTTGTTTCACAGACTCCCATAATCCTATAGTTCCTGCATCTTCTCGAGTCGTTTCTTTTTACGAGTATATAATCGATTATAGACTTTAAAATTCTTGAGGTTCACCCTGGTAAATTTATTGACCTCTATAGCGGTAAAGTTATGTAGTGAGAATCATGCCTTTCGCCACTTAGAATTGTAGTAATTTACTTCCGTTTTGATTTCCGAATTCTTACCGAATGTGCCTATTACTCTTTCTGCATTTTCGGCTTTGCTACCTACTGTGCCATTTAGGTCTCCAAGTCTCATAAAATCAATGTAAATTTTATCGATTGTGCTTGGAGGTTATAATAAAATCCCTTCTTAATCTCTTTAGATTCGTTCTCATTCGGTGCATAGACTGTTATCATGGTTGTAACAAATAATTTTTATTTGCTTTTTAAACTCATTAGTCTTTCTTTGAAGAAATTACACTCCATATGTTCTTCAATTCATCTGTGTGAACCAAAATCAAACTTCAGATTTTGCCTTTATTTATGGGAAACACCAGAATACATAAGAAGGAAACAATTTTTGATGATTGCGCAACCATGTTCTTTCTTTTTGGTTTCAATCAATGCGAGATATTTTACTTTTGTTTCGCTTATTACATCAAAAATTCTTCTGTTTTCCCCGTTAAGCCTCTTATTTTACATGTTCTTAGGTTATAGTTTTATTTTGACATCTGGTGATTCTTTTTATTTTATTTCATTTTCTCCGCATTTGTTTCTTTTAAGCTGGTAAATTTCGGGATTACAGAAGATTGGCCGATAGGTACTTAACTTGGTGAATAGCCCGCCTTCTTAAGCCTCAAATCCTGTAATTTCTTAAGATTACTCTCCCACGCTAATTGTATGTCCTCTTTACGCGGAAAGAACGCGACTATCAAGAATTAACCAGTAGGCTTAGAGTAGATGTCTCTGGGCCCCATTGAGCCGACAGGCTCCATATAAAACCAAAAATAAATTCGTAGAAAAGTTTCGCCATTTCTTAGACCCTCTCCTCCTCATACAAACTCCCAAAGAACAACAGAAAATGCAGTGTGAGTTTATTCCCACCAAAAATCTAAACAATGATCTTCAAACCAGTTTAACACATTCATTGCCGAGCAGAAGGTTTTTGGGTGAACCTTCCTTAACTATTTTACACAAACAAAATATATATTAAAATAATATGAAAAGACTTAATTGTTCAATCGAGAATTCTTTTCACATACATTTTAAATTAATTTCTAATGAATCAAGCGATTCTGGTGAATCAATCTTAGAATATTACCCACAGTTATGGTATTTTATATATAATTTGACAAACCGGACAAATTATAAGGAATTAAATAAAATTTAATGATTTTGCAATGGAATACTTTAAAAAAAAATGTAAAATATCTAAAAATATCAGAAAAATTATTACAAAATGTTGAATAGTTATTATGTTTTAACCGGTTTTTGGAACGTATTTGATTTTAATTTATTACGAATGATGATTTCCTAAACGAGCCCATGCCAGGTGAATTAGTTGTGTGGTATATAAAGCAGAAATCTATATATAATATTTTTCTTATGTAAAGAAGAAAAGATTTATAAAATAATGACTAACTCGATTTATGAATTAAGGTGGTATTTTTTTCGTTTTTATGAGGGGTCTCTAAATAATAGCTATATTTGGTTTCAATCATCGAAAAAGTTTTGAGAAACACGCTATTCAATAAATTCTTAAAGGAGCCTAATTTGAATTATCAGTAAACATCTGATTAAGAAATTTTAGATTGTAAACCTATATATCTTGTATATGTAATGAGACAAATATGAAACACCCGATAAAATCGAAGGAAGTTTACTAGAGGTGCATCATATTTTAAAATTAATAATCGAATTACGTTTTATTTGCGGAGCTGAATTGTATTTTGTTCGTAGAGTTAGCCTGCATGTTATAGCTTATATTTAAACAATGTTTGTATAGGACATTGTACCGTAGGAAGCATCTTATTTTGCTTCGGCTCAGTAAAAATAAAAGCCTATTAATTTCGATAATACTTACTAAACAAGAAAAAGGTATTTTTGATTTTATACTAAGATTGAAACAAAAAAGCATTTACGATGAAGCTGAATGGGAACACTTCGGATGGTATTAAAGCCACAAAACGGCAAAAGATATCATATTTATAGTTCAGATAATCACAAAGAAACGTTGAAGAAAATAAAGAAATACAAAAATTAGAAGTAAATACTAAATGCAAGAATTTATGTTAAACATAGAAAAAAAAATGCCGTTGTTAAAATTACCACAATCGAATGAAAAAAGATAAAAAGTAAAAACAGCGATAGAACATACTCAGCAATATATAAATTATATTTTTAGGATTATATATAGATCTCAAGTATGATGGAACGAAATTTTCTTTCTCAAATGTGGTTATAGAATATATTTTATAGTTTAAAATCTTAAAAATTTAGATTAACAATAAGAAAAGAAAGATAGATTGGGACATGGAAAAGCCATAAAGTTTTATTTTCAATTATAATTTTTGTAAATCAATTTTCTAGTTTTACTTATAGAATTTTCCACGTTTTCGTTCTTAAATATATATACTTCTAGCCTATTAAAATTCATATTATACAATATATTCAAATATTTCTTATCTGTTTCAGATATTGATTCAATTCTAAGTATCAAGATTTTTATTTTTTTGAAGTATAAAATTTCTAGAAACTCTCGGTCAATAAATTTATCTAACTGTACAAGCATTCTATTGATAGTATGTTTAATATTTGTCCGGAGTATCTGCTTCAAAATATTTGAAATTGAATCTCTTCTTTTCACATTCAGTTCTAAACGATGAAGTTGTTTAAAGCTAGAAAATACATAAATATCTTCTTGGTAAAAAGAACAAACCTCATATGTAAGATGGTGAAGATATTGGAGATTAAAATACTTCGAATATATATTTAAAATACTAAAAGTATTCCGATTAGCGAAAGTCGGATTGTTTTTTATTTTTAAGGTTTTTAGTTGTTCTCTCGCAGAACCAGATAATAAAAGGTTTAATTCAATTGGGTTTTTGGTCTGATTAAAATTTTCTGGTTCTTTATTTGAAAAAGATACATCGCGAAAAATTAGATGTTGTAAGAAAGTAAATCTTGATAAAAGATAAATGAATCTACAATCTAAAACATTTTTCGGGCATTTTATTTTAATATATATGATAGAATTGTTACAAACATTCAAATTCATTGCATCAATACTTTCATCATATTCGAAAGTCATAAAATAAAGCGAAACCAATTTTTTACAATTTACGATTTCCCTCAAAAGTTCATTCGTCAATTTAAAGTTTTCCAGATACAGATTTTTTAAAGACTTAAATGCTCTTAAAAAGCTATAATCTTCTAGAAAATTATCTTTAGCACTTAATAGAGTTAGGTTTAAGCGAATAATTTTTTCAATTTTAAATATATCTTTGTAATCATGTAGATTAAATTTGCTTTCATAGAAAAAAAAATCGGCTCCGATTAAATATTTATAGTATCCATCGTTTGATAGTTTTGCAAAATTAGTTTCATCATCTGATATTTCGATCGAGCTCGAAGAATCTATCACAAGATTTTGGATATTTCCTAATAAATAGTGATTCGGAGTTCTATTTCTAAACTCAGAAAATTTACAGATAATAATTTTCAAAATTTTAATGGACTGAGGAAGATTTATTTTTTCTAAAGCGTTTATTTCCATAAATGACATTCTATTTAACTCGAATTTAAGCATTTGGGTTTGATCGAAATAATTCATTCTTTTCAAAAATGAATATAGAGAAGCATTCTGAATTATTTTTACGTTTTTAATGGTAGTGAAAACTCCAAATTCATACAACTTGTCAACCAATGATATATTATTTGATGCTAATATATCTATTTTTCTTATATTTTTTGGCAAGTTACAAACAAGCATATTAGTATCAATGTCTTGACCATGAATAAATGAAAGCCCTATGTATAGTTTATCAAAATAAAGAACCCTACATAAAATTTTCCATGTAGAATTGAAAATTGAACTTACTGATCGTATATACGCGATATAATTAAAGTCTGTGATTTGCATTGTAATAAATTTTTTATATTGTTTAAGATTTTCTGATATTATTCGAGATTGAGAAAATAATATTTTATTATATTCATGGAATGTTAGATAACTATTATATTTACTAAACAAGTTAAATTTTAAAAAACATTTGGTTATATCAAGTATATGGTAACTATTATACCGTTTATAATCTAAAAGTTTTTCAAGCCCGAATTTTCTAGTATACTCTTCATTGAAATTTTTTACATAAAATACCAAACTTTTTATGAATTCATGATAGTTCTTATTAATATCTACATCCATTATATTAAGATATTTCAATATGTGGAAAAACATTTCCAGGTCTATCATCATAATTTCATCTCTATTTCTTGCTATCGTAAAAAAATATAAAATATTAAAATATTCTTTTTCATATACTAAAAGCTGTATTTTTGTTTTATTTTCATTTATAAGTTTCTCAAAGAATCCTAATTTTAGAAAAGTATCATCGGGATATAAAAAAGTAAATAATTTTGGTGTTTTCATTTCTATTCTCTTCCGAGGAGTTATATTCTCCGAGTATTCTAAATTTTCTTTGTTTAAGAAATAATTTTCGACTTGATTAGAATATAAATCTGCCTTATTTGTTTCATTCACTGACAAAAACTCAACATTTATACTGTAAGCACAACAATTTATTGAAATTGATTGCAAATCCTCAAGATATATATTCAGGTACATAATGCTGTATTTTAATACAAAGTAGGTACACGTTTTCAAGAAGTTCAAAATTTTTATCAATTGCATTGTTTCCTTTTTAAAATTGTATGGCATGTATATGGACTTCTTTCGATTTTTATTTTTGATCTATTTTACTGATATGATTAATTAAATTAAAAAAATAGATTTAATTTAATTAAATACAGTAATGGTTTTAATGAATAGAAAAGATCGACTATACTATATTTTGGCATTTTGGAACATAAAATCATTATAAATGTGCATTTTATCTTTTTATTTATTGTATCTTTTTATTATTAATTTGCCTATAAAAGTACTTTAATGAAAATATTTGTCCTTATATAAAAAAAATTTATAGATTTAAAAAATAAGAATATAGCACATTTTTTTTCAATATATTGATTTTGATTCTATATTAAAATTTCATAATCCAGCAACAAAGTTATGGCGTTTAATATTTTTATATACAAAGATTAGATCTTTTTAAGACAGTGGTAAGTTTATATTGTTTTCACGACATTAACGCAATTCTAGGTTTACATAAATAATTGCTACTCCATCATCTTTCGCCACTCCTTCTAATACCTACATCCCAAACCCTTTCATCTTAAACTGTGTAAAACTCGATTAACCAGCGAAATAATTGCGGGGAGTTCGTTAATATCCGTTTAATTGAGTAAGATCGTAGGTTAAACCTCACTAAAGCTCACCCAGAGCTATGTAGGATTCTTACATACTATACACTTACCAGAACCAATAAACATCTAGATAAGATATATTACGGCGACTTACAGGAGTCCACCTAGATAGTGACATGCCATACCAACAGGTATACCCTGCTACAGTTTTCTCGATTTTAAGATATTATTTTTTATATCACACATGCACTAACTCTTCTAACCCGAGTGAGCAGGGCTAGGTTTCCATGCTTTTACGCCGCAAATACCTACAAATTCAGCTACGATCTTTAATCTACTTACATGAAAACTGCAAATAAATTCGTAGAAAAAGTTTTGCCGTTTCGTAGACCTCTTCTTATAAAAACTCTTATGAAACAACCGAAGACATAATGTGTTTTTATTCCCGCAAAAACTCCAAATAATGGTCTTCACCTCAGTTACCTATTACTCATTACCAGACCGAAAGTTTTTTATGTGGTTACTCACTCTCCATCATTTTGATTTCGTAAATAAAATAATTTTTAGATATTAAATACGAGTCAATCGTAAAAAAATTAGTATTAAAGAAACAAAACTTTAGAGATAGTTTTTAAAAAAAACAAGAAAACAAAATCAAGATACTACAAATATAAGACAATTAATCTAACAATAATAATTAAGAATTAAAATAAAATTCATTTTTTTATAAATATAAGACATTCAATCTACCAATATATGTATGAAAACAAAATCAAGATACTATAAACATAAGACAATTAATCTAACAATAAAAGTAAAGAATTAAAATAAAATTCATTTTTTTATAAATATAAGACAACCAATCTCATAATAAAAATATAATTCTTTCATAACAAAATATTCTTTAATAAAAAAATATTCTTTCGTATTAAAGTATTTTTCATTCAACCACATTTCTCCCTCAAACTTAAAAATGCAAATATTAGTTTTAGGTAAGTGAAAAAAAAAATATAATAATTTATAGGCTGTGGCGGTATAGGATCAGAACTTATAAAACTATTAATAACACAAAAAGAATACAAAATTACACTTTTAGATTACGATGAAATAGAAATATCAAATCTAAACAGACAATTTATGTATTTAAAAAAAGATATAGGAAAGAACAAAGCAGAAGTACTTTGTTCTAATTTAAATAACCGTAAAAATAAAAAATACAAATATATTAATACTGACGTACTTAAACTTAAAGAAGAAGATATAAAACATTTTGATATAATAATATCGTGTTTAGATAATATTGTAGCTAGGATGCATATAAATTTTTTGATAAAAAAATGTGTAAAAAATATTTTTTTTATTGATTCTGGAATAGAAAATATGAAAATACATGTAAAAGTAGTTAAAAAGGGGTTTTCTTGTCTGTATTGTATTAAAGAAATGTACAATACACAAGTTAATTTATCGTTTTGTACTATAAAAAATATAGAAAAAAATCTTTCTAAATATTCAAGACACCAAATTATTTTATCTTTAATTATACAATTCAAAGAAAAAGCAAAGGATAATTTAAGTTATTCAACTAATAATTTACCTGGTGATTTAACTAAAGATTTAAGTAATAATTTACCTAAAGATTTAAGTAATAATTTGCCTAAAGATTTAAGTAATAAAATATCTATTGATTCAAATAACAGAAACATTTCAAATTTCATAGAATCTGTAAAACTAAAGTTTAATAAACTTGCATTATCAAACAATCTAAAACCTACAAATTCATTTGAAATAATTGGTATAGAAAGAGATATTATACCTAATGTATGTTATATAAATTCTATTGCTGCTTCTTTAATTTTCAAAGAGATTAAAAGTATCAAATCTAATAAAGAATATGATTATATATTTTATAATTCTGAATATAAAATTTATACTCAGAAATTTTTATTAAGTAAAAGTGATAGTTGTATTCTATGTAATGAAGATTAATCAAAATATTAGATTTATATGTGTATTTTATGTAGTGAGTAAAGATATGGATATGTAATATTTCTTATTTCCTATATTTTATAAACCTCTATTGTTTTAATATAAATAACCTTTGTAATACCTAATATTATATTTTATAAATAACCTTTGTAATACCTAATATTATATTTTATTTCATAATTTGTTCGTTATAAGAATTATTTATATGTTTTATTAATTACCTTTTAAATAAATAGAAATCAAGATTTTTATAAAATAATAATTTATATCAATTGAAGAAAATATATAAAAAAAGGTAAAATATTTTAATTCAGAATTTTATACAAAAATTTATATCAATTGAAGAAAATATATAAAAAAAGGTAAAATATTTTAATTCAGAATTTTATACAAAAATTTATATCAATTGAAGAAAATATATAAAAAAAAGGTAAAATATTTTAATTCAGAATTTTATACAAAAATTTATATCAATTGAAGAAAATATATAAAAAAAGGTAAAATATTTTAATTCAGAATTTTATACAATAATTTATATCAATTGAAGTATTAAAGTCATAATTCTTTTACTGTTTTCTTTACATTTTCTTTAATAAAAAATATTTAAATATCAATTAATCTTTAATATCTTGATTTAATATCTTGATTTATAATTTATGATTTAATATCTTGATTTTAATTTATGATTTATAATTTTAATTGGAATATTAAATATAATTTTATTATCAGATTCTTCTTTCTAATTTTTATTTATGATTTAATATCTTGATTTTAATTTATGATTTATAATTTTATTATCAGATTCTTATTTCTAATTTAATATCTTGATTTCTATTAAGTTACTTTTAAGTATTTTACATTTCAGGTTATATTTAAGCTTTGATTTATATAAAATTATAATCTTAAATTATTATTATATTAAGTTTCTTTAAAGTATTTTTTAATTTATTTAATATCTAGATTTTAATTTAGTTAATATCTAAAATATTATCTTTAAATCTTAGAAATAGAATATTATCCTTAATCCTTAGAAATAGAATATTATCCTTAATCCTTAGAAATAGAATATTATCCTTAATCCTTAGAAATAGAATATTATCTTTAATCCTTAGAAATGAAATATATCTTGTATTCTTAGAAATAGAATATTATCCTTAATCCTTAGAGATAGAATATTATCTTTAATCCTTAGAAATAGAATATTATCTTTAATCCTTAGAAATGAAATATATCCTTAATCCTTAGCATCCCTTTACATATTATTACAAATCTTTATAAATATACTTATAAATATTTTAAAATCAAAAAAATTAAAATTGTAAGAATCAATTATTTTATACTTAATATTTTATATAAATTTATAGATTAAAAATATTTTTTTAAATTTTTATTTACTTTCTTATAAAATGATTTAAGATATAATTGAATTTCAATTATTTTTATTATTTTTTTAAATTTTTATTTACTTTCTTATAAAATGATTTAAGATATAATTTAATTTCAATTATTTTTATTATTTTTTTAAATTTTTATTTACTTTCTTATAAAATGATTTAAGATATGATTTAATTTCAATTATTTTTATTATTTACTTAAAGATTATCAAATTATTTACTTAGAGATTATAAAATTATTTACTTAGAGATTATCAAATTATTTACTTAGAGATTATAAAATGATAAATGATTTATAGTTTATAAAAAAAATAAAAAAATATTTATTAAAAGAAAGATACTGATCTACAAATCATTTACTTTACTTATAAAATGATTTAAGATTTATATTTATTAAAAGAAAGATACTGATCTACAAATCATTTACTTTACTTATAAAATGATTTAAGATTTATATTTTAGAAAGAAAATAAAATTCTAATCTACAAATTAAAACCAAGTTTACATTTTTTAATCTTAAAAATTTATTTTCACATCTTTCATATCAATTATTATATTTCATATAATAATTCTTTTTTATCTTAATATTCTATTATTTACATTAAATTTTACTTCTTTTTTATCAAATATTCTATTCCTTGTATTTCTTTAATAATCTACTAAAACATTTATTTTCATATAAATTTACTTCTTTTTTATCAAATATTCTATTCCTTGTATTTCTTTAATAATCTACTAAAACATTTATTTTCATATAAATTTACTTCTTTTTTATCAAATATTCTATTCCTTGTATTTCTTTAATAAAATAAATATCTTGAAATTTAGAACACAATTTAAGAAGTACAGAATATCCTTGAAATATACAAAGAACACTAATAATATCTTCAATAGGTACACTTTTTTTATTGGTTGTAGAAAAATACGTATCAATTTTATATTTAATTTCTTTTAATAAATCATCATCTGAGCATTGTTTTATAAAAGATTCTCTTCTTTTTCTTTCTTTTTCTTGTATTCTTTCTAGAATATCTTTTGTCTTCTGTGAAAGTAATTTTTTTTCTAAGTTTTCTGATTTTATGTTTTTGTTTGCTGATTTTATGTTTTCTGATTTTATGTCTTCTAAGTTTTTATTTTCTGATTTTTCTAAATTTTTATTTTCTGATTTTTCTAAATTTCTATTTTCTGATAAATCAGGTATTTTTAAAAAAATGTTTTTTGATTTATTTTTTAGATTTTCAATCTGAGTGATGGAATTTAATTTGATATTCTCTTCTATTTTATTAAAGGAATTAATAATACTTTTATCCGTTTGATCATTATCTTTGATATTCTCTTCTATTTTATTAAAGGAATTTATTATACTTTTATCCGTTTGATCATTATCTTTGATATTCTCTTCTATTTTATTAAAGGAATTAATAATACTTTTATCAATTTCTTTTTCAAAATCTATAAATTCTTTAACTTCTGTTTTATTTTCAAAAATAATACTTTTACCAATTTCTTTTTCAAATAAAGATTTTCGTGGAATTATTTCATTATTTTTATATGTATTTCTATAATATTTATAAACACTTTGATTAAAATAATTTTTATCTTTGAGACATTCAAAAGTAAAAGAATCAACATATTTAGAAAAATGTTGTATTTTAACTTTTCTAAATATAAAACATTCCCTACTTATATAATACAACTGTTCAATAAAAGATTGTGATATTTTGAAATTACACATATCTTCAATAGATTTTAAAGATTTAATAAATATTGTGTTTAAACCTTTGTCTTTATTAAATCTGTATACAGTAAGTAAAGAATTGTACAGTTTTATCATTTTTTTAAATATTTCTGGTAAATATAATTTTGTATAGATTGGACATGGAAGTAAAGGTACTTCTTTTAATGATTGTATTTTTGTTCTTCTTTCTTTTAATGATTCTTCTTGTTTTTTAATTAATTCATGTATTTGATCTTGATCTTGTTTTTTATTTAATTCTTGATTTTTAATTAATTCTTGATTTTTAATTAATTCTTGATTTTTAATTAATTCTTGATTTTTAATTAATTCTTGATTTTCTGTTGGAAAGTAAATTTTACTTAATTCTTGTTTTTTAATTAATTCTTGATTTTTATTTAATTCTTGATTTTCTTTTGAAGAGTAAATTTTACTCAATTCTTGAATTTTACTTAATTCTTGTTTTTTATCTTGATCTTGTTTTTTATTTAATTCTTGAATTTTACTTAATTCTTGATTTTTATCTGATTCTTGGTTTTTAATTGAATTGGTTTCTAAATCTACTGAATTAAATATTTCTAACATTTTATTTTCATTTTTTAATTTATATTGAGATTCGTTATTTAAAACTTGGTCTTTATCTATTTTATTATTATTATATTGGTTTATATTAATTGTATTTTTAAATTCTTTATTTATAACTGAATCTTGGTTATTTAGTATAATATTGGAATATATTTGGTTATAAAAAGATTTATTCTTAATATTATCATTATTTTTGAAACATTTTTCTTTATTGATTTTTATTTCTTCGTTATTTTCACTAATAAATGTTTTAATATTTTTATTATCTTGAAAAATTATAGGGTTTTTCCTTCTATTGTCATTTATTTCAATATCATTTATTTCAATATCATTTATGTCAATATCATTTATTTTAATATCATCTACTTGATTATCTCTTACATTATCTCTACTTCTATTATTCTTCATTTCAATATCATCTATTTCATTATCCCTTACATTATCTCTCAAACTATTATCTCTACTTATATTGTCATATATTTCATTATCCCTTACATTATCTCTACTTATATTGTCATATATTTCATTATTCCTTACATTATCTCTCAAACTATTATCTCTACTTATATTGTCATATATTTCATTATCCCTTACATTATCTCTCAAACTATTATCTCTTACATTATTTTCTTCATTTACATTTAAAATTGTATTTTTAAAACATCCTTCTTCAGATACTTCTTTTTCTTTTACTTTCATAATTATTTCTTGTAAATTGTACAACTTTTCACTCTTTGGTATTTTTTTTGTAGATTTTTTTGTAAATGAATTCTTTAAATATTTTTTTAATGTCATTGGAAGGGCATCAAATCAAAGAACAAAAAATATTAAAGTGTAATTTTTTTAAGTGCATTTAAAAGGAGGAGGAAGGATAACCACATAAAAAACTTTCTGCTTGGCAACGAGTGTGTGAAACTGGTGTGAGGTCATTGTTTGGATTTTTGGTGGGAATAAAACCACACTACATCTTCGGTTGTTCCATGGGAGTTGTTATGAGGAGGAGAGGTCTTTGAAATGGAGAAACTTTTTCTACAAATTTATTTGTAGTTTTTTATGCAACCAGATTGCAGACCGCAGCTGAACATGTGGGTAATTGCCATGTAAAAGCATGGAAACCTAGCCTTGCTCACTCGGGTTAGAAGACTTAGCGCCTGGTGTTTTAAAAATAAAAACCCTTTGAAGCCGGGAAAGATAAGATACTGGTTATACCTGTTAGTATGACATTGCACTGTCTAGGTGGACCCTATTTAAGTCTCTGAAATAGATCTTTGCTAAAAGTTCATTTGGTTCAGAAAGTGTAGAGGAAATGCGAATGCTGCATAGTCTTGGGGGAGCCTAGGGGGGGCTTCGGCCTTCGATCACACTCCATGCAACGGACATTAACGACTCCGGGCAACTGCCTCGCCTATTAATTAGGTTCTACACACCTATTAGATGAAAGGCTTTGGGACGTAGGTATCGTAGGGGTTACCGATGGAGTGTTGGGGCAGCAGTCATTTATTTTAAACCTAGAACTGCGTTAATGTCATGAAAAAAAATATAACACTTGCTTCTATTTTAAAAAGATGTGATGCTTTTAAATAAAGTTATTCCAAATTAGTTCTAATAACCATTACACATTAAACAATAAAAGATAGTGAGCAGGAATATGATTTCCTTTTAGAGCCGTACTTCAAACTTAGCTGCCTTCCAGAACATTACGGCACATAGCGACGAACTATTCAATATTAATATTTTTTATTTTTTCTTAGTCCTAGCCTATTTGTATTTTGTTGAATGAAACATATAATCATAATTTCTGTATGAGCTTGAGCTTTTGAAGGGGACTGGTGAGTCCCTAAAAAATGCCTCCAGGTATCCTCGGTTAAGAACTACAGCCATATTTTATTTATTTTTTATATAAAGTAGCCGAGTATAATTTATATTAAATGTTTTACAAAAGTTATAGATGAGAACTAGTTTTTAAATTTAAATCATATTTTATGGAATATTAAGTCGTTTACTATTATAGATCGATTCTTAATTCAATTGAAAGAAGAAAATATACTTTTTACAAATATAAGATAAAAAATATATGAAAAGAAATTCAACTAACATAAATAAACTGTTATTAAATCAAATTGTTTAGAAATATAAAGAAAATACGAATAAAAGAGTATAAAAATCACAATGCTTAGCATATTTTAATATGCCAATATATATTTTACATGATACTGAAAAACAAGAAGGTGTTAATTCAAGGATCTTAAAATTATTTCATAGATTAGACTAATATATTAATCCAATTATACTTTATCACTTAAAAGAACTCTGTTTTTTCAACGTAGACCACCAAATTAGATCAATCAGCCGAATAATTAAAAAAAATCAGAATAAACAAATTCAGATATAAAAGAATTAATCCCAATTTCACCAGTTAAGAATATTTCTCTTTTGTCATAAACGAAGAGAAAAAAAATATTTTTCAACTCAGGGTATTCTTTACCGAAATAAAAATATTCAAATACAAAAAAGAATAAATACCATTTTTAATTTATAACAAGTTCCTAGATGTAAAATACAAGCTTAGACTTATAGATATAAAACAAAATACTTTATTTAAAAGTATCACATCTTTTTAAAATAGAAGCAAGTGTTATATTTGTTTTCATGACATTAACGCAGTTCTAGGTTTAACATAAATGACGGCTACCCCAACACTCCATCGGTAACCCCTGCGATACCTACGTCCCAAAGCCTTTCATCTACCAGGTGTGTAGAACCTAATTACTAGGCGAGGCAGTTGCCCGGAGTTCGTTAATGTCCGTTAGATTGGAGGTGATCGAAGGTCGAAGCCCCCCTGGGCTCCCCCAAGACTATGCAGCATTCCCACTTACTCTACACTTTCTGAACCCAATAAACTTCTAGCTAAGATATATTTCAGAGATTTACATGGGGTCCACCTAGACAGTGCAATGTCATACCAACAGGTATAACCTGCTACTTAGCTCTCCCGGCTTTTAATGGTTTTTCAGTTTTATTCTCCCAGGCGGATATAAAACAAAATATAGTTATAATTTTTTATGTATAAATCATAGATATGTGTATTTCTGAACACAAAGGAAATCACGATTGAGAAAAAAATAGATTAGAACTAAAAAATTATTGCTGATAGCATAATAACCATAATTTATAATTAGAATGCGAAGTCGAGGTTTGCCATAATTGAAATATTTTTTTTATAGAACGAGCTTAGCTTAAATTATAGAAAAATGGAATTGTTTTAAGTAATTTAAAAATCCTTGGTAATTATGTTTCACAAAAACTAATTACTTAAGTTGTGAAAATTTGAATATACTGTATGCCATTTTCTCAAATGAATATATAACGCGGGTCTTTAAAATATCAAATTACACAATTTTTCAAGACCTGGTTTTTAAATCAAAAATACTTTTAGAAAAGAGTCATATCAAATCATATTAGAATACAAAGTATATCTTCGTTAAATATGAAATAAAATACCATATTATAAATATAAAATACTTAAAAGCACATCTTTAATACACGAAAAGATTTATTGTTTATTATTGCACCTGTAATAATATAAGACTTACTATATTTAATATATAAATTCACTTAAAAAATTTACACATTAAATCTTGAACATAAATAACGACTTTTTTCGATTTTGCTTAATATTAAGTAATTTTTTTACGATTTCAAAAAAGATTTCTATAAAGCAACTTTTCTAAAAACATTAATTTACATTAAACTATATTATTATAAAATTCGATAAAAATAAAACTTATACTCAATAGCAATAACCATATTAAGAATAAAAGAACTTTATATATTATCAAATACGAAGATCTTCAAACTTTTAAACTCGCGGGCCACATTAATTTCTATAAAATGTATCGAGAAACAAAGATAATAGGCTTTATACCAATATATTAAAAAGTATTTCATTAATAATTAATATTTTTGAATTATAGAAAAAGAAGGATCGTTAGTTGAATAGGCTCGAGCTTTTCAAGGGCCCTAGTGTATTGCAGTGAAGAAATAAGTAGTTTTGAATCAAATGTTCAAAGTTTGATAGGAGAGTCAAAAAAATAAAAATATATCTTAACAATATTATAAAGAATAAAATTCAAATGTATTGCTAAATTTAATAAGAGTCTCACAGTCACATAATAAAATCTCGTTCGATGACCTTCCCGTGTGTTTATTTCATTCTTTGGAGCTATCAATAGGAACAAAGTTTCCCTAAAATGAAATATAAAAAATATTCAAAGATCGCAATTAACGAATAATTCCTAGGAATCCCCATTTATAATCTAACTATTAAGATTAAATCACAACTTTAACAAATTAATAGTAACTAATCTCACCTCATCCATACCAATTAAGGATAAGTATTACATCATATTTTTTGTTATTTCGTTTTGAATTCCTAGAATAAAATAATAAAGAATTTTGTTTAGTATATAAAAAAAACCTTGGAAAGGCAAATATATTTTCATTGTATTACAAATTAATAATAAAAATCATTAGAAGTGTAATTTAGTTGTACATTATTTACATTTTTTAATTCATTTTCTTAGTATAAAAGAACTAACTACTTTAAAAAAATAGCGGCAAAAGTAGTTTATACATTCCTGATCTAATAGATTAAATAATCTAAAATTCTATCACAATTTTTTCTTACTATTTTCAATTAATAAAAAAATATAATAATCAGAGACATTTATTAAGAAATCAATATTTTTATAAGATGATTTATAACAACTTAAACAAAATTTCAATTTATCATTTTTAGGTATATTCTCATTACAGCAAATATTTATTTAAATTAATTAATAAATTTTTAATTTAGTTAATAACATAATTAATAACACATAAATAAATACTAAAAAAAGGCCAAAATATTACAATATATTTATATGAATATTACATTTTTACATATTACGAACACAATAAGACAAAAATGACTTTTTTATCCTTCTATCTTTAAATAAACTATAATATAATAAACCATCAGTAAATTATAAACTTTAACATATAATTTATCAATTAAATTTATTATTTACCATATTAACTCATTAAATATTCTATTTTTAAAAAAATAACAGAATATATTTTTTAAGTGAAATACTTAAAATATTTTGTATAAAAGGATACTAAAATTAGTTTAAAAAGATAAGAAATTTAAACATGGAAAAACACATAAAAATTTAATCTAAATTTTAAATTTAAGAAAATTTTTTAATTTATCAATTAAATCACTTGATTTAAACCTTAATGAAAAATAAAAATACATCGCAAAATATAAAAAATTTATCTAATAAAAAAACATATTTTAATCACGTTATTTAGAGTCAAATTAATATTTTTTCTGATAGGAATAATAAATAAAATAAATTATTTTTACTTTTTTTAATTAATCTAATAAAAAATATTTTTATATTCTAGAGTTTGATAATTGGCTTTTATTTTCATAAAAGTAAAAATTTAATTTTTGTATATATTTTTATAAATATTTCATTATTGTTGCTCTGTTTACTTACATCGATTCTTTTATTGTCTTTTCTTTTCATAGTTAAGTCATTATGCCATTTATTTTTTTCTTTATAAAATATATTTTCCGATTTCTCTATATTTCGTTAATAAATATTTCTCTTTTTATATTTTTAAATAAATATTTCTCTTTTTACATTTTTAAATAAATATTTCATTTTCATCTTTCTAATTCTTAAATATATATTTCTTATCCCGCGTTTATGCAAGGAAAAATGAGCTTGTAAGTCTTAGTGACTCTTCAAGATGGTTAAAAAGAGGAAATAATAGGGCACGAAACGAAGCTGTGTTTTCCTATATCCAGGATAGAAATTTATTATGGGGATCAGATGGTATGTGCCAACACTGTAATAAATTTGGTAAGACGGTAGATCATCTAGCAACTCAATGTGAAAAAATGCTAGGTCATGACTACACCAGACGGCATAATGAAGTGGTTAGATGCAGACACTTACTTCTCTTAAATAGATATAAGTTTAAGTCTTCAAAACGAATTAGGAGTCACACAGTTCAAGAAATTCTTGATAATTAGTATGCAGAGATAAGAGTGGACACCAGAATAAAAACTGTCTTAAAATTCGGAATAACAGGCCCGACATATTTATTTTAGATAAGAAGAAGAATAAGATTACACTCATTGAAGTAGGAATCACTTCCCAAGATTCACTTCAAATAGTTGAAACTGAAAAACTTAGGAAGTATGACCTGTTAGCCAATGAGTTGGGTCTTATTTATAAGGGTAGTGTTGAGATAATCCCTTATGTGATGACCTGGGACGGTACTGTGACAAAATACCATAAATCTCATCTTAAAAGACTAGAAATACCCAAGAATGTAGAGGCATACATTCAGTCTATAGTACTTAAGAAGACAGTCGAAACAATTTCCTTTGATCGACGAAGAGGACTTGAGTCAGGACTAAATGCCGAAGAGAGCTCGGAGAGAGCGTCAATGGGTGTTATTATGAGAGCAGAGATGCATGAGGAACCAACACCCCCTTTAAAAGAAGCGAAAAGAGAGAGGAAGATGGTGCAAAAAATTTTCTAAGCGAAAAATAAAGCACCCTTTATTTCACAAGGAGGAACCATTTAGAGGAACCGACCAATAACATAAATAAAGAGTCGGATTTGGAAGAATAGACAAAAGTGGTTAAAGAGGTAGAAGAAAACATATAAAAATGGTAAAAATATTTAAACCCAGAATTTCTTTAAATTAATTCAGACGAATATTATCCCGCGTTTTATCTTCCTAAATATTTTTACATCCTCCTAATTAAATATTTCGAAACTTTACAATTTAATAAAAATTTTAAATCAAATGTCATACACAATAATCTATTTGAACAAAGAATATTCTAAATATTTCTCCTTAATTACAAATAAAATATTAGAAAAACAAAATAAAAAGTAATTTAAATTAAAGAAATTTTTAAAATACTGAATACTGAATTCAATTCTATTTCTATTGGTAATTAAAAAAACAAAATATCTCATTCTTTTATTCTCCTATTATTTAACTGGTTATAAAATATGAAGTAAGAAATAAAATTTTAAATTCTTTATTTATTGAAAATATTTTATAACCATTTAAATAAAAATTTATAACTTAATAGTCAAAACGTAATATTTTATAACAACTACGATTTTATTAAAAATATGATTTTAAAACTAAAAATTTATAACTTAATAGTCAAAACTTAATATTTTATAAAAACTACGATTTTATTTACATAATTATTGTTTATATTAATTTATTACTAAAACAATAAAGAATATCCCATGAATTATAATTGTACTGGCGATATACATTTTGAAAATATTTTGACAAAAATAAAAGATAAAAATATCTTGAAGAGTATTACGGGGAAATTATGTGCAAATAGAATGACAGCTATTATGGGATCTAGTGGGTGTGGAAAAACGACACTTTTAAAAATATTGAGTGGTAGATTTAATAAAAAATATGATGGATGTGTATATTTGGATGGGGTGGTAGCAGATAAAAAAATTTTATGTGGGGTGACTGCATTTGTGCACCAGGATGATGTGTTACAGACCTATAGTACAGTAAAAGAGAGTGTGAAGTTTGCGTGTGAGATACAAGGGAGAAGATGTGATGTGGATGAGCATTTGAGTTGTCTTGGTCTTTATAAAATTAAAGATCAACTTATTGGGACACCGATGAAGGGGGGTATTTCAGGGGGGGAACGAAAAAGGCTATCGATTGCGATGGAATTAATTAGAGATCCCGAGATTATTTTTTTGGATGAACCTACCAGTGGATTAGATTGTCTTACTGCTTCTAAATTGATGGGTGTTTTAAGAGATCTTTCGTGTAAAAAAACTGTTGTGGCATCGATTCATCAGCCTTCTTCTGATATTTTTTATTCTTTTGATGATTTACTTGTTTTGAAAGATGGAATGGTTGTTTATTACGGAGAAGTAAAAAATCTTGTAAGTTTTATGGAAAATCAAGGATTTCCGTGTCCTGCATATACAAATCCAGCAGATTTTCTTTTTACAACTTTTTTACCCGCTTTTTCGGTTGAAAATAATTCTGAAATACCAAACAATGCACAAAAAACAGAAAAAAATGTAGAAATAATTTCTGTACGGCAAATTACAGAAAAAATTGAAAATAAAAATTTTTCAAAAAAAATTAAATTCAAAAGTGAAAGAAGAGAACCGTTGAGAGAATTTAAAATGCTTTTTATAAGAGAAATGGTTTATTTGTATCGAAATAAATTATTAGGAATTGTAAAGATTGCCCAATCTTTATTTACTGTTATTATAGTTGGTTCTATATTTTATAATATTGGTGGAAAAGATATAAACACACAGATTAAAAACACGTGTGGTGTTTTGTATTTCCTGGCCATAAATTTATTTTTTACGGCTTCTTTTACTTCTTTACAGCTGTTTTTTGTTGATTACGATAATTTAGTTAGGGAATATCAATCGGGGTATTTTTGTTTTTCTTCATATTTTGAAGCTAAAATACTGGCAAATACTTTGATAGCAGTTTCTCATCCGTTGGTTATGGTTCCTTTGCTTTGGTTTCTTATAAAAATTGAATATTCATTTGTAATGTATGTTTTTCTGATGACTGCCTCAATTTTTACTTCGTTGGTTGGTCAATCAGTTGGTATTTTGACAGCCTCGATTTCATCGACTTTAAATATAGCATCTGCCATATTGCCATCAGCAATGCTACCACTTTCTCTTCTCAATGGAATGTTGGTAGATCCAGACAATATTTTCTTTATTTTTAAAATTTTACAATATATTTCGCCAACTCGACACACGTTTAATATTTTGGTCAAAAATTCTTTTGATGCTGGTAAAATTGAAGATGTAAATATAAAAAGACTTTGTACTGATTTTCTAAGTAAAATGGAAAGTATTTTTATGCTTTTTGCTTTGTATCTTATCAATATACTCGTGTCTTTTTATTTTATGAAAAGAAAAGTTCGTAAATCGTGTTAAATATATTTTTCTATGTTTTTTATTGAAATAAAATATTTTTTTAAATTTTTTTCTTGCATTTATTTTATTTTATAATATTTGGTGTTCAGGGATATGGTTGATATACTTAGATTTTCAGATTTGAAAATTTATAGATATATTAGAAGAAGCCCCAAAAGGGCTTAGAAAATGCTCAACTTGCAAAATTATATAATAAAATAGAAAAACGAAAAACCCATTCAAAGTTAGGTAATAAAATAGGATACATAAGTTGTGTAATTTAAGTGACTTTTCAAGATGGCTAAAGAAAAGAAAAATAGGGTCTAATATTAGACAGTTCGGCTATATTCAGGATAGAAGTTTATTTTGAGAAGCAGAAGTTATGTGTACAAAGCAAAATTTCAGTTGAAAAAATGGGACATCTAGCAACTCCATGTGAAAAAAATTTCTGGCATGACTACACCAGACGGCATAATGAATTGGTTAGATGCGTAAACTTATTTCACATAAAAAGTTACAAATTTAACCTTAAGAAACGAATTAAAAGTCACTTAGTTCAATTTTTTAAAAAATGAGTATCCATAAAGAAAATCAGGCAACAGAATAAAAACCGAAGCCAAAATTCGGACTATAGAGTCGATATATTTATTTTATAACACTTTAAAAACAAATTTGGTTCCATTAAAGTAGGAATTATTTTCAAAATTCTCTTCAAATAGTCTAATCTGAAAAATCCAGAAAACATGACTCCTCAGCAAAGAATTTTGGCTTTACTTATAAGTATAATCTTGATATAATCTCCTATGGATAACATAAAATGTGTCATGACAAAATCCACAAGAAATACCCCAAAAGTCGGCAAATACTCGGAAATATAGAGCCATATATTCAGTCGATTGTGCTCAAGAAGACAGCTACCGATTTCATCTAATCAATTAATAGGACCTGAGTGGCATGAAATGCACACGATAGTTGCTAAGAGCTTCAATTGTGTGATTAAAACAGCCGAAATGCACGAAGAACAATACCATCTTAAATTCAAGCAAGTTAAGAGGAATATTATACTTTAAATGTAAAAACATATTCCTTGTTTTGGAGGTCAAAATCATAATAAAGCAAGAGACAATAATTATAAACGAAAAATTCTAATTTAAAACTAGAATTTAAAATCGGATATGAGGTTAAAGAAAATACTTCAAAGAGTGAAACTATTTACAACGCGATTTTAAAAATAAATTCCTCATAAGATCTTTATTTCTATCCTATGATTTTCCCGTTTGTGGATAATATAGATGTTAAAACCGTATGTTTTCTTTATTTATGTAGTATTAATAGTATTTCAATGTAAAGTCTAATATATAGGAATATTAAGCAAAACTATGAATATCAGATCACTGATGACTAACTTTGGGAATGTACTAAAGAAGAAATTAAATAATAAAGAAGTCTAAAAAAATATAATGAAACAAAATAATAAATCATGTAAATAGTCCGAGTGTAAGTAATATAAACAAATTAAATGTTTTTTATAAGTTGATATAAAAATTATAAAATATTTTTTAGATTTATTTAAATGTAGATACAATATAAGTCGTTTATTTTTTAGGAGTTTTTAATATCGCATAAAACCCACTAAAAAGATATTTTTTTATTTATACAGCCAGAATTTACCTAAATAGACATTTGGTTAACCAAATGCCTTATAATTAATTACAAATTCTGATAAAAAAAATTAAATGTAGGGAAACACTACATATTAGAAATAAAGTTTATTTAAAAATTTCGGTTTTAAAGAATGGGATAAAGAGAGACATGAATCTATTTTATAAGAATAGTAAAGCACATAATTCAATATAAGGCTGGTTTTATTGAACACAACAAGTTAATATCTCTCATCAAAATTTTTAAAATTACTTAAGAATATAAAAATTTAGGATATTGGATAATATTTAGCAATCAATATAAAAAATAGTAAGAAAATAAATAATTTAAAATATTTGTTTTGTTTTTTGTTTTTAATGTACAATTATCATGGCATTCTTTGGTTTTTATCATTTTTTTGAAATCCAACCGAAAAAATGGTTCCTATATTGTCGTGTTTAGGTAATCTTTCTGAAAAATTAATTTCTTCGTCTGTATCTTGTTTCTCAGTGGGAAACAGAGATTCGTATGAATATAAAAGAACACTATTGAATGCTTTAAAAGAAAAAACACCTTGACTGTCATACCAATCCTTAGTGTCTATCTGTTCCCCAGGAAAATAATCAAGACTCTTTATAAACAAATGTTCTCCTTTGTTAAATCGTATCACAACTGCTCTTTCTTTAGCTAAAGCTTTGATTTGATCGATATTACTTTTATAGTAAATAACATTATTAGAAAAATTGCCGTATACAGATGCGTGATCAAATAATATTTTGTATTTGTAGAAACTAAAATCGTAGAAATCAAAAAGATCCATTTTTACTTTGGTGTAAAGATTTTCTATTTTCTTTTCATCAGCGAGATACAGGACCTCTTCTTTCATTTTTTCAAGACTTGCTGAATTTTTCTTTGGTGTTTTAATAATTACGTTTCCTTTTAATCCTAGTAACGCCCGTTCATTTTCACTCATAAATTTTATATAAACACCGTGTTTTTTCATTATTCTTTGAATATTTTTACCACCAAATCCGATTATTCTTTTATGATGTTTTTCATTTAAGTAAAAGGCTAATTCAGCGGGGAATTCATTTTCTAACGATTCTATAGCAAATGTAGCATTTATAGAGTTTCCAGAAACAAATATAACGATTTTTCGTATTTCATCTTCAAATTTTCTTCTTATCAATATTTCACATTCAGTGTCTTTGATAATTTTATTGATTTTTCCATTCTTTTTTCCACACATAAATTCTTCTAAATCAGGATCAAGTTCAATTTCTATTTCACAATCTGCATTTATTTCAGATAAGAAATCTTTTAAATCTTTTTTGGAACCAACTGCAAGAAATCTTTTGTTCGTAGATTCTTTGGTATATATTTTTGATACATCTTCGAAGATAAAGATTTTTTGTGTAACAAACGTAGCAGAACAACAAGCTATCAAGGCTTTTGCGATACCATGAAATACCCGTTCGATTTTTTTTCGACATTTTACTATTTTTTCGGGTATAAATCCAACAATAGAGACATTTGTGACATCGAAAAAACCGTCTTCAATTTCTAAGTAACAATCTGTCGAACAAAGTATATCTTCCAATAAATTTCTTTCATAATATATCAAATGGTTTAGTTTTAGGGTATCCAGAATATAATTAGACTTTATATAACTTCTTCTTATATCTTCAACTTGTTTCAAATTTCTGACATCTTCAATCTTTCCGCTAATAAAAACTTTCTTAGAATTTATTTTTGACGAATAAAATACTCGGTATCCAAGATTTACCAGTTCACTGATGGGAAAATATCCTTCTGTTACAACACTTTCTCTTCCCATCAGTGATTCTAAGAATTCTATTATGCGAACTCTTGAATTCAGACAATCTTCTTCCGGTCCATTGATAATAATTTGAACTGTATCAGATATACAAAGTCGTATTACACAGCGAGTATCTCTCATTACATCAGATATTTTATTTTCAATATCTTTTTTATACAGATATAAACACAGAGGAACACTTACCTTATAAAAATACCGATATCCTTTTTTAAGTAAAGATAACGGATTGATTCGTACATCATTGATTTTATTAGACAAAATAATTTTAACTTGGTTCCGTAATATTTTAGTACATGAAATTATACCAGTATCGATCAACACACGTCTAAAATCCTGTGTAGCTTCATTTATAGAACGTGTTTGTAATTCGTTGGGTATATCTTTATCTATATTTATACCAAAGTACACATTATACTCATAAGGACATGCTATTCTAAACTTCTTTCGTAAAATATCATAATCGTCCATTTGCACCTCCTCTTCCATTTCTTAAATCTAAACAAATGAAACATATTCACATTTTAATAACATTAGATAGACATTTGAAACAATTTTGTTTCCTTTGAATATCAATTTTGCTACATTTTTATAACAAATTTACCAATTTTGATCGAAAAAAATGTAAAATGTAAAATATTAACAAATACAAAAGAAATTAAAAACTATTAGAGTTTAGAATTATAACATCTTAAATTTTCAAGATTTTAAGATTTTAGATATCATAGATACATAATTTAAGAAGTTACAGATTCAAACAATTCAGATTTAAATATAATTTTTTTAATCCTTAAAACAATTTAATTACAAAGTAATAATTTTTATAAACAAATATGTAAATATTTAAGATTTTCATATAAAATATAATTACAATCTAAAAATTTCTATAACATCAAATCGAATATTTTAATATTTTAAATTATTTATCAAAAGTATTGAGTGTATTTATATTGATTTATTAAAAAGTATTTAAATTTCTTATTAAATAAATTATTAGAAAACAGATATTTTTTTAAATTATTCCAAAATAAAAAATTTCTTTTTTTTAAAAAAAATAATTAAATCTTTTCTGTCTTTTTTCATCAATAATTTATTTTTTTGTTTAAACAATATAAGATACAACAAAATATTTGATATATAAATACAATATGTAACAAATAGAATATATAGCAAAATAAATTATTTAATATATAAATACAATATGTAATAATAGAGTATTTAAATAATATAAAATGTAACAAATACAGTATTTAAAGAATATATAATATCCAGTTTTAGAAATTCTTACATTATAAATCTTACTTTCTTACCTTAGAAGTGAAATCCAACAGGAAATACTTTTTTTAAAAAACCTAAGAATTATAAACATGGAATTTTTTTAAAAAAAATATTTAAAACACAGAATCATAATTGAAACATTACAAAGCAATTATAAATAAAATTCTACCCATAAATAAAACAATGCAGGCACCAGTATTTCCACTTTTTAATTTAAAATTCTACAAAGGAAAAGTTTTTGCGTGTGGTGGTGGTGGAGACACACGTTTTGGTAAAAGTAACGGTATAATTGTTCTTGACAGTACGACATACGAAGACATTTCATATTTTGAATCTTCTGATCTTCTTATAAACTTAAAAATCTACGATCCGACCGAAATACGTGACGAGTTACAAGAAGATACGATTTCGTTTGTGGAAGAAGAAAGAAAAATACAACAGTCTGAGCCAAAAGTAGAATTGGAGGAAACTGAAATTGAAAAAAGACTTTACAGCAAAACCAACGACATGCTATACATTGCCACATACGGCACAGATTATTTTTATTTACTTTCATTTTCAACTAACAAATTTGAAATACTTTCCAAGTTAAAAATTAAAATCACCCACGTTTTCTTTAATTGTTACATGTTCATTCAAACAGACACCCAAGTCTACGGCTTCTCAAACCCCACCTCAGACCCAACCGCACTCAAAAGACTAAAATATCTCATCAAAAAACCAACCAACCATCCAAATTCCCCTAAAAAAAATACATCCGACGAATTCATATATTCAACATTCAAAAACAATAAATACATTAAATTTAGAAAAGAAAACAACGATTCCATCATAAAACAAGACTTTTCCACATATTTTATAACATATAACAAAATACACAAAATATTGTTAATTAACCATAAATACACTTTTATATTTCAAAATGTTAAAAGAGAATATTCTGATGAAATCAAAGAAATATTTTACAATCGACGCAACAAACTTTTAGTTTTTTATTTGAAAGGAATAAATTCTACTCTTCATTTCATCGATAAAAGTAATCAAGAATATATTTTTAAAATATCTAAAATTACCTGTATAAATGTCAATAAAAAACACGTTTCCGTTGGAACAGGAGATGGATACATCCACGTTTTTAGAGATAATGTGTTTATTATTAAAAGAAGAGTTACAGATGTACCTATAACTGGAGTAGATTATAATGAAGGATTTGTTTATTTCTGTACTTTCTATGGTGCCATAGATAGAAAGAAAATCGATAAGTTTGAATGGTGGACTCTTGTTTTGCTTTTTGCTATTATAGCTATAATACTGGGACTTGTAAGATATAAAGATTAAAGTCTTAAAGTTTTATCTTTTTATAAATTTGTATTATTTCAAAGGTTTGTATTATTTGATAGATTTGTATTACTTTGCGGGTTTGTATTATTTCTTAGGTTTATCTTTTCATAGATTTGTATCATTTCATAGGTTTGGATTACTTATAAGATTTTTTATTTCTGTTTTTCATTACTATTCAAGTCTTTTAATTTATCATTTATTAAATATTTCTTTTCTAATAATCTAAATAATAAAATTATACTAAAAATATAAATTTATTGTTAAAATCTAAATTTAATTTCAATAAAATATTTCTTTTCTAATAATATATTATTTATCTAATATTATATTCCTTATCTAATATTATATTCATTAAAAGATCTAATATTATATTTCTTATCAAATAATATATTCCTTAAAAAATTAATATATATTCATTATAAGATCCTATATTATATTTCTTATCTAATACTATATTATATTTCTTATCAAATAATATATTCCTTAAAAAATTAATATTATATCCATTAAAAAATCTAATAATGTATTTCTTATCAAATACTATATTCATTTAAAGATCTAATAATATATTAATTATAAGTTCTAAATATTATAGTCTTTATCTAATAATAATCTAATATATATTTTCAAAATATTTTTGTTTGATTGTTTAAATCTTAAAAAACAAGATCTTAAGAAAAAAAAACAATAAAAATACATTTTTATTTGTTTATAAACAAACATGACAATAAATTATATTCTATTCTTCTTTATTACCACAATAATATGTAAAGAACCTAACAATTATAGAAATAGAAATATAGATAAAGATATAAATAGAAATATTGGTAGGAATAAAAGAAATGCGCCAAATATTTCAGAAGAAAATACTATTAGAGATTATAAAAATGATAGAAGAAATAATAAAGATGTAAATAGAAGACCAACAAATAAACACTATTATGAAGTAGAACCGATGAATAAGAAAGGAAAAAAAAATGAGACAAGTGAAAGAGACATAAAAAATAAAAACAAAGATAGAGACACCAAAGATATAGATAGAGACACAAGAGATAGTAAGGATAAACAAAGTAAGGATAGATCTGGTTTGTATATATTTTGGATTTTAGGATTTGTTGTATTCTTCTGTCTTATTACAATAGTTATTATTATTAAGATTGTTGTAGAAGTAAATAATAGAAATAATCGTATTAATTTAGAGTTATTAAATAAGTATTCTATACCTAAAGAAGATGCATTATTACTTAATGAGATATAGTAATCTAATAAATGTATTTTTTCTATTAAATTGTATTTAATTATTAAATTATATTTTTCCTGTAAATTTATTTTCGAATAAAAATCGTATTTTTCATAAAATATTATGTTTGAATATTAAATTAAAGTTCTTAAATCTCAGTAAATCCAGTATTTTATTAAATTATCTATTTAAGACCAAATAAACTAAATAAAAGATAAAGATAAAAGATAAAAACATTTTATTTCTTATTTCTATTAAATTATATTTATAAATATATCGTTATATCCTATTATTTTATCACACAATAAAAACATTTTATTTCCTATTTCTATTAAATAATATTTATAAATATATCGTTATATCCTATTATTTTATCACACAATAAAAACATTTTATTTCCTAATTTTGTATTTTTATTACAAAATTCATTAAAAATTCTATATTCTTCATAAGTAAGACCTCCATTGAAATAAATAATAGTATATTTGTATTCTTTAGTAGATTTTAAAATATATGGAAAATATTTTTCTTTTAAGTTTTTTTTAATGACTGATTCTAAAAAAGTATAAAATCCAGGTACATAATCCAATTTAACATCATATTCATTTAAAAATACTGGTAAGTATTTTTTAGTTTTAATAATACCATTCTTATCACTACAATCTCCATAAATATATTTTTCTCCAAATCTTTTAATAATTTGTATAAATTCTGGAAACATCTGTACAACTTTAGATGAAAACAAATTATCTTGATATGAGTTTCTAAGAAAATCAAAATCATTTTTTATCAAATAAATCAGTAAAATTTTGATTCGTTTTCTAAAATTTACACATTTATTATTACAAATATTACTTATTTCTTTAATAGTAATTTTATTATTTTTAATTATATTCAATTCTAATTCAGATAATTCTTTATTTTCTAAACATTCTTTTGCTAAATAATTGTATATCAGTAAATGGTTCTCAGCTATTTCTACTATTTTACTCTTTTCTTCTAAATTACAGACATCTTCATTATTTTTTATTTTTTTATTTTTTTCTACTTCTTTAACTTGTCGTTTTATATTTTCTCCAACACTGTTTATATCCAGAAATCTGTTTTTTATAAAAAATGAATCGTCAAAAACCGAAATAAATTTGTCTTTAAACTGTACCAATCCATCTTTGTATTCCAAATGCTCATATATCATTCCCTGGTACCTCCAATTGTACAACAGAGGAGTTATCATATCACATCCCCTATCAACAATAACCAACTCACCTCCATTTTTATACTCCTCACCTCCAAACCTTCGTTTTAAAGTTTCTCCTATAATTTTTACTGTCTCTCTTCCCTCAATAACACGTATACTCGGTTTTACATTTAAATGCACCAAAAAACTGTAAATTCCATCCACACACCTCTCAATACAATCACCACCATACTTCACAGGCATAACCGTATACATCCCCACATCCTGATAAAACACATCCATATATATCTCATACACCTCCTTAACAACTCCAAACCTATCATTATCAGCTAATTCCTCTAATACTCTTTCTCCAATTTTATTAGTAAATATTATTATATATTCATCATATAACGGTTTTTTTATTTCCTTAAAAAGTAAATTTACAGACACATTTCTTATTACCACTACACAACACACACCCCTCACTACACTTCTGTCATCAGAACCAATATACTCAAATAAAAAAAAATTATTCTCTAAAAATACAGAATAAGGTACCATATTACTTATTATCTTTGAAGACTCTAAATCAAACAAAATAGATTTTAACCCTTGTCCCTTACACAGAATTGTATTTATTTTATCATTAAACTCTAATATTGTCATTTCTTGTGTTTTTATTTCTTTATTTCTTTATTATATTTTTCTTGTGAAACGTGTTTGAGATATTTCTATATTTCTATATTTCTATAGTTTTATTTCTATTGAAACGTGTTTCAAATAAATATTTATTTCTATTTATTTATTTCTATATTTCTATTTATTTATTTCTATATTTCTTTAGTTTTATTTCTATTTATTTATTTCTATATTTCTATTTATTTATTTCTATATTTCTTTAGTTTTATTTCTATTTATTTATTTCTATATTTCTATATCTTTCGTATTTCTTCTTAGCTTTAATAATATATTTTATAATCTCTAATAATATATTTTATATCTTTTTTATATCTTAAAATTGTGGAGGGAGGATAACCACATAAAAAACTTTCTGCTTGGCAATGTGTGTGTGAAACTGGTGTGAAGATCATTGTTTGAATTTTTGGTGGGAATACAACCACACTACATCTTCGGTTGTTCCATGGGAGTTGTTATGAGGAGGAGAGGTCTAAGAAATGGAGAAACCTTTTCTACGAATTTATTTGTAATTTTTTATGTAACCAGATTGCAGACCGCAGCTGAACATGTAGGTAATTGCCATGTAAAAGCATGGAAACCTAGCCTTGCTCACTCGGGTTAGAAGACTTAGCGCCTGGGAGATATAAAAATAAAACCCATTTAAAGCCAAGAAAGCTAAGTAACAGGTTATACCTGTTGGTATGACATTGCACTGTCTAGGTGGACCCCATGTAAATCTCTGAAATATATCTTAGCTAGAAGTTTATTGGGTTCAGAAAGTGTAGAGTAGGTGGGAATGCTGCATAGTCTTGGGGGGAGCCCAGGGGGGGCTTCTGCCTTCGATCACACTCTATGCAACGGACATTAACGAACTCCGGGCAACTGCCTCGCCTATTAATTAGGTTCTATACACCTGGTAGATGAAAGGCTTTGGGACGTAGGTATCGCAGGGGTTACCGATGGAGTGTTGGGGTAGCAGTTATTTATGTTAAACCTAGAACTGCGTTAATGTCATAAAAACAAATATAACACTTACCAATATTTTAAAAAGATGTGATACTTTTAAATAAACTTAAAATTTATATCTTACATATTATCCAATACCATTATCTAATATACCATTATACTAATACCATTATCTAATATACTAATATACTAATATACTAATATACTAATATACTAATATACTAATATACTAATATACTAATATACTAATATACTAATATACTAATATACTAATATACTAATATACTAATATACTAATATACTAATATTAATATCCCTACATATCCCTACAATATATTAATATCCCCCTACATATTACCCACATGAATGACAAACACACATTTGAAAAAGATCTAGAATTCATACAATCACTATGTAACCCACAATACCTACAACACTTACACCAAACAGGTTACTTTTTCAACCAAGACTTTATAAATTATCTTAAATATTTAAAATATTGGATGTATGAACCATACAGTAAATGTCTTATATATCCACAATGTCTTATTATATTAGAATTGGTTAATGATGAAACTTTTAGATTTAAATTAAGTGATGATAATTTGTATTTTCTTATTGGTGACCAACAATACAACATATGGAAGAATAAAGAGGAGGAGTAAGAAGGGTATAAGGGTATATTAATATGTGTTAGGGGGTAGGAATAGATATAGGGTATAGTAATATGTGTTAGGTAAAAGAGGAGGAATAATAGTAATAGGGTGTTATTAATTATGAATAAAGAGATAATATGTTAGTAATAAAGGGATAAAACTTATAAGAATTAAGAATAAGGAAAAGTAATAAGGAATAAAGGGATAATATGTTAGTAATAGGGGCATTAGCAACATTATTCTTATTACTTATCTAACACAGGTTATATAAATATTCTTTTTATTTTTTATAAATCTTTTTTAAATATTATAAGTCTTATAATAACACTATGTTATTTATTACATAGTTTAGTTACACCCTTATAATAATCATATTGTTACTAACACCCTACTATTAGTACTATTATTAACACCCTACTATAAGTACTGTCACTAACACCCTTATAATAATCTATACTGTTACTAACACCTTTATAATAATGATATTGTTACTAACACCCTTATAATAATCTATACTGTTACTAACACCCTTATAACCATTAATATTGTCATTAACACCCTTATAACCTTAATATTGTCACTAACACCCTTATAATAATCTATACTGTCACTAACACCCTTATAATAATCTATACTGTCATTAACACCCTTATAATAATCTATACTGTCATTAACACCCTTATAATAATCTATACTGTTACTAACACCCTGATAACCATCTATATTGTTACTAACACCTTTATAATAATCTATACTGTTACTAACACCCTTATAATCATCTATACTGTTACTAACACCCTTATAATAATGTATACGGTTACTAACACCCTTATAATAATGTATACGGTTACTAACACCCTTATAATAATCTATACAGTTACCAACACCCTGATAACTATCTATACTGTTACTAACACCCTTATAATAATCTATACTGTTACTAACACCTTTATAATAATCTATACTGTTACTAACACCCTTATAATAATCTATACTGTTACTAACACCTTTATAATAATCTATACAGTTACTAACACCCTTATAATAATCTATACTGTTACTAACACCTTTATAATAATCTATACAGTTACTAACACCCTTATAATAATCTATACGGTTACAAACACCTTTATAATAATCTATACAGTTACTAACACCTTTATAATAATCTATACAGTTACTAACACCCTTATAATAATCTATACGGTTACAAACACCTTTATAATAATCTATACAGTTACTAACACCCTTATAATAATGATATTGTTACTAACACCCTTATAATAATCTATACTGTCATTAACACCCTTATAATAATCTATACTGTTACTAACACCTTTATAATAATCTATACAGTTACTAACACCTTTATAATAATCTATACTGTTACTAACACCTTTATAATAATCTATACAGTTACTAACACCCTTATAATAATCTATACTGTTACTAACACCCTTATAACTTTAGTACTATCTTAACACCCTCTAATATATCCTTATCACTAACACTACTACCATACCCACTACCTACTACCATACCTACTACCTCCACCATATACCTCCACCACATACCTCCACCATATACCCCTACACTACCATGGATGAATATACAAACCTAATCACAGACACTTCAATACCAGAAAAGATAAAAAAAACAGTTCTTATAGACATAGCACTCCACCAACAAAACAACCACCAAGAAATAATTAATACCCTTCTTAATACACCTACTCTTCTCTCTTTAAAAGTACTTTTATATTTAATAAACCATAAGACTGAATATAAAGATATATTAAATAAAAAAAAAGAAATATTATATGAGATAGAGAGTATTTATAATAAAGAGGAGAGTAATAGAGATAGTATAAGAGATGGTAATAGAGATAGTAGTAGAACTAGTATAAGAGATGGTAATAGAGATAGTAGTAGAGATAGTATAAGAGATAGTAGTATGAATAATATAAATACTACGGATACTAAAGATAATATAAATACTACGGATACTAAAGATAATATAAATATAACATATACTAAAGATAATATAAATATAACAGATAATACCATACCAAATACTACAGATACTAATATACCAATTACCACAGATGGTATTGTAAGAGATACTCTTATTTCTAAAATACTTAAAATACTTAGTAATACACATGTGTTATTACCTGTTCCTATACCTTTATACTTCTATGGGTTAGTAAGTAGAAATGAGTATCAATACTTCTACAGGAAGTATAACTATAGTAAGTATTGTAGTAGTGGTAGTAGTGGTGGTGGTAATTATAGTATAAGAGATAGTAATATAAGAGATAGTAATATAAGAGATAGTAATATAAGAGATAATACAAGAGATACTACAAGAGATACTACAAGAGATAATAAAGATAAATTAAATATTAATTATAAAGGTAATATAAGAGATAATAAAGATAATATAAGAGATAATATAAGAGATACTAAAGATAATATAAGAGATACTAAAGATAATAATAAAGATAACACAAGAGACACTAAGAAGATTAAAAGTAATCTTTACTCTGACATATCAATACTCTTTAAACCTTTACAGTGTAAAATATGTGGTTTAAGGTTTGGTAGTGAAGAAGAAGATAAAAATATATTTGGATTACATTTAGAAGAGCATAGTAGAAAGAATAGGGCTATGAGTGATAGAGAGTGTGTGAGTAGGGAGTACTATTGTGGTGTAGAAGGGTGGTGTACAAGTATTAGTAAGTTACATCTAAGTAGTTTGATGGGTAGTGTGATTGGTAATATGGGTGGTAGTATGGGTGGTAGTATTTCTAGTAATATTACTAGTAATATGGATAGTAACTATACAGGTAACTATATTGGTAATATTGCTAAGGTACGGTGTGATGGTAGAGCACCTTTGTGTTGTGTGTGTGGGTGTAGGATTGAGGTTGTGTGGGATGATGAGGAGGATGAGTGGGTACTTAAGGATGGTGTGGGTGTTGTTAAGGAGGGGGAGTATAACTATTGTCATAGGGAATGTGTGATGTAGGGTGTAGGGTATAGAGATAGTTAGGTGTTGTTAAGGAGGGGGAGTATAATTATTCTCATAGGGAATGTGTGATGTAAGGTATAGGGTTAAGTATTAAGGAATTTAGCATTAAATATTATATTGTGATTGGTGGATACATGATTTTATTATTTTATTTTCTTTTATTTATATTAAACTACTTATTATTAATTAAATACAACTTTATTATTTATATTAAACAAATTAAATTACTTATTATTAATTAAATATTTAAATTACTTATTGGGTGGAGGGAGGATAACCACATAAAAAACTTTCTGCTTGGCAATGAGTGTGTGAAACTGGTGTGAGGTCATTGTTTGGATTTTTGGTGGGAATACAACCACACTACATCTTCGGTTGTTCCATGGGAGTTGTTATGAGGAGGAGAGGTCTAAGAGATGGAGAAACTTTTTCTACAAATTTATTTTTAGTTTTTAATGCAACCAGATTGCAGACCGCAGCTGAACATGTAGGTAATTGCCATGTAAAAGCATGAAAGCCTAGCCTTGCTTACTCGGATTAGAAGACTTAGCGCCTGGGAGATATAAAAATCAAACCCATTAAAAGCCGGGAGAGCTAAGTAGCAGGTTATACCTGTTGGTATGACATTGCACTGTCTAGGTGGACCCTATGTAAGTCTCTGAAATATATCTTAGCTAGAATTTATGGGGTTCAGAAAGTGTAGAGTAAGTAGGAATGCTGCATAGTCTTGGGGGAGCCCAGGGGGGCTTCGGCCTTCGATCACACTCCATGCAACGGACATTAACGAACTCCGGGCAACTGCCTCGCCTATTAATCAGGTTCTATACACCTGGTAGATGAAAGGCTTTGGGACGTAGGTATCGCAGGGGTTACCGATGGAGCGTTGGGGTAGCAGTCATTTATGTTAAACCTAGAACTGCGTTAATGTCATGAAAACAAATATAACACTTGCCACTGTTTTAAAAAGATGTGATACTTTTAAATAAAGTTAAATTACTTATTTATTATTTATATTAACTAAATTAAATTCTTATTTTATTTATTCCATCTTAAATAAATACAACTTTATTGTTTTATTTATATTAACTAAATACAATTATTTTATTTTTTCATTAAATTTAATATTTCTTTGTTACTTCTTGGTTTCCTTTTATTTTCTGTATTCTGTTCTTCGATTTTATTATCTTCTTTGTATATTTTAGTATCTTTAATATTTATTTTATTATCTTCTTTAATTATTTTATTATTCTTTAGATTTGGTTTATTATTCTTTACATTTATTATATTATTAAATTCATATTTTTTTACTTTGAAATCTTCTTCTTTATTTTCTAATTTATTATCTATTTTAGTATCTACTCTATCATCTACTTTATTATCTACTTTATTTTCTACTCTATCATCTATTTTATTATCTACTCTATTATATTCTACTCTTATATTCTTTTTATCATCTACTTTATTTTCTTCTTTTAAATCTTCTTCTTTATTATATTCTACTTTTAAATCTTCTTGTTTAATATTATCGATGTAAATAAGATACATCGATGTTTTGATTTCATTATCAATATATTTAATACGAAAACTGTATATCTTTTTCTTTTCTGTATTATATAGTGTAAGTATACTGTTAGAGTGTGTAAAGAAACCATCTAACCATTTTTTTGATTTTTGTTTTATATGTTTTGTGTAGATACAGTCTATCATTGTATTTTGATATTATGGAGAAGGGTATGTTTGTGGGGATGTGTGTGAGTGTAGGGGAGTAGAGATATATTTGAGGAGGAAATATAAGTAAGTGGGAGTAGAATAATATTAAAGAAGGAAATAGAAGTAAGTGAAGGCAAAGGGTAATAGAAGTAATATAAGTACTAGAATAAGTAGAAGTAATTTAAAAATTATAAGTAATTTAAGTAATAGAATTAGTAGAAGAGACGAGATGTAGAAGTAATAGAACTGACGAGAAGGTAAAATGATAATATAAGTAATAATGATTATATAAGTAATAATGATACTAGAATATATAATGTTAATAGTAGATATAATGTTAATAGTAGATATGATGATAATAGTAGATATATAAATTTTTAAATATAAAAGCTATTAAAAAAATACTTAAAATATACTAAAAACACTAAATATACCAAAAACAATTAAATCTAAGTAAAAACAACTAAATATAAATAAATATAAGTAAAAGAATAGAAAATATTTAACTAATTGGTTTTAACCGTGATAGTAATGACTATAAGAATAACTAGACGGGTAACTTCCGCTATATGAGGAGTGTTGGTACGTGTTTGATGGTTTAGATATAGCCTTATAACTTATATGTGGTTTTCCTGAACCGGGTTTAGATTCTTTACAGTTGTTGATTACTTTTCGGACGCATTTTTTTCCGCTGGGGGACTTTATACCGGATAGATCTACTCTATCGCCGTCTTTTGTTATTATTGGAGGGCTGTATTCAGGGTCTTTAAGAACATCGGGTTTGGGTTGTGGGTGACTGGGATCTGTTGGTGTGTTGGGCTGTTGTGGGTTGGTGGGGTCTTTTGGTGTATCAGGTGTGGGTTTGTGGGCCTCGATATACGACGGATCTTTTGGATCCTGGGGGTCGTAAATTTCTGGCTCTTTTTTGTCTTCATGGCTTGGTTTGGATGATGAAGGATGACCGCCTTTTTTTTTATTTTCGTCGCTGTCTGAGGACGATGAAGAAGATGACGGTTTCTTTTCTTTCTTTTTTAGGTCGTTACTGGGCTTTTTGCCATCTGTTTGAAGTTCTATGTGGAAAATTTGGTTTTTGTAATCTTTTCTACACTTTTCTAAAGTAAGTGTATTACCATCTCGTGTTATACACATTCTTCGAATATCTAAAGGCCAAAGAATATAATCACCTTTGAATGCAAATCCATCTTTCTTTGGTTTGATATACCACGTTAACTTAACATTTTCGCCTTGTAAACAATCAGCCAAAGGCTTCGTTTTCGACTTTTTCTGACAAATACGTACTCCACCAACAGTAACATTATACATATTATTATCTACTTTGTTTATATATACATTATCTATATTATTAGGTACAACACTTCCTTCCTGTAAAGTTAGACCTCGCTGATGTCTAATCATGTGCAGGTTCATCTGATCGATCGGAGTCACAATAACTTTTTTGTCAAGAAAATCATGTATGTTTATACTACTTACTATAATAATGTAGAGAAGTAACATTTACGTGTTGTGCTGTATATCCTTATATACATGACTATTTTCTAGCTGTTTCGCTTTTTACCTATTAATTTATATATTTCAGGTTCTATCTAATATTTCAAACGTGTCAGGATATAATATGTTTCATGATATTATTTTCCCTTTTTAGGTAATTGGATTTTATCTTTTTGTTTAAATCAATATTTATGGGAGCATCAATTATTTATGGAGTTTGATGTAATGTATGGGATAGTGTTTTGTTTGTGTATCGGGTGAGTTTATTGATTTGCAAATTTTATTATATTTTTAAGGTTTAAAAGATACAAATTTTTGCTATCTGCTATCATATTATATATTGTAATGTAAAATATTATTTTATTAGAAGTACTTCGTGTTTAAACGTAATAATCATAATTTATAACTTGGATAACGAAATTAAGGGAATACCGACTAAATTATATTCGTATTTTTGGTTTATTATCTACGGTATTTCACTAAACCATTATATATTCAGATATAATCTTGAGCTAGAATATTGCTAAAGAAAAGAGTCAATTTCATACGTATAAATAGTGAAAAATAATTTGTGGCTTTCGAATCGTAAAGAGAAAGTTTATAGATAAATTTGGATGGAAACGAGTTACATGATGTTGCAAACTGGAATTATCTCAAAAAAACAACACATTTGTCGGAAAAGGCGCTACAAAAATACGATTCAAATATATGTAAAAAAAATTTGTCGAGTGAATTGATATATACGATTTATATTTTAGACTAAAAGTAGAATCTGACAAATTAAAACATTATTCATTTCAAGGTATAACCTCATAGTTTTGGATACAAAATAAAGAACTACTACACACACAGTCAAATAATACTTAAGATAATAAGATAACATTTTCATTTGATTTGTAAACTACGAATTACTAAAAAAAAAAGTGATAAACTTGGATAAAACCATAAGATTTTATTTTGGGAAAAAGTACTTTTATTTTTTTAGAAATAAATTTTAGTATACTAATGATTGAACAATATATGAATATTTAATGTTTTCAAAAATTTTATAGAGTAGACTTTTTATACGATATAGTAATGCTTCTGGTGTAAGTCTTAAATATACTTCTTCATAATATGTAATTTCAGATCATTTTTACAAACAAAATTCATTTATAATTTTAAATTGAGGTAAAGCTAAAGCAATTTAATGTTTTCTGATATGAAATTGCATACCCAATATAACTATTAATTAAATAATTTTAATTTTTCAATTTTTAGTAAGTCAGGGTTTCCTATAGGCATACCTTAAGTTGAATGTTTTAAACGTAAAAAAAAGACCTGAAATTGGAATTATTTCAATGTAATTTTCATATCAAAAATTTAAAACTTTGTTTTACAAATATTACAAAAATCAAAATAAATTGTACCAATTAAAATACCGTTACCGATCGAATCAATGGTCTATATAAAGAAAGAATGTCTATTATTTCTAATAGTGCAAGATTCTAATAAACAGTCAAACTATTAGATTATATTTTTAAAGTAAGAAATAACCACATCAGAATGAATCTAAAAAATATTCTTTTATTTTAGATTATCCTCAAAAAAATAATTCGATCATACACATAACAAAAAATCATTTCAAATTTCTATTGCTAAAATTATAATCAAATAAAAAATATTTTTAAAATCTAGATATACTATCACACACAGAAACTCTTTAAGTATTTAGTTTTTTAAAAGAAATATTATGAAAATGTAATAAGTCTATAATTGTACACCGCACCTTTTTTATTTATTATTTCGGTTTTTAATAATTTTTCTAAAAAAAATCGTTTTTAATTGAATCCTAAATCATAGGTTTGATAAAATATATCAAGCAAGTATTGAAATACCATTTTTGTATAAAAAATATCTCTTTATTTTTTATATTTATTAGAAAATATTTTTGTAATTTAATTCATTTTCTATATATTGTCTAATAAAATTCAGGGTTAAAAATTCTTTATGACTTCTATAAATTTCCTTCTACCTTTTTAACCACTATCTTTTCTTCTTCTAGATTAGACTCTTCATTTAAATTTATCGTTGGTTCCTTCAATGTGGTCTTTTCTTTTGAAATAAGAGGTTAATTATTTTTTGTTTTACCATATTTGACAACATCTACCTTTTTAATTCCCTGTTTTAAAAGTATTTTTGGTTTCTCTAGCATATCGGCTCTCTCAACAACACCCATTGGCACTCTTTACCAGTTCTCTTTGGCATTTGGTCGCAACTCGAGTCTTCTTCGTGATCAAAAAAATTGTTTCGATTAGCCTTTCTACGAACCATGAACTGAATTTATGCCTCTACATCGATGGGTATTTGCATTTTTTGGGGTATAACTCATGGTTTTTTGCCCCAATAACGTCCCAAGTCATCACATACGGAATTATTTTCACACTAAACTTATAAATAAGACCCAGATCATTGAGAAGGCCATACATCCTAAGTTTTACAGTTTCAACTATTTTAGTTGGATCTTGAGAAGTGATTTATTCTTCAATGAGTGTTGTTTCCTTTTTCTTAGCTAAAATAAATGTGCCAGCTCTATTATTCCGATTCTCAAATCAGTTATTCTTGGTATCCAATCTTATCTCTGCATGCTTGTCTTCAAGAATCTCTTGAACAGAGAGACTCCTAATTCCTTTTGTAGATTAAACTTATATCTATTTAGTAAAAGCAAGTGTAGTTATCTATCCACTTCACTATGCTGTCCAGTATAGCCATAGCTTAGCCTTTTTTCACATCGAGTTGCTAGATGATCTAAAGTTTTACCAAACTTGCCGCGGTGTCGACACACACCATCTGCCTCCAGAATACATTCCTATCCTGAATATAGCAACCCTCTGCTTCATCCCGTGGCCTAATATTCTATTTTTTTAGACATCTTAAAGAGTCACTAACGTTTATATCTCAGTGTTTCTTGCATTATATAACTTTGAAGGAAGTTATCATTTTTTATTTTTTGTTATATAATCTTGCAAAATAAGATTCTTCTAAATTATTCTTCGTGACTTCTTCTACCAACCTATACTTTACTCTTAAGAAGCTTTTGTTTAGTGCAAACTAAGTTTTATTAGTATTTTCTACTTTTAGAATGGCTGTTCGTACGTGAATATTTCATCATTTTTTTCTAGATAATGCCTGAGTTACAAAAGCATATGTTTGCTTCGCAACTCAACACAATGTAAGCCTCTCTTAAGTGCTGTTCTAGGAAAGAACAAGCCCTTCTTTACATCCTGGGTGAAGATGTATTTTATGTTGGATTTCAATATGAAATATCTGAAATAATTATACTTAATACATGATTTAAAAACATAACTAGGAAAACACAATTTATTATATTTTGTAATAAAATTAAAGAAACAGATAAAGATACTTAAATATTTAAAAATCTTCTATAAGAAATATAGTCCGAGAAATTTAAAATTTTAAAAAAGCTTTTAAGACATTCACAAATTGATATTTATTCCATTAAATTTAAGTTTAGTGAACTGTTTTTACATGCGTTTAAGTTCATTTGAGGAAGAATAAATCTCGAGTAAATACTTTTAAAAATATTAGCAATAAATGGCCATTGTATACAAATATAAACTATGGATCGTAAAATATCGTGTAAATAATTACGTCTTAAGTGTCTAAAATACGGATTGATGGCAATGGTTAAACCAACAACTATATAGGAAGGCAATAGTAATAGAAATTCAAGTTCTGCTAAAATATAAACCAGAAAACTGTTTAAATCATAGCAAGATACCAAGACAAAGAAAAAAAGAGCAATCCACGTTGCAATTAATATTCTTGGAAAATTTTGATATTCTTTCAGAAAAACTGGGAATAAATTCATCGTAAAATGAAATAATATATAGGATAAAAAAGACGAAAGGCTACCTAAAATTGCAGCAATAAACGTGTTATGAATCTTGAAGTTAACAAAGATATTGTTTCTCGTAGAATCATCACCTATGGTTTGCATTAAATACGTCAAAAGAATACCGATTCTCAGAATAACCTCGTATCTATTTTTAGGTATTAACTGACTATAAAAACTAAAATTAATTATAGAAAAGTATGCCCTCTGATAAACATGAATAAGCGCAACAAAAAACAGAATTCGAATTCGTATATTTCCATTGAAAATTTTTTCTAGTGAATAAACGATTATTAAATCAATTATAACGAAGAAAACAAAGAACAGATGTTTGTATATAAAATTCTTTGCTCTTCGATACCACAATTTATGCCATTTGGGTTGTTTTAGTCTTGAAATAAGAAAAAAGGGTTGGTCTTTCTTTCGTAAAGCTGCTAATTTTCTTTTACTAAGCATACTTACAAATAAATTTTTTTAATTAAATATTCAAAAATTAATTTAATCTATGATAATAGAAAATGAATACATCTTTAATTGTTAAATTTATAAAAATCGAATAGCAAATAATAATACTAGGCAAATTCAACCATTGAGCTAAATGGTTTAAATTAAAAATATTATATATTAGAAACATCTTCATGTATTTCTCAGGGAATTTTTGAATGAAATAAAGATTTAGAAATCATTTTATATTTGATTGTATAAATATATCTTTTTGGGACAGTTCTTTATTATAGCGATTTTTTTTATTATATTTAATCTCAAAATTGCTAAAAAGCAACTTTTTTTCAATAAATAAATAGATTATGTAATGAGTTTTAAGGCGAAGATAATAAATTTTAAATGCACTACATATGATTATAATTCGCAATAAAAATTAAAGAACATAAGAGCTCAAGAAATTTTTAATAATCCTTAAAAGCCACCAAATAATCAAAAAAGTAGTAAAAGCAAATTCAATTTCATTATTAAATCCAAGAATCTGTTCGAAAAATGAATTTTTAAGAGAATTAAATGTTTAACTTCTAGAAAATAAAGATCTATAAAACATTTCTAAAGTAAAAAAAAAACTAAAAACTTTGATATTTTAACGGCTTAAAAAAAATTTCTCAAGCTAAATGTGACTTGAAGATTTATAAGATAATTGATTAAAGATACATATATGATTAGTTGGTATTTGTATACTTGTTTCGTATTAATATATCCTTTTAGCGTTTCATTAGGCTCTTTCTTCATATCCGGCCTAAATTTTGAATTGATGGTGTTCATTTTTCGAGATAGGCTACTAAAATTCGTCGATAAATATTTACGATTTTAACAGAATTAACATATATTTGGTATAGCATAAAATATTGAATTTGATAAAGACAATAAATTTTGACGGTGTTTTAGTAATATGTCAATATTTGAACTTATGGCTCTAATACGAATGCATGTTATACTCTGGCTCACCTTATAGACCATAAATATGAAGTTTTAACCGTCTTACTTAAACATTTAAATTTTTTATATCTATAAATTCGTTTAATTTTCTCTGATATTTTAAAAATCATTTTGTTATATTTTGTAATAATAGATCAGTTGTGCAGTAAGAAGATGTACAACCGTCCATTGCAAATTTGACATCTGTAAAGCACCAATGCTAAAATTTTTATTGCTATAACTAGTCGATGTACCTTCTGCGAAAGAGCTTTAGAATTTCTTTTTTCAGGTTTAGGTATTCAATAAGATAAACATATACGGTCTATTATCTTGGTTTTACGATTTTTTTATTCTGATTTTTACCCCCATTTCTACTCAGAGATTGCAGAAAATATCCGGGACCAATTTTTCTAAAATTGTTTTGGTGGTCTCGAACCAATGATCTTCTTTTGTCGTAATCTCTATCGAGGTAACTGAGATAATAGGGCGGCTAATTATACAGGCTCATTCTTTAAAATAAAAGATTTTGGAAGCTGTAAAATAAATTTATTATTAAAAAACTATCTTTTGTTTACATCTTTCAGTTTTTATGTTTCATTTTCTTCCACCATTGGGATTTAAACAATAATAAGAATTATGCTCTAGAAAAACATTTAATAACTCCATATAGTGCAGTAGAGTACTAAAAACATATAAATCAAAAGATTTTAGATGAGAAAGGATAGCCGAACTAAAATCTATGTGTTTGGCAACATTAAAAGAAAACACCATGGGAAAAAAGTTACCTTTTTAGTGCTCGGTAATCCACACTATATTTACGTCTGTAACGTAAAAATTTGTAGAAAGAAGAAAAAATCTATAAAATTTGAATATACTACAAACATTTTTCTGGTTATTTTATAGGAGTAAGTTAGAGGCTACAACAAATATTTTAGGTAATTGGCTATAAAGTATAGAACTCGAGACTTGCTTACTAGCGATATAAGCTTGGTACCTTGAGTTACGAAAAAAATACACACATAAAAAAGTTAGGATGCTAAGTAGCATTTATGCTTATTGCTAATATTTTCAAACATTGATGATAGACCCTATATTGCTTCCCCAGATATTTCTTGGATTTAAGCTTATTCAAATAGTACGCCTAGAACAAGAGTACATGCTGTTCGGACTTAAGAGAGTCCAGTGTTGATCTTAGAGAGGAATTTCATACCAAAAACGTAAACAACTAATTTTCGAGCCTCTGACTCACGTATCAGATACATTCTACAATCTTTTTACATTAAAATTTAGAATACAGATATTCCAAAAATTTTTATAGAGTATTAAGAAATTTATCTTTATAAAACCCATGTAACAAAATAATATACGTTTTTTTCCTACAAAAAGAATTATTCATTACATAAATCTAAAACCAAAAAAAAATTGTAGAATTCGAATGACCATAATAAAAATTATTGTTTTACAGGTCAATTCTACCATATATTTATACATTTAAGACAAAAAAGAAAACTATTAGTAAAATGATCATTTGGAATGATAAGAAAACTTATCGGTGGATATTATCTGCCGCATATTTAACTATATTTAGCAATATTAAGATAGAAAGATCTTAATTATATATTTATAATTAAAGAACTTTACTAGATGTATGATTTCATAAAAAAAAGTACCAATAAATTTTATATCGAATATTATGTATCTTTATGTTATAAACCATAAATAGCTAGATTATTTTATTATGAAAGTTTAAAATCAGGTTTACATAGGAAGACAGTGAAAAATGTTTAAAAGAAATCTAAACTTAAAAAAAGTAATTAAAATTCACGAATAATTTATTTTTTATGAAATTTTAAGTTTTTGATCGGAAAATTAAGTTTGAATATATATTTTTTAATATATTAACCAAAAATGGCCACTGCATAGAGGCATAAATCAGTGAATAGAAAATATCATACAGAGTATTATGATTTTCATCCGAAATTTCAGGATCAATATAAATAATTAAACCGACAATTATATAGGAGGGTAATAGCGCCATAAAATCGAAATTTACAAAAATATTTGCAAGCAAATAAGTTAAATCATACTGATGAACCAGGAAGAAGAAGATTAAAGCAATCAAAGCTGCAATTAATATTTTTTGAGAATTTCGAAATTCGATTAGAAAATTTGGAAAAAATTTCATTGTAAAATAAAATATTAAAAATGACGATAAAGACCAGAGATTACCCAAAACCGCGGCATATAACCTGTTATAAATTCTTAAATTAATTAAAAATTCATTTTCCGTAGAAAAATTAGACAAAGAATGTATGAAATATGTAAAAAACATACCTATTCTGAGAATGAGCATGTATCTATCTTTAGGTATTAGATGGCTATAAAAATGAAAATCTATAGCAGGAAAATACACTCTCTGATAAACATGAACGAGCGCAACAAAAAATAGTATTCTAACTTGTAAATATTCTTTATATATTATTTCTAAAGTACAAACTATCATTAAATCAATCATAACGAATACAACGAAGAATAGATGTTTGAATAAAAATTTCTTTGTTTTTATATACCATGATTTATACCACCTAGACTGTCTGGATCTTGAAATCGTTAAAAAACGGGGAAGATTGTGATCTCTTGGTGGTTTTATATTTTCTGAAAGCATTTTTACAGAATATTTTTTTAAAAATTATAATCATTTTTTTATCGAAATTATTAAATTAATTTATGATAATCATTTATATAATGGAATAATGTCTAGAAGAAGATAAATTACCTCGTAAAATTTAATTTATCAGAAAAATCTAAGCATCATTATCCATGGTGTTCAATTAAGAATAATACTCTTATGGTTTCTTAATGAATCTTAAAAATGCAATAAAAATGTTTAGAAGTAGGTCATAAGCACTTATAAAAGTTTCATTAGATCGCTAAAAAAATTTTTAAGCATTGTTTTAAAAATTCTAAGCCTTAGTTTCATGACAAGAATAGGATTGATAATTTTTTTTGTCTTATAGGTATTTCATTATTTAAATCAGTATGTGCTAAAATTTTTGAGTTTTTTTTTACTATTAAATACACTTGCAGAGTAGAATCGAATTTTAAACGTCTTTCCGGTGAGAAATTTATAAATATACTTAGAATAGCAAAAAAAATACCAATCCCCTGAATTCTATGTCCCCATATATACCTTTTTAAAGCTGGACATTTGTAATAGAAAGAATAAAGACTGTACAGAAGTATTAAATTTTCCAATACAGCATATAGCTAAAAAATTATTTTTTTGAGACAAAGAAGCCCTATAAGCAAAAAATTTCAACTGCAAAAAAGAAAAAAAATAAAACATGGGATAAAATGAAAAGAATAAGCAGAAAATGCATAACTGATGCCTTGGAAAAGCCCAAGGTAGACAGATAAGAAAACGACGGTATTTTTTTTATCAGAGACTGCTCAAAAGCGGCTTTAAATTACCGTATGAAATAATAAAAATATACGATTAAACTATCAGGTGGGATTTTATGTGCCAAATTATTAGACCGGTCATTGTGAACCAAATAATGAGGGTTAAACGAAAGATCAAATTTTAGGTTGCATTTATTTGTTTAATTATAAATTATTTTTATTTCTACGGCGATGAAAAGCTAGTACGAAATAAATTAAAAAGAATTATTTGAATTTACCTTACTTTGCCCTACTTATTCCGTTCATTTTTTACCTCTCAGTGTCGAGGATGAACAAATAAAGGTTTTCCATTTGTTTCTGTTAATCTGTTATAGCTCGAGTTTGAGGGATTAGCCATAAATCAGAGGTATTTTATATCCCATTAAAATCTCAACAATAATTTAATCACCAATTTTACAAACTCATTGCTAAGTAGAAAGTTTTTAATGTGTTTATCTTCTCTCCGCCCATTTATTAGAATTTACATAGATAAATTTTAGTAAGGCTAAATGACGCCAAACTTTTTTGAATTGTATTTATAGGATTTAAAATAGAATTAGAAGTATCCAATAAATCAATTGAATATAGTTTCCGGAATTAAATTTAAAAACCGGGATATTTTTCAAATACCTTGAAAATATTCAAAGTATATTTTCGTGCCGCAGTTTTAGTAAACTACAACTAATTTTAAGCTATATTTAGTATTATTATCGCTTAAAGATTATTTTAATAACAAAATAAACTTTTTAGAAATCGAATTTTCATTCTAGTTACTTTGCCCCCCCCCCACTTTTTTTAGTTTAAATGATTTGCTAGTCTTTAAAAATATCGGGACTCTTAAACTATATTCATAAGCTTTGACCCAATGAAATATTCGGATGCTATTATCATGTCTCTTTTTGGGTTTAGTTTCTTATTTAATTTTCAAATATTCAATAGAATCCGAAACAGTACTTGAGAAGAGAAAGAGGCCGGAAAACACAAGGAAAATTCTATATCTAAAAAAATCTAATGATATAGAGGTTATAATGAAAAAGAAACATAAAACTAAATTTAAAATATATAAACAGATTAAAGCTTTTAATACACCTTTAAACACTACAAAGAAAAATTTTCACACAAATGCAGAATAAAATATTTAGAAGAACAAACAGTTTTAGAATGTATAACTAAATAAAAAAGTTGAAAATATTAGTTTTTAGTAAATTTATAAAAAATTAAAGGTAAAATTTTTTACTTAATTCGTGTCTTTAAATATATCTCAAAGCAAGAATTCATATATAAAAATATATCGAAACCTCACTATGTAAAATTCTTATCCTTCTAAAATTTCGAAGACTTAGTGGAATATACAAACTTTTTTTATAAAAATCTATAATATCTTTTCTTTTTTTTCGTTTATAATTAAAATCTAAGCCAAATAATAATTTATTGAAACAGTATTACTATTTAATTACTCATTGGTATATAAGTCAGGATTTATTTGTGTTCAAAAAAATCTATAGAATCGATCGATAAAAGTTCTTTAACTCATATTATTAAGTTCCGATTCTTTACTTGTAATTTCGCAAAATCCGAATATGCAGATTTAATCAAATACTTTCTAAGTATTTCTTAAAAATTGTTTTATCAAATGGAAATATTTCCAATTAAGTTCCATGTCGGAATAAACAAACCAGAAATAATTAAAATAAGAGATCCAACTCAATTAATATCGAAAAAAAACCATCACCACGGATATTCTAGAATGAACAAGAATGTGAATTCACCATATTAAGATGTAAACATATAATAATAATGAACGTAAATTTCGAATTCTCTTATCTTAGACTATCCGAATCGGTTGCACATTGTCTTCTTATCATATTCTAAATATACATAAAATAAATTAGACACTGCTGCTTGATACTGTATAGCAGATAAGAACAAAAATTCGATAAAATTTTTGCTTTTTCATTAAAAAATATTTTGATTCTCATCTAAAGTCTAAATTGATTTTCCATGAAAATGCCAAAAATGTTTATTAAAAATTGCAAGGCGTTTATTATAATATTAATCCTATGCATATAAGATATTTTTTAAGTTATAATATTGCCAATTGCCTGTTTACACATATGTTTAAAATAAGAGATAAAATCATATATTATTTGGACTCGTACCAGGAATGAGATATCAGAAATCAGAAAAGAATCAAAATACAAAACTTACAAGCCAATTTTTTTTCGATATTTAAAAGTACTGACAACGAATGTAAAATAAAAAAGCAATCTTTTATTCTTGTAGTAACACGAAATAATACAGTTATCAGTTAATAATGGATATCAACGAGCTTTTGATTCCACTTTTTAAAATCCTGCAAGTATTTTAGTAAAATACTTTCTTTCTCATTAAATTATTTCCAAAAATTAGCAAACATAATCAAAAAACATATATTTTCATCTTTATCGATATCTGGAGAGACGTAACATAATAAAAAATATTTTTATTGTAGTTAATAATATATTAAATTTTACAAATGCAAATTTTAAATTATTCCTTAGAATTAAAAAATTTGAGTTGTTTTCCTAAGATGGAAGTACTGAAACTAAATTTCAGGTTTACCATATATTTATATAATAATCAATTAATTATCCGTTTGGAATAAAGCTTAGAATAAGTTAAATTTAGGTAAAACGTAAAAAAAAATTAAAAAATGTGAAACCATAATTTTTTTTCATTCGAAGATATCTCCTAATGGTTTTATTTTGCCATTTTGAGTATATTGCAAGTTGCATTGACCTCATAATCTACTAAAGTATAATATATTATCAAAAACTTTATAAAGAGATTGGTTTTTATTATAACGTATTTTAAAGACAATTAATCTATCTTTCAGCCTCGAAAGTTATAACCTTTTAAAGAATCGTGTTTTTTTATAAAATCGCAAAATTTGTACTGCCGAAAGACGTATTTACCGCCTCTTTTAGCATTATATTGTTGTAACGAAAATAACCATGAGATCTATATGAAATTTAAATCACATGTATTTATTTATACTAGATCTATTTTTGTTCGATGGCAAATATGTTTATTTTTCAAAGTAGATGAATTGACTATATGTTTAAAATGATGAATTTTCTATTAGCACCTGAAATTCGCTATTAGAAAAATAAGTTTTCTCTATAGACAATAGTATAAATTGTTCATAGAAGTGAAATCTGTGCAATAAAGAATTTTTAAATCTATTAGTATATTTTTCTAGAAAAGCAGCTTTTACTTACCAATAATTTGGTCCTAAATTTTCTTAAAAGCAAAAAATAATTATTGGCTTGTTAAATATTTTAAAAATAGAATGTTTAGTCCAGAAAAACATTCCATTTTATGTTCGTGTTTATACCACCTAAAAAAGTAAAATTTCTGCAATTTACGCTAAAAAGGAAAGTATATATCTAAAAATTCCAAGGAACTAGGAAGATACAGTATCCTAGAATATTTAGTAGAATTTGCATGATCAATCCATCTGTTTCAATGCTTTTACTTATAATTAAACAAAGGTATTAATTGAATTTCTTTAGATTCTCATTTATAAGACATAATTTTTATCTTCACGGCAAATAAGAAAATCTGCGACAAAAAAAATCAAAAAAAGAATCATTATCTTAAACAAATTCATGAATTCTTGAAAAACCTAGAAGTTTGTAATGACTGATACCTATAAATAAAAATGTTTTAGAAAGATACGAGATCACAGAATTATCGTGAGACAATATTTTCTCTCGTTTTATATCTCTTCAAAAGCAACCCACAAATGAGAGATTAAAATATTATATTTCCGAACACAGGAAAATATACGATACAAAACAATTTCTACGCAAAACGATTCAACTAGAAGTCATAAGTAATTTAATAAATTTTTAAAACTACAATATCTTTGCAATTTTTATATTTATAGCTTGGTTTTATAATCTTAAGCTAGTTTTCAAATAGCTTAATGTGTAAATAATCATTTAAAAGCTTTGGCATAAGAATTTCAGATTGTTCGATATTTTAAAAGATATAAAACTCAGATAAATTTTTCACGGTTAATTGCGAAATCTGTTTTTTTTTAGCAATTTCTGCTCTTCAAATAAACCCGGTACTTTATAGTATATTTCAAAGCTAGACTTTTGGTATGGAAGTAAATAAAAGGATACAACCAAGTCAAACTCTGTATGAATAGAGACATTGCCTAATACTAAAATCTAGTAGCGTTGCTTAATCATTATACAGAGAAATTTATACATGAAACCTTTACGTATTTTAATCAAAACCAGATCGATTAAAAAAAATTCATGTGTTTAAAATAGAAAGAACAGGTGAATTAAAATGATTGACTTTTAGCTATTAATTTCTGCCTATCCAATAAAAGTGAATTTTAGAATATAAAATGAAATATTGGTTTATACATTAGATTAGATTAATACGTTTAAAAAAAGAGAGTAAAAATTTTCGAACACATATGTAGTTTACCCATAAAAGGAACCGAAAAAATGTTTTTTCAAGCTTTTTATAGATTAAAATTACAAATTTTTTATATTTAAAATTCTTGATTCATTTTTTTTCGGCAGAACTTTCTGTATGAAGTTCATTATATTTTTATTTATATAGTTTTATAAGGGAATACGGCAAAAATGAAATCACATGAAGGTTATTTTAATTATGTTAGAATGAAAACTGATGATAGCATACCTATCCGAACGAAATAATACATCTTCTTGGTTATTTTTGCAGGGAAAACATTGCTTTTTTTAGAAGAAACAATAACTTACGAGTAAATAAACGACAAATTGTTCGATTGGAAAAATATTTATAAAGAGACGGTCGCGGAATACGAATTTGAAAAACAACATGCTATATCTTTTTGCAGCTCACAGACCTGATCGAATTGGAATGAAAGTAATTTATGTAACCTCTAAAATAGCAGTATCGAGTCAAAACGAATACATTTAACGCTTGTACTACAAATTGTAAACCGAAGCATATATTAAGCATCAGTCTTATTTTAGAAATAATGCCTGCCATTTGAAGACATTCGTAGAATATCTTAAAAAAAATTATGTTAACCTTTTAAACCATTCAAATATATATAATAGATATGTGGATTGTATAGTTCTTGATCTACATACAAAATTTCTTTTTTCGTTTGCCTTTATAAATATAACAGCCTAAAACATTTTATCTACACCAAGCAGATGTTTAGATATGAAAATCTCATGATTGCTTAGCAGCCGCGATAACGGCCTGAGCTCAATAATTCGTTTTCATAAAACTCCTTTGTTTGCATAACATTAAGCTTAAAGATAATAGTTAATACATCCTCCAAACAAATTTCGAATTTAAAGACTCAATAATTTTACTTCAGATTAAATATTGAAAGGAATAATCTGTTATAAAAATCGAAAATTTGATTAAAATTCTTTATAAAATTGTATTTGAAAAGATAAACTATGGTTGAGGCCAATATATATTTTACCAAATTGAAAATTGTAGCTAAAGAAATGTACAAATATTGCATTTACAGCCTTTTCTACAAAAAACGAAGAAGTATACAAAATGGTATAAAACACTTGGTAAGTGAATACAATTTAAATTTTACCGATAAGATAAAAGTATACCATTTGTAATAGCGGGAAGTAACAAGCCACTATTTATATTTCTGGAAGTCTTGATATGGGATATATAGACGTTTGTCTTTGCGTTGACGAAAAGGGTAATGTATATTGCAGAAGTATAGCATTTTGATCAAGAGGCGTGTACTAAATTGAATGTCTTTGCATTATAACCAATTGACAGTAGAAACAAAATGAATGACTTTTAAGAATTAAAAAACCGGAATATTACAGAAAAGTGGGTTATGATACTTGCAAAGTTTTTAATGAAAAAAGTTAAATAATATTTATATTTATTCGTAAATGCTAACTAATCAACTTTTATAGACTAAATGTTGATTATTTTCTTTTTACATTCTAAATTTACTTCTTTTTTATTTTTTTCTGCATTTTATTACTTCTTTTGGTTTTTTCTATTAATTTTTTTCGCCTTTTTAATGTTTCTTCTGCTAAGATTTTTTGTTAATCGATATTTTTGTTTAAGTTTATGGTCTAAACGACTATCTATATAGGCAAACTCTATATTTGGTACGACAATAATTAATATTTAAGAAATACTTTTTAGTGTCTTGGCATAAGATTCAATGAGTTTTCAGACGGCAAATAAAAAGCTTAGCGGCCCTTGTATTATAGTCAATTATACTATTTACTTTAAAAATTTTGACTTTTACATTTTGAAAAAACATTTTCTGATGTGAATAAATCAATCAAATGAAATTTTGATTGCCGAAAAATTTAAAATAAAAATAAAAAGCATTTGGTGATTCCCTAGAGATCAATAAGCGTATCAGTGAATATTCCTTACCTTTCGCCATTTAAAAAATAATTTTCTTTAATCCATAATCTAGAAATAAAATCTCACAAAACAAATATGTTTAAAAATATCTTTTTTCTTTGCAACAATTTAGTACTTTCTTAACATATGACCTCTATTCTGGGCAATAATCAAATTCTTCTGTGAATGATTGCATATTATTCTATTTTTGTGTATTGAAGCCATTCCTTAAGAAAAATATAGATGACTCATTCTTATTTAATAACTCTTTAAACGTCAACAAGTAGCTACAATTTGACCTTTTTTGTAATATATTTACACTGCGATTTCTGCTTAGAAACCCAGACCGTATTTTAAATGTACTGCAATGAAAAATTGGAAGTAATTGTAAGCATCAATTTGTATTAAAAGATTAGCTCAAGATAAATAGGAAAATATACGAGAAAAGAAACGATGCCGTATCTCGGCGATTTTCGCTTTAATTCACGAGCTATTTCTATTAACCAAAATCTTGCCGACAATAACTTGAGTGATATTTTTCTAAAAATTAAAGTTTTACAAAAAAAATTTGGAAAGGCAGTAATTTTAACTCGAAAATCGAATAGATCCTCAATATAAGTTTGTTTTTTTGACAAATCACTGGTAAATACATAGACTCTAAGATATATTTCTCGATTATATAAGACGCACATATATAATAAGGCGGGAGTATGTTATAAAGAAGCACGTAGAAATAGAACAAAGATCAACGTGCAAGGAAAAACTATAAAATAATATTTTCGAATTTGACTTTAAAATATTTATTAAAATATATTTTGACATCAGAAACCAGTATTTCTAAAATTACTTATTGAAATATTCAAGTTCTATCAATATATTGCAAACAAAGAGTTTTAAAGAGCCCGTATGAATAGAAAGATCCAATTCGGAATTTAGGACAAGAAAAATATTTTGTATAAAATTGAAAGTATTTATTTAAAGAAAGATATGTCAATGTTAGATGATCAACTCAATTTGTAATTACCCATAGTTTATATACAAAGCCGGTGAATTTGCATGAATTCAAGGGGTGTTGCCATAAAGTAAAACCAGTTATATCAAATGGTTACTTGTTTCTACACCTTATACACAGTTTGAATACATTTTCTAAAGAATTTTCCTGCTGATGAGTTATTATATTATAAATTAACTTTCTAGTTGAAAATATTCTGAGAATGTAGCTAATTATATTTTTAAGGAGAAACTTATAACTTTACACAAATGTATTTATTATATTCTTAGAAGATTATAAAGGATGTTTCATTATACAATCTATTTACCATGGCTTATGTGTATATATCAGAAGAAAACTAGAAACGGCACACTATAGAAGATATTCTCCTAAACGCCAAGCGTCTGCAGCTTACTTTTCAAGATTTAAAAAAAATATTCTATATAGAATTAAAAGCAAAAAAATCATGATGCAAGCGAATAGAAGCACAAAAGAAGTCTAAGTCGAAGTTCTGGTTTCGTCTAATTCGCTGTTGAATTCAATGTACAGAAATGATCGAAAGGGATAAATAAATGTAGAGAATTTTTATAATTTTATTGATCATGCTTTTTTGAGCAAGTCTAAAAAATATAACTTCTCTGAATGTACCTGGCAGTTATAAAAGAGTTAAAACAACAAAAAAACAATATATTATTAGTTTTACATTTGTTAGTTGTTGAAATTAAAGCCAAATTCTTTTGCTACATGATTTTTAACATCATTTTGTCATCTAAAAATCGATTTTTGAACCGAATATGAATTAAACCTGACACAAATGGCAATAGTATCAGTAAATTGTTTGTGGGAAACTTATTTTCTCTGTTTGATAGAGGATCCTTGGATTCTCGGTTTTAACATACTTTGGACTCCAATGATATCGAAAGTACAATGATTATTGGTATAAATAACTTCTATATTTATTTAATTATCATACGTATATTTTAAAAGACATAGAAAAAAAGCTTATTTTGTAATTTTTAGAATTCATATACTCATTTAGAGTAAGGTTTCATTTTATAATTAGCCCACCAATGAAAAAATGTCTAAAGAGAGCCATGAATTAAAAAGACTACGCAATAATTGGTCTGTGGATCTATTTCGTTCTCTAAGAATGACAAGCCTAAGAAATATAAGCAAGGTAAATCAATCATTTTAAAATTTTTACTGCAAGCATAGAATTGTTTCTATTGTTAATTTTGTATTTTAAATTAAATATTTTATGTCTCGGAATTGTGTAAAAATCTGAGTAGACTCTACATATCCAACATTGCATATTAACTGGTAATAATACTACCACGCTGAGTTAGAATAGAATATAAAGTTTTTTCTTCGAAATTTAGTATTCCAAAAAAATAAATAATACTTTAATTATAAGAATACTTATTGAATTTTCAGTTTATTTTATAGTAAATTAATATTGACCAAATACTTAAAAATATTTACCAAAAAAGGCCACTGTAGGCAAATATAAACCGACAAATATATAATCTAGTGCAAATAATTATGATTTGCACAATAAAACTTTGCGTCTTTATAAAACAGAAACCCGACGACTAGATAAGAAGGTGCCAGTGTTAGAAATTCAAATTTTATAAACATATTTGTGAGCAAAAGCGTCATTTCATAGGAATTCACTATAATAAAGAAATCCAAAAAAATAAAAAACGAAATTAGAGCACCCGAAATATTTCTATACTCAGAAACAAAATATGATGGTGCGTACATAGTAAAATGAATAACTAAATATAATGCGATAGACCAAATCGTGCCGAATGCTAGAGAAAAGTACTTGTTGTGTATTCTTAAATTCAGGGGAATAGTATTCTTACATGGAAAATCTGCAAATATGCGTAAAAAATATGTCCCAAGCATACATATTTTCATCATAAGTTTGTACCTGTCGTTAGGAATCAAGCGCTTATAGAAATCAAAGCCAATAAACGAGTCATATGTTTTCTGATATATATGTGCCATAGCAACGAAAAATAAAAGTCTTATTTGTATGTTTATCTTAAAAAACCTTTCTAGTATATAAATGATTATCAAATCTATTGTTACGTATAGAACAAAAAATAGCTTTTCCAATATAAATTTTTTGGCTTCTCTATATTTTATATTGTACCATTTGCGTTCTTTTGGCCTGTTTATAACCAAACGCAAAGAAATTTTCGAGTTTCTTGGTGATATTATTTTTCTATGATTCATTTTTGCCGAAAAAGATTCTTATCTAAATACTAATTTTTATATAAAAAAATCTAAATAATTTATGATAATATTAAAAATAAAAATATCTTTAGAACGCCGAAATAATTAATTAAATATAGCAAAATAATTAATTTTTAATTGGTGCTGGTAGGATAAATACATAAAAACTTTCTGATTGGTAATGAATGTGTATAATTGGTATTAAAATCATTACTGCCATCGTTTTGGGATATAAACGACACCAGATCTATAGGATAATCCCCTATATTCTAAGTTATAACTGATTAAAAGAAAGTAATGGAAAACATTCCTTTGTTCATCCTCGACAGTAAGAGGTAAAAGAGAAACGGAATATGTAAGTAAGTAAGAAAGAAAACAGAGCATCGCTTTTCATTTTAGTAAGATGCTTTGGGCTAGCGATTCTACGACGGTTGCAATATGTTGTGTTTTTTTATAAGTTCTAGTATTTAAAGTATCAGTGGGATTTCTAATAATGACTCTGATACAAATATTGTATTAATTAAAAATTCAAGCCAATTAAATTATCATAATCAGAAATATATTTTTCCTGTAAAGATTGATAATTTTTTTTATCAGAAATTTTTGACATTAGTTGTTTTTTATACCTTTTGTGTATTAAACTGTCCCCGAACCCTAAAATGCGCGTAAATGAACATAAAATTGATTCTTTAGAATAATATCATATTTTTATTTACTCTATTGAGTAAAAAACTTTATTTTGAAATTAATATTTGTTAATTCCCTGTAAGGGTTCCTATACATGTCGTATTTGTTCGCTAAATTTGCTTCTGAGTTACAAAATGTCGAAACGGACGATAGATGCTTTAGTATAAATGTTTTCACATTATTCCTCTACATATATATTCGAAGTATATTCTCGTTATTAGGATTAGTATTTTAGGTGTTCTTTCTTGTAAAACAGAGCTATAATGTATTCCGAAACGTTTCCGGTAGAGTTTGTAGGTAATTGTTTTTTTTATAATAGCTTGCACATTTACTAGGGATGAAACACAATCCAACGATAGATTATAGCTTCGCTAAGTTATAGGCGTTCGAAAGACAATTTTCTTGAAAGATTAAGTTTTCAGCCTCACGCAAACTTTCTAAACGAAAAATAAAGATTGCACTAACCGGCAGTTAAAAATTTGGTAGTTTAAACAAAACGAATAGATCAAACAGAGTACAGTAGATATAGGGGTCAACAATACAGCATTGAATATGTAGTCTCATTTAAAAACAGCTTCAACTAAATCTTTATTTTAATTCAAATTATGTAATCAAAATCCTACTATTATATTTTTCTTTGGTTATAATATAAATTTAAAATAGGCTTTCCATGGGTCAATGGATTACCATATAGTGTAAAATAAAGAAATGAGATGGTATAAAATATTAAAATATTTGAGCAAAAAAATGTCAAAAATTAAAAAAATGGAATAAACTTTACTTTTTAATACTGTCTTTCTTTTAACTTCATCATTGTTTTGTCTTTTTCTCTGTTTTGGATTCTTCTTTACGGTTTTTTTCAATAATATAAGCGATAAAATCAGAGATTTCTCCTTTGATATTTTTACTGGGATGTTTGATAATAAATATTTGTTCTTTATTCGTTTTTTTAACAACACCATCTTCTGATTCAACGCAAAAGATCCCAACCTTTTTTTCGTCGATAATATTAAAGAAAATCATAACTGTTTTGTTGGCATCATCAGAACTTTTCGGTTTTTTCCCGATATATGCTGCAAGTTCGCTAATTGTTTGCATTGTTGTTTTTTTCTTTAATAGAAACCCGACTTTGGTTAAAAAATTTATATCACCAAGACGACTAGGTCTTTTTATTGGGATGATATAAGCAGTATTGGTGCTTATTAAAATACTGGAACTTTCTTGCACTTCACCGTTTTTTTTCTTGTCTAAGGCATCTAGTAAATTTTTACGATCATTTGCATCCTTTATCTTAAAAACTGTAAATTTAATATCATCTTTCATTTCAGAAAGCAAAGCAATTCTTTCTCTTTTCAAATCACCCGCGAGTGTTCTAAAAGAATCTAATTCGGATATTTTCTTGTAGTCAGATTCAAGATTTTCTATATATTTACTTGCTGATCTATATGATAAAAATCCTAGAGTTCCAAGTGCAATTATTAGTAATAGCGATGAAGATAATAACCATTGCAATGGTTTGGTAATAATACACATCCTACGTCATTCTAGCTCCTTTATATACTTTTCACCAAACCTAATCAGTGCTATCAAGATTTTTATAACTTAAATAGCGGATAAACAAAAGTTTAAATTTAATTGATTCTTTTTATTCCTTTATTTGGAAATAAAATTCCAAAATAAATAATGTACTGAATGATGATTCCACTAATAAATCTGGGATAATCTTTATATGTATATTATTTTCATAAACTTTTAAAATACAAACTATATTTAATCATAAGTAACAGATATGTGTTTTTTAAATCTAAATATTGTTTTTTTAGCATTTCATTATGGTTTTTGTAGCGTAAATTATTGTAATTTTAATTTAATTTTTATGACAAATTCTAACTCATATTACATCATATTTTTATTTTCATATTTTAAAAAGCTAACTATTATCGATAATATATACATATAAAACACGTAATTCAAGCTTGAATTTTCTTATAAAATTCTATATATGTATTATTGTAAATATATCATAAGGACTCTCATTTATAATTCATCTATTTAATTGCGCAAAATATTAAATATTTATTATTTTTATTGTTCTAAGTAAATATTTTAAAGATAAACTGCAAAATATTTTTTGCCATTCATATCGTTATTGCATTGTCTAAAGAAAAATACAATGAACAAAGTTGAGTAAATATGCAAACAAGAATCATCTATGTCTTTATGCTATGAATGTATACCGAGACCATACATATTAAGATATAGATATTGTTTAATAAGCATGTTTAAAGTAAACTTCGATTTGAAATACATTGATAGTTTTATACTTAAATTGATTTAATTTAAAAAAAGAATATACCTATTCATTAAATTATCTTGTATTGTCGTTAATTAGTGTGAAAGCATTTAATATTTCATTCAAAAAATGAGGATCCATTCATTTAATCGATTATGCTTCATTAGCAGAGCTTTAGTTTCTCACAATTTGCAATTATCTTTTATATAAAATTTTCGGTTTCCTAGTATTTTTAGCCTTTCATATCCGATTTCTAGTCAGCATTGGTATTGCCTCATTAAAATCCCAAGATCTTTTAGCTTCATATTTTCTAATCTATTCGACTGCTTTTAATCTGTTGGATTTTAAGCGCGTTATTTTTGGTAAATTTTATCATCTGTTTTCATCGCATTCCGTTTTTTATTTTTTTATCTCTGTTCGTGTGAAACGATTACTTTGCCAAAAAAAAGTTTATTTGTACGTTGCATATTATATCACTTAAAACCATTAGTCTTAAATTTCCTTTACTTCTTTTTGTTGGAAAGCTTTAGTTTAAACCGATCTTACGTTTCATTGAATATTCGAAGCAAAAGTTTTTTGTGAATTGCATTAGAATATGAATAAATTACTGAAAAAATATTTTGAAATTTATTTGATTCAACCATTTATGGAACAGAAAGAAATTCTCGGAAAAAATATTCGAACAAAATAAAATAAAATGATATTTTACATTTACAGATAACTTCAAAAAAATTAGAGAAATAGATAATGATGCAGTTTTATGATGTGTCAAAATAAAAATAGATAAGTTAATTAGTGTATATGCCAATATTTATAATATATAGATTAAAGTTACGAATTCTTATGTTCTGCTATACCCAGTAATATTGATCCGATAAGATTTTCGACTTAATTTAACAGATAACTAGCTCATAATCTAAAACTATCATAAACGACTTACATTTTTCACACAAATTAAATATTCATAAGTGCGTTTCTCGATGACATTACACGATTTTGTAATAGAATATTTCTATTATCTTCTGAATAAAGTACTAACGATATTCTTTCTAGAATTTTAAAGAGTAGATTTTATTATTTACTTTAGTATGTTTTAAATTAAATTTAAAACCGATAATTTATACAATTAAACGTGAAAAGTTTGCAAAAATTTACATTCAAATTCCACCAAAAACATTTTCAATCACAATGACTTATTTTACAACGAGTGTAGAAATTTAATTGCAAAATAAGAATATTATTCAAGTATTTTCATTTTTTGTATGTATTTTACGAGGATTAGACAATCTTTTATGTTTGTTTTCTGTTTGATTTCGGTTTATTTCTTATCTTGGGATTAAACTAAATTCAATTCGATAGATATTTTTATTAAGTTGATTATTATTTGATTTGTTTTAGTAACTAAGAATAAGCTGTCTGAAATGTGTATAACTGTACTACATTTCCAATTCTACTGTATAACTTCCATTTTAATTTATCATTTTGTTTCCCTTTAAGTTATTTTTTTTTAATTTTCAGAGTAAAACGCTAAGATTTTTATCGCTAGTACGTTATTTGATTCAAATGAATTCTTCTAAAAAATAAAATATTATGTTTTTGATTCCTAGTTTATGTTTTGATATTTTTTAAAAAAGAACGAGTCTTATACAACTACTTGAATGGTGTTTATTTAACTTATAAACATTAAATTTCATAATTACTTCCTATTTCAAACAAATCTTTTATTAAATATTATCAGAAATCATAAATGATTTTAGGATTAAATCAATATTATACGTTTGAATGATCATAACAGAATCTCGTTACCAAATTAGCGTATTAAATGAAATAGTAGAAAAAAGTGTCATGAAAACATTGGTAATGCCTTTAAATTATTCAGAAAAAAACAATATCGTTAAAAATGAAGGTTTCGTATGATCCTCTTTTAAAGACTAACAAATTTTTATTTAATAAGATTTCTGTTATAAAGAATCTCTGTTATAATTTTCTTTAGTCTCTTAAGACCGGCCTTTATTCTGCCAAAATTAAATATTTTTTGGATATATTGTCTGTTCCTGTAAAGGTGTTTCTCGCTTTGAAATAATCGAAAAAATAGATTTTGTATTTACTGCTTAAGACTATATTCATCGAAACTAGCTTGTTTATAAATGCTATTAGTTCCACATGTATCCCGTTTCTATGTGAATATACAAACATTTTTTAAATTATGCTTCTAATAAATGTTAGTATCTTTTCGTTTTCCATTAGATTCTAGTATAATTTCATTATATGCATCTGCGCAGAAAATCATTAATTTTTATATTTTCTATTCCATGAAATAAAAATCGCAGTTTTTTTTGATGCGAATATTTACTTTCAGAATACAAATAATAAGTTAAAGCTTTCCTTGCTTTCGAGTTAGTTTGTCATGAATTGCAGCTTTTTCGAATTCATTCCGAGAAAAACATTAAGGCGAACTTTACTGCATTTTATAACCAAAAAATAAATGAGAGATAAGTCTACGCATAAAATATCACGAGCGTATACATTAATATTGCCTAGAAGAGATTTTCTTTATGAGATAACTCAGATTTTGAAAAAAAAAAACATTTTTTATGTTGACTTTCTTTGTCGCATTGCTACAATGCATCATTCTGATAGACAAAAATACTAATTACTGTCGCATCTTTCTTTATTTTCAATTCTTTTATTTTATGGATTTTTTTGATAAGATCTATAGAAATTTTTAGCAACAGAATATAAAGTTTTGATTTTTAATATCCGAAAATTAATGTTAAAAATTTTCTCGGAATTTCTTAATAGCAGTCTGTAGCATGCAAGAAATATAGTGAGATATTTTGTATTTAGGTTACAAAAATTACATGCAAATTCTCTAGACCGTCAAAATTTCCCAGATATGGCATAATTATCAGATTTAGTAGTCTAATGCAATAGATATTTACTAAAGTTTACTGAAGAAGCTTCAAATTTCACTTTCGCACAAAAAATTTAGTTCACACACCGATTTTTTTAATCCAAAGTACCCTCAGGTCGAACGGCTTGTTGATGAATTTAATTTTATAAGCAAATATGATTCATTATTCATTTTTTGCTTTCAATCTGCTCAAAATATTTTATCTATTTCGTATTTCAGTTATTAACAATCAAATTTGTAAGACAGGATCATTGGTCTAATATTGAACTCTCGTTTTTATCGAAGATATGTGCCATTAAATGTTAGACATGCCAAAAGATCTGGTGGTTGTAACTTGACATCGTAAGAAGAACATCTTTTTGAGCGAGATGCCGTTGACTCCCCCGTTAGTTACTACTTTGGTTTCATGGAATGTTTTTCTTTAATAAATTTCTTATTTTTTTTTTATAGATTCTATTATTTTCGCAGTGTTAGACCCAAAATTTGAACGTATAATTATGAGATAATTACATGTTAAAAGAATATTTATATCCCGTAAATTGTACTTTGAAAGATAAGTATGTAGCGCGGGTAAAATATTTCAGAAAACATTACCAATTAATCGAATAAAGATTAATCGGGGAAATACATTTAAAAGAAAAAAAATTTTTGTTTTAAAATTGTAAAAAAAATTATTTCTGTTTTTTAATTAAATATTAAATAAATTAAAAAATATTATTATTTTTTTAAAATGGTTATAATATTAAAAAATATGTATATTATAATACTTTCAATAAAATTAAAATAAAAATAAATTTACTTTTAACTTAGATTTATTTGATGCGAACCAAAGCTATACCAAATAAATTTCAGCAAATTGAATAGAAATTGCCAATTCATGCAAGTATAAACCATAAAACTGCAAAATATAATGAAATGATCATTTAGTTCAGCTGCAAAGATTCCTAATATGCAAGAAAAAACAGAAACTACTAGATATGATGGTAATGCATGCATAAATTCAAAATTCGAGCATATATGTGCTAAAAGAGCACTGATTTCATACGATACCTCGATGAAAACAAAAAAAGGAAGTGTTAAAAACATAAATTCCTTTTTTGGTGCACCTTCACATATTACACAGAAGGGATACAATCTAACCAGAAATAAAAGACTAAAAAAAGAAAAAATTGACCAAAGCGAATATATAACGAATGCAATGAAATAGTTATTAGTTACATAAAAATTTTCAAGTACATCTTTAAGAAGAAAATCAATAATTGAAATAACAAAATATGAGACTCTTATAAGGATTCTTAGGTAAGCAAAATCTTTGTTGCCCGACATAATATTACCATAAAAATAGTGAGAACTTTCTTCTAAGAAAGATTTTAAAAATAAATGTGCGACTGTAACGAAAAACAGTCTTCCTATTCGTATTGTTCTGAGAAATATAATTTCAAAGAAACAAACAATAATCAAATCAATAGCAACAACCTCACGGAAAGATAAGAAATCCAATAAAAATTTTTTGGTAGCAAAGTACCATGTTTTATACCATTTAATACCCGTTTTCATTTTTTCACCAGAAGCTATACTAGGTGTTTCCAAACTTTGATATTCTGCTCTCATCGTGTTCATTATGAGGGATTTTGAATTTAATTTGATTTATGTTTAGTAAATATTCCACATTTAGAATTTAAAAAAACATTCATTAAAATTTTACAGAATTGACTTGATTTGACCAAAATTGGAGAATAAACCATCAGAACTTATATGGTAATTCATATAATTTATATTTTGAATGATAACAAAGCTATTACAAATTGTAATAAATAGTAAAATATTGCATATGGTTCGTGATTAAATATAGATTTATGTTCATAATTTCTAATGGCTGGTACAAAATGTTTGAAAGCTGTGAATTTTGTACACTTTCGTTGAAATTTAATGTGTTTTCAATTTAACATAAAAGAGAATCATGATTTTTGCCGAACTAGATCTGATTTTAACAAATAAATTTCAAATTTACGGATAAATCAAATTGATTGAATTTTTTGATGTTTTAAGATATTTTTTTTACAATAAAGAAATTAAAAATCCGAAAAAAATATTTATAAATCTGAAGACTGTGGTTATGAATTAAATCTACAAATTTAAATAGTAAAGTAAAACTAGCATTAAATACCAGTGAAGATTTCTAAAAATTGTTTTCTTTTATCATTATTTATTACTTACTCCTTTATTCGCGTCATCCCGTAAATCTTTGTTTTAGTATTAACAGAAGGAATACCAACCTTTCTGTTGCCGGTCAATCTTTTGGCACTTTCCGGATCTATTATTCCTAGAGAAAACCAATTTAAAGTAATCAAGCCATACATGCCATCATCTACTTGTGGTCTTTTGAGTTTATTCTGCTTTAATTTTGCTTCTGAAATCCTTTTATTTTCCAGTCTGCTTACATGTCCAAATCAAAATGATTTTTACCGTTTATCTGTCAATAAAGATACCGTTGAATTATCATAATTTATCGGATACATCTTAGTACTTTTCTAATTTTTTCTACTGTGCGTCACTAGAACTAAATTTCGGTACCTTGGATTTTGCTACACCTCCCAGAAGAAAACGGCCAAATTCGCATCTTTATCTCAGAGTAGTAACATATATATTGGAGTATACGGCCATCTTTGTTACAGTGTGCCTCCTTTTCTTTCTAAAGAAATTCCTTTATAAGACTTTCATTCAATCTTTCATAGCAGCATTTCCCTCTTGAGATCTTTGGCAGGTCTATTTCCATATATTTCGGATATAAAATATTTTATAAAATTATGTTTCTACTTAAAAAATACTTAAGCGTTTAAAAAAATTCAAAATTTTTAACAAAGAACAAAAAACAAATTAAAAATATAAACTACTAAAATTCTAATCTAAGATAATTAAAATATTTCAAATATAATTCATATTTCTATATTTAGTAGTAAAATATATTTCATTTAGAAGTTTAAAATATAATTTATATTTATTTCCAAAAAACCAAATACATTGTTTCTTTATTTATGATAGTTTAAAAACATAATTTTAATTATAATTTAAAACAAAACGTAAAAAAAGATTCAATACATAGTTAATCAATAAGCAAATATTATAGAATCAAAGCTTTCGACCATTTTTTTTATAAAGCCTTTATACTATAAAAAGAATCTAATTTGATATATTTTTCAAAGGTGTAGAACCGTTTTAATATTAGATTTAGTACTACTTTATACCTTTTGACAAATTTTTTAGTTTATTTTAAAGGTTTTTGTTGGTTATTTATTTAAATTTTTGGTTGGAACAAAATTTGGTAAAATCTTTTTTGATGAAAAATGGTAACTGAATTAATTAATAGTTTACTTTTATGTAATTTTTTATTTAAAAGTTATCATAAGATTTGTTAACATTAGAATTGATAAATCTCGAATTATACTTCTTATAAACCGTTAGTTAATAATAATAAATAAAATTTGAATTTATAAACTTTTCTGTTTCATAACCATTAAATATATTAGTTTGGCGTTTAGCTCTAATTATTGATGAATACAAATTAAAGTTTTTCTAACAAATTAGAGGCGTGAAGTTTAAAAAATTCTTGGAAATGAGTTTTCAGAATAAGAGTAGATACCGTTAGAATAACAAATGTACAATTTCGATATAATAGACCAGAAAACTCATTTATATAAAATATTAAATAGATTATACTAATTTAATTAAACCATTTCACATGATTAGCTTCGGGTTTTTGAAATCGAATATTATGAAGTTAAACACGCTATCGATAATTTTAATTTGTTTAGCAGTGTAATTTATATTAAATTTTAAATGTGATAATCCTAATTTTTATTCTAAATAAATATTGTAGAATGTATCTTATAAAGCTTCAGATATTGAAAAAATAGATTTAAATTTAGTCGAAAGTAGACAAAACAGTTGAAATTCTTTAATTGTCACCGATTAACGTAGAGAACTGCTACGAGAAAAAGTACTTATATCGGTAAATGTTATGCAAGAATTTAATTGCCACACGTAATAACAGCTACTACATATATTTAGAAATAGAGAAGATCGTTAAATAATTGTATAACATAATTAATCGATCCTAGAAAGTGGCTAAAATGACCGAAACAAAGCATTCTTCAAATTTAAAACAACTTATAATAAATTTCAGTTCAAATAAAACAACTAGAGATGTATAAAAAGAAACAAAAACACGATCGAGAAAACCAAATAGTAAATATTTTATTTGAAAAGTAGAAGGAAAAAAAAATTTATGTGAAAATATATGTGATCACATTCCGTTTGTTGTTATTTACTTGATTGTATTTAATTTCAACTAAAATTCTTAATATTTCCAGATTTACTTTATCATATAAACTTTTATTTGATAGAATCTTCAATCAGCATATAATATTTTAAAGATCGAATTCAATACTTTATTTCATGGAATTTAAAATAATGAAAGTAAAAAGTTATTCTTTTCAGTTTGTTAAACAAGATGATGCTTAAACCATATTTAGAACTAAAGATTACGAAAATATTATTAGCTTTTTATAAAGAATCCAATTTTTTTGAAGAATAGAATTTCTATTTTGGGCGTTCAATTAAACCTGAAAAATTTTTGGAGACCTCTGCATTCAAAGATCGTCTAATGCGGTGATATAAGACGCTGAAACATGGTAAAGTATATAGATCTATTGCAGAAATGTGCCACCGACTAAGTGAATAATGATAAATATCAATTCCTAAATTATTGTGCAAAAAAATGAAAACAAAATCTTTGAACTAAAATTCTTGACACAGAATCTATAAAATATTCGAATAGGAAGTACAACGAGTAGAAAATTCGACCTATAAAAACAAGAGTGAAATGTCACATATTAAATAAATTTTATATCATTTATGGTTTTAAAAATGAAAATTATGAAATTTGGGAAACTAACTAAATATTCCCTTTTAGATATTAATTAAAATTAGGAATTAATCATTATATTTGATTGAAAATATGTAGATATAACAAATACTTATCAAATATAATGTATCGAAATGTAGGTGTATCGAATTCAACTTCCCTGTATTTATCACTGGTTTTTAAATTTTGAAAACAAAGCTTGTTATTATAATTCACGTAATATTTTATTAAACACAATTTTCAATAATACACACTACGCTATCGACTTGAATATTTTCTATAGACACTAAACTTTCATTTAACTAAATTTAATCTATTTGAAGCATCAACAAATTATTTTCATAAGAAAATATAGAAATTTTTTCCGATTAGAATATTGATAAACAAATTATATATGGTAATCTTGACAATAAATTTCATATATTAGTGTCAGAAAAACAGTATTTTAGGTAATATAAAATCTAGAAAAATTATTTCAAATATTCAAAACATAGGATAGAAAAAAAACCTTTTAATTCATAGTAAGCATTTTTTTGACAGTTTGAAAACAACAATATTGAATTTTTCTGGGATTAAAAGTTTCCAAAATCGATGGCTTTCTTTTATTTACAAAAATTTTTATTTTTTTTTATCATTTTTTAAGGTAAATGTATGATTTTTAAAAATAATTTCAAAACTGAAAAATTTTATCTAAGAGTTCCAAAAAAGTGTTTTAGAACTACATCTAAATATATTTAAAATCATAGACAATCAGTTTTTTTGAATTAAATTACAAAGTTTATTTTAAATTTAATTCAGACTCAAAATACATTAAAATATAAACAATGACAAATGACTCATAAAAAAATAAGTTATAACTTTAGTTATACTTTAATATGGTATGGAAATAATTTGAAAGGTTGATTTATTTATAAAAGATACATTCATTCGTAGGAAACAATGTTTTACACTTCCATTTAGATATATTCTGATTATATATTAAATTATTATTTTTTATGAGATTTGAATATTTGGATCAAAAAATCCTTTAATATTCATTAATGCTTTACCGTAACTTAAATTAAAAAACCTACGTGTAAATTTTTGTACTTTCAATCCTTGCAGCTGTCCTAACCTCTCTTTAGGTACTCAGATAAAAGGTATCTTTCATAGAAGCTGGCTCTATTATTGAATAAAAGAGGTTGTTAACCCGTGTAACCAAAGATTTGTTTTGATTAAAGAAAGATTTAGCAAATTAATATACCAATTCTTCTTTTCTTTTCTTCCACCGTTGGAGTTTGAATAATAAAATTTTATATTTTATAAGGGAATTCTATTGCCCATAATTATTTAATAGAATACAACAACTACACACATTTATTTTTTACATAAGTTATAGTTCATTCAATACAATAAAATTTTCAAACACTTAAAATATTCAATTTTTTATTTATTTTTAAATGATTCTATAATAAATTATATTCCAAGTTTAACGTTTTGCCCATGAATATTAGTAATACACCTAGGTTGATTCAATAAACTTATTATTTCGAAATATTAAATTTTCGGTAATAAATTTAAAATTAGTTCTTAATTACAATCCATGTAAATTTTGTTGAAAAATGCAATTAAAGTATTTTTTTCCTGAAACTTCTGTTTCTAAAAGTACTTTCATGAATGTATCTTTGCTCGGTTTATTAATCTACTTTCTTCAAAAAAATATTCGAGCAAATGAATAAAAATATTTAAAAGCTACTTTAGAAAATACTTTTGTAATATATATCAAAAGATCACGGAGCCTTTGTCGTAAATTATATTATAATTTGCCTTTTTAATTATATCGCGCATTTAATAAGTGTAATATGAATTGTAATGATTTGCCAGTACCAAGTGATGGTTTCACTTATAGTTCCGGACTTATATGCAAAAATCCCGTGCTTAATTTTAAAATTTAACATAAAGATAGTATTGTAACTTTCTTTACTTACTGATATTGTACCTATTTGGTTGAGAAAAACCTCGGATACTTATAAAAACGTAATGAAATTTGTCGGTAATCTATAAACGAAACAAATATTATTTTACCAAAAAAATGAAAAATATATTTCTATTAATATTTCAGATTTCGTTTATTTGATGAGAAATAAATTTTATGGAAACACTTTGGAGGATTTTAACTATGAATGGCCATTGCATACAAATTAAACCACCGAAATGTAAAAAAAGAGTATAAAATCATGGTATCCATATGAAGGTTCCATAGTTAAATAATATGTTAAGCCTATAACAATATAGGAAGGTACTAAAAGCAGAAATTCAAAATTTTTAAATAAATTTGCAAGGAACAAGGTAATTTCGTAGGATGAAATGACAACAAAGAAACTTAAAAAAATTAAGGAAATTATTAATAAATTCTTAGTGTTTCGATATTCATCAAGAAAAATGGGGAAGAATTTCCTAGTAAAATAGAACATATAATATGATGATAATGACCATAGTGTACCCACAACTCCAGCAATGAATTCGTTATTGATTCTAAAATTAACCATTTTTTCGGATTCAAGAGAAAAATTGGCTAGTGAATTAATAAAATATGTAAATAACATACAAATTTTAAGGCTAATCATGTATTTGTCGGTTGGTATCAAGCGACCATAGAAATCAAAATCGGAATTAGAAAAATATATTTTTTGATATATATGAGCTAATGCAACAAAGAAAATATTTTTTATTTGTAAATTTTGATTTAAAATTTTTTCGAGAAAAAAAACGATTATCAAATCCCTTATAACATAAAATAGGAAAAATAAATTATTAGATAAAAATTTTTTTGTCTTTCTAAGCCATAATTTATACCGGTTCTGTTCCTTGGGGTGTAGATATAACTAAGCAAAAAGAAATCTCCGGATTTTTTGATTGTATTGGTTTTCTTCGGTACATTTTGTGGGTATATTTTTTGGATTAAAGATTAAACATCAATTAAAAAGATAATAAGAATGAAAAGAATGAAATAAAATCCAAAAGATTCTGGAATAGAATTCGGATTTTCAATATTACTACTTTTGATTTTTTGTAATTCTAGAAACCAAAATATTTTACTGAATTTAACACAGCCGATTTAAGTTTGAGAAAAGATTTTTCAAAAAAATACAATTTGAATCAAATTATGCTATCTTTAAAGTTATTTAGAAGGGTTTTGAATTTTATTTTTAATAGTATAGCTAATATTATTTGCAATAGTCGCATCAAAATTTGTCTTATATTTTTAACAATAGCACGTGATGACAAAAAAATCACATTTATTTTAACCCCAACCCCATCTACAATCATTTTTTACTTTTTAATTTGATGTTATGAAAGGTTTCCACTAATTTGACTTTTTTTGTAATCAGAAATACAGGTTTATTTTGAATTTGACAAGATAAAACTTTATTAAAGAGCCAGAACGTCTTATTCATATGTTTTATGTGAAGTAATAGCTGAATACAAGCTTATTTTATGCATCTTTATAAAGTTTTGATGTGATTAAAATTCTTAATTTAGTATTTTTATTTCTGTAAGTTCTGGGTTTCCGATTTAGATTTTTAAGTTTTTTTAATTCTATTTTCTGCATGTGTAAAGTTATTTTTCCTTGTAATATTGGTTTTATAATCTTTCTTGAAGTTCAAATTCTCTTCTGAATAAAAATTATATAAATATGTGTTTGGTTTGCGACTTTAATATGCCAAACTGTTTTAAACTCTTTCTGGATAAACAAGGATGATCTTCTTGTCTGAGATAATATTAAATTTATTTTTTCTTATTCATCGAATAAAACTATTAAGTGAATCTAGAGGCTATAAAGCAAGTGAAATCAAGGAACATAAAATATCAGTCGATTTATAATGTATAAACATCATTTAATTATTAAAATATTTTTTAGATTTTTATAATGCGAAGGCTTTTCAGGTAAAATTTACGAGTGTTATGAGTTTTTCTACTTTGAACTACAAGTTGCTTCTTTTCTTATCATTTGATTCCAAATCGGTGGGCAACTCGTAATCTTTTTAAAAAAATACGATGAAACAGTTGTGGTTATTTTTGGGTAATTCATTAAACTATATTTTTTTATTTTAGATCTATAGAAGTAGACCTTTACTAGCTTATTGCAGTAATATTGGGTCGCTACGAATAAAAATAGGTTATTAGAACCGTAAATCGCTACCAAACATACAGAATTTTTTTTGTTCCAATCGGGCTGCAAGTTTATAAAATCAATTAAAAAATCACAAATAGCACAAACTGACTCATTTAAATTCTTTTTCAAGTCTTTTTACAAAGCAATTTTTTAATAAATTTACATATCGATTTTTAGATGCCTATACTATATCTTTTTCCCCACCATGCCGAAAGCAGAATTGGCTTGGAGTATTTTCTGCTTGTCGTAAGAGGCGAAAAAAGGAACTGATCTTTCATTTGGGGTTAGGCGTAGGGCTAACAATCAACCCTTTAAAACTACTTGTTACAAAACCCAATAAGTAAACAAACCCACTGGAAAAAGACTGGTGAGCGGTATTACTAAGAAAGGCCAAGGCTCGCAAAGGGTTGTAGTGCCAAGGATGAATAAATACCATATATTTATATATTGTAGCATAAAATTAATTCGTTGTAGGTTTAAGTGTATCATCTAGTGCTCTTAAGGGCAAACTTTGACAATATTTCGTAGAAAATACAACAGAAGTCTAGATAAATAAAGATTATGGGGTTTGAATCATTGCCTTTTCCGAATAATATAACCGAACTATCTTGGTTTGGATGTATGAAATGTTTCTTTTGCTAAATAATTTACAATTTCACATGCATGTAGTCAATAACCCAAATTATCGTGACACGCACATATTCTATCTCAAACTAAACGAGATAAGATTATATTTAAAATATTTGATTATTTGGAAGAAAATCGATATTTAAATGTGTTAAGTTGAACGTAGCCTTTTCAATTTCGAAATATATTATGAATATTCTATAGTCGATTGTTTAAATATCAAACAAAATTCTTGCACCTTTTAATTTAAAGATACCTGAATTTCATTTACAAATAAACCCTGCAAATAAAAAAAAGATTAATTGTACGAGTTAAATTCCTTTATTAGTCCTATTCCTCTTTAAAGTATTTACATATTTACTATTTTTGCCATTTATTATTTATGAAATAGAAATACAAAAAATTAACTTACAAAACCGTTAAGAAATGGACAGGAATAAAATACATGTAAAATTTTAACCTTAAGAAAAGAGGGAATTTTAGAAATTAATCTTTAAATTGAAAATTTTTACAAGCTGAGACTATTGACGGAGGTTATTTCTTTGGCAGTTTTTACAAACTATTTTTCGTTTTGTAAAAATTTGTTTGAATAACTATTAAATAAATTTCTAAAGCCTTTTCTTATAACAAACGATCACATGAATAGTTTCGATTAATGATCGCTCCTAGAATATTTTTTATAGCATTATATTATCGGTCTAATTTTTCATATTCGCAATGTATTTATCTCGTTTTAAAGGAAATTTCTGAATTTTTTCTATTTTAAAGATTTAGAAATTTTTGCGAGCAAAAGCCAAGTGGTTTTAACAAATAGGTCTTTAATAATCTGCTTTGTATTTTCATGATATCGCTTTACTTCGGCGCCTTACCGGTCTAATTAGCAACATGTTGCTTTCATAATGGATAGTATTTCATGAAAAGTTTCTTTTTGCTTTTATTCTTGTTTTTCTTATTTGCCTATATTACATTCGATTATAATTCGATTCGTTTTTCCGAAATACATCTATACTATTTTGCTCCAATATTCTTTGATATCTTGCAGGCTTTTATACTTTACAAATATACCTAGCTCTACGTTTCTATTAATCTTTGTTAGCATTGTTTTCCGGTAAGAAAAAATTTCGTCATGGAAACATACTTGTATTGCTTGTCTATTGAGAAACCTATTTATTTTGTTCCTTTGTAGCAAACTAGGTGGCCCTTCTAGAAAAATGGAGATTTTATACATAATTCGCAACATTCAAGCTCATTTGTGCTTTTTACCCCATATAGAAACTAAGTATATACATCCAAAATATTTAAAACAATTTCAAGTCGATATTATTTGGTTACTATCACCGCATATAAAAATATTACGCAAATTTTATAAAAATTTTAATTTTTCGTGTGAATTGCAGTATAAAGCATCCGTGATGGACACGATTAGATATTTTTGCGTGTTTTATGAACTTTTTTGTTCGTTCTCGTTTTCACCTGTACCAATTTCTGATAATTTACTAGTACATTTCTTTAAAGTAGAATAAACGGGTAAAGTTCACATAGGGAAACGTTTCAGGCTGTGTTGCCTTATTATCATACTCCACTTTTTAAAGATTTTATAAATATCAGGATAGTTTCTATGACGCTGTATATATTTGCTTGATGCTTTGAAAACCATTTTTTTGGATTTTAATTCATGTTTTAAGAATAATTTTAGACAAATTTAAATTCAATTAGCTTCTAAATATTTATTTTAGAATTTATTTAATAAAATTCTGGGTTAACAAATTTTCTCTCGTTTAACTAATTTCTTCCATCACTTTAACCACTTTATTCTCTTTTTCTACATCCGACTTATATTAATGTCTATCGTCGGTTCCTCTGGTCTGGTTACGTCATCTAAAATAAGGGGTAAAATATTTTTTGAATTTACTCGTTTAACACTATCTTCCTCGTTCTTCACTTCTTTTAAGGGGGGTGTTGACTATTTATGCATCTCAGCTCCCATAATAACACCCATTGACGCTCTTCCATCTCTCTTCGGCATTTAGTCCTGACTCAAGTCCTCTTCGTCGATCAAAGGAAATCATTTCGACTGTTTTCTTAATTACTATAGACTGAATGTATGCCTCTACATTCATGGGTATTTCTAGTCTTTTAAGATAAGTCTAATGGTATTTTGTCACAATACCATCCCAGGTCATCACATAAGGGATTATCTCAACACTACACTTATAAATAAGACCCAACTCATTGGCTAGCAGGTCATACTCTCTAAGTTTTTGAATTTCAACTATTTGAAGTGAGTCTTGGGAAGTGATTCATATTTCAATGAGTGTTATCTTATTCTTCTTCTTATCTAAAATAAATATGTCCGGTCTGTTATTCCGAATTTTAACATCAGTTTTTATTCTGGTGTCCACTCTTATCTCTGCATACTCATTATCAAGAATTTCTTGTATTGAGAAACTCCTAATTCGTTTTGAAGACTTAAACTTATATCTATTTAGGAGAAGTAAGTGTATGCATCTAACCACTTCATTATGCCCTCTGGTGTAGTCATGACCTAGCATTTTTTCACATCGAGTTGCTAGATGATCTACAGTCTTATCAGATTTATTGCAGTGTTGACACATACCATCGGCTCCCCAGAAGAGAGATTTGATAAAGATTTATTTTGTTTTAAAAAGATAAAATAAAAAATAAATTTTTATTAGAAAATTTTGGATTTTCTTTATTTTGTTTTAAAAAGATAAAATAAAAAATAAATTTTTATTAGAAAATTTTGGATTTTCTTTATTTTGTATTTTTGTTAGAAATCAAATTTTTTTAAGGTTTCAAAATAAATCATTTTTCTGTTATTAGTAAGAGGCTCTGTTCCTTCAATCTATTAGTACGAAAATTATTTTTTTATTATTTTTTAAAACATTTTTATTTCCGTTTTTAAATATTTATTTCAGTTGTAAAATATTTATTTCAGTTTTAAAATATATTCCCTCCTTGAATGAATAATACTTTATGGACAGAAAAATACCGACCAAAAACCGTTGAAAGTTTTGAAGGTCCTGAATATTTAAAAAAATTCATAAAAAACACAGAAGAAAATTCATTTCCAAACCTTCTATTATATGGACCACCTGGAACAGGAAAAACAACATTTGCACATCTTTTAATAAAAAAAGATTTCATGGAATTGAATGCATCTGATGAAAGAGGAATTGGTGTGGTTAGAAACAAAATAAAAGTGTATGCAGCTGGTATATCAAATGAAAAGACAATTATATTGGACGAATGTGATAGTTTGACTAATGATGCACAACAATGTTTAAGAAGAATAATCGAAGATCATAGTAAGACTACTCGTTTCATTTTTATTACGAATTATTTATCAAAAATAATTAGTCCGTTAAAAAGTAGACTTTTAAAAATTAAATTTGAATGTAAAAAAGAAAATGTAAAATATTTAAAAAAAATTGGAAAATTAGAGAATTTAGATTTGAAAGAAGAAATTTATGATAAAATATTTCTGTTTTGTAATTATGATTTAAGAAGGTCTGTTAATCTATTACAGGGAATACATCCTTTAGTAAATGAGAATATAGATTTTGACGAATTTATGGGAATAATTCCTAAAAATGTGATTAATAAGTTTTTTTCATTGAGACGAACGAATGAAATTAAATATTATGTTGATGAATTTATTAGAAATGGATATTCGTTATATCAATTTTTGTTTCAACTCGCTGATGCTTGTGATGGCAAAGATGAGGAAAGATGTATGTTTTACAAAGAACTTTCTCTTATAGAAAGTAGAGCTGTCTTGGGTTGTTCAACAGAAATTCTTTTATATTCCTTGTGTTGTAAAAAGTTGGAAATCTATTAATTAAATTTAATATTTTCTACTTTTTATAAATATTTTATTAAAAAAATTAAATTTTTTGATTCAATTCATTTATTACTTAAACCACAATAGTTTGGATTTTTTTTCTTTCTAATGAATATTTTATTATTTTTGTATTTAAATTTGTATATAAATTTATACTTCAAAGGTGATTTTAAACTTTTCATTTCAATATTCTATTTAGCGTTGATAATTTAAATTATCTTTTTTTATTTCATTTTATTCGCAACTTTTACTGTTTTCCTTAAAATTAAGGACTTTTCTAAATTTTGAGTTTAAATCGTTTTTTGTTATCCTTAATGTTTAAAGACAAATTAGATAATTGTTTACATGTGAAACATAGGCACCTTATAGTTATATATCTTATGTGATATGTGTTACACACAAGTAAAAACTTTATTTAGACCTTTGATAACTCTTCTGTGGTTTAAATCAATGAATCTATAGACCAATCCACTGTAATCCCAAGTTATAACAGATTAAAAAAAGCGATTGAAAATTTTTCAGCTGTTAATCCGGACAACACCGAGAGTTAAAAGAGAAATGGTTAATTAAGTATGTAACTAAGTAAGTTTAAATCAATATTTTATCGCTTTGTTCTTCTTTTCAATTATAAAAGCATGTTTTAATTCTTGAGTGTACCGTTAAACTTACTTATATCTACAATCTGGCTGCAATTTAAAGTTTAAATATAAAGCTATCTCGATTCGTAATAATTACACTATATTTATGATAAAATAATTATTTTAAAGCATATTATAAATTAGTTTTAGTTCATTGGTTAAAAATTTATATTTTCTAGTTCTTTCGTTTCAAGATTTAAAGTAAGTGGTTAGTTTTATTGCATATAAATGACTTTAATATGTTTATTTTCTCATTCAAAATAAATAAAAAGGTCTTGCTATTCTAAAACTGCATTTTATTTTTTATTTAGATGCTCAATTATATTTCTGAGATGTCATTTTCAGAAATTTTTATACAAAGTATGTCGTAATTGTTTTTAAATGCCACTATTTACATTTATTCTGGAAATAGATGCTAATGAATTTCATAATCATTTTGGTGTCTATTGTGCAAGAAATTCTTACGATAAGAGGCTAGATGGCTACAATCATACAAGACCAGATTTAATATAAATACATTCTTTTGTCCACCAGAAACACATTTCTATTTAGAATTTCATATATAAAAATTTAATAACGAGAATTTATGTTCTTTTTCTTGTGCTGAATAGAGAGTAATTGAAAATTATTAGTAGAATATTTCTAGCATTATATAACTTTGAATTTGGTTTTCGATTTTTTTTTAAAAATTTGCTAATTGAATGTTTCTAATTTAGGGTTGATGTCTATATTCTAATCTTATATTTTGCTCTAACAAAACTTTTTATCGAAGAAAAAAAAATTAATTGTATTTTTATTCATAAGATCGCTTTTATTATGTTGAATAATTTATCTTTTATCCGAATAAATGTTATGAAAATCATGTGAGGATTGAATTGAGTAATTTTTAGGTTCATAAAAAACAGATATAGATAAAAAAAGTGCATTAGCAAAGTTCGATATATTGTTTTTATATTTATACTCAAGAGATCAGTATTTTCTCAAATAATTCAATCATATCATTGATATCTTATCTTTAACTTGCTATATTTAATGCTTTCTATGCAATTTAATCAATCAAAGATTAAATTACTGAAAAAAAATTCGATTCTAACCCAGAAACGTTTTTTAGCCTTAAAAAAACCTGATATTTGCGCCTTAAAACATTGTTATATTGTCATAAAACGTTCAAAAATGCGATGATTTTTTCAAAGAGTAAATTTTAGTATAGAATTTATGCGTCTTTCTGATTTTTTTGTAAATTTCAGATGTTATTATAATTAAAACAACAAACAGTTCATGTTCGTCTTATTTTCACGAAATAAAAACTTATATCATTTTCACCACGAAGTTTTCATATATTTGCCACCATTTATTCTTTAGTACACACCTGTGAAGTACTTGCTAGAGTTCGACTCAGTAATTACATTCATCCTCGGCACTACAGCCCTGCACGAGCCTTGGCCTTCCTCAGTAATACCGCCCACCGGTATTTTTCTAGTGGATTTGTTTACTTTTTCGGGTTTTGTAAATAGGTGGCTTTAAAGGGTAGCTCTATGCCCAATTCCAACATGGAAGACTAGTCCCTTTTAGTCGCCTCTTACGACGAGCAGAGAGTAACCTAAACCAATTCTGCCCTTTTTATGGGTGGGAAACAATAAATACATACAAACCTAAATAAAAAAGAGAAATTTTTACCTTGCGAATATTACTTCGTTTTCTTTTGATAAAGGTGGAAAGAGGAATACCATATTAAAAACTATCTACTTGTCAATGCATGTGTAAAATTCATACAAAAAATCATTTCTTCCATTATGGTGGAATATAAACCACACAGGATCTATAGGCCGATGCTCTATAATAAGTCCCAAGAGATTAAAAAAACAAATGCAAAACTAAAATTTGTTCATTCTGGCACTGAAAAAATAAAAAGGAACCAATAAGAAAGAACTAAGTTTCTTTTGATATGAATTCCACTAGGTCAGATAATCAATCAATTTCAATAGAATTTATTTAATTAATTTCAAGATCAATAAGAAATATAAAGGTTCTCAGTACATTCTAAATTAGTTATTATATGTAGATTGATAAACTTCTAGATATTTCTCGGTTGATCTTGTAATTTCTTTTCATATTTATAGTTCAAAACATTTAAGTTGATTTGCAAGGTGTATAGAAAGTCCAAACCTTAATTTTATCCTTTATAATCAGTTCTTGGTGTTCGATCAATATTTTGAACAGTTTTTTGCAGTTAGTGTTTACTCATTAAGGTTCATGATACATATTATTGGTCCGCTCTTGGAACAACGTTTTCATATGCTTTTGAAAGCGTTTGGAAAAAGCTGTACATTAAATCATTTTATTGCGTTCTTTGTAAAAATACTTTTCGGTTTAAGTATGAATTCTTCTGTCAATTATCATGTTCGTTTCAAATAGAAAGTCATTTATGATATTTATAATTTTTTGCGAAACACAACGAATTGCACCATTTTTCATCTGAGAAAGTCAAATAGTTTTTTTCCAAAATGATTTCATGTAATTTATTTTGTAATTGAATAAAAGCTTCGTTTTTAGAAAGTTAAACCCAAGTTATTTTTGAATAATTAAAAATTCAAAAATAATTACAAAATCTAAATCGCAGAATTAGGATTTTTTTCATGGGTTTTTTTACTCTCAAACCGTTATTTTTGACAGCTTAAGCATTCAAAGATACATTTTTATGACTAATGTCTTAGTTAATTTTTTCGTAGAAATTGGCTTGATATATATGCAAGCGATTAACATTAAGGTTTCTTATCCGAAGAGGAATTTATTTTGTTTAATTCTACAAATGGTCTTTGGGCGAATAAAAGAATTAATCTTATCTTCTTTGCATTTTAAAGGAGCCATGAAATTTTTGCATTTTTCCTAACCATTAAATATCTATCAAACTCTTGCTACATTTAATTTTGTTTTCGTTATCGATTAGAAAAAATAGTTTGTTTTTTGCCTTAAACCACATACTAAAAACGTATATATTATCTAATTTATTTGGTATTTGGAAAATTAGGTTTTTTTTCAGTTTTAATATTTTCTTTATTTTAATTCTATTTGACTTTGCTTAAATTTTTTTAGATTGTTTCAATTCCATATTTGCTAATCAAAAATCATGGAAAAGGGAGAAAATCGGCAATTATGCGCGGTATTTGTTCTTTTTGCTTGCTTTATTTTTTCCCCTCGTTCAGTTTACAAGATTATAAGATCACGAGTAATGTAAAAAAAACCGATAGTAATAGTATATGGAGTTCTGTAAATATTCCCAAAAGTTATTTTGAAGTTTTTCTAAATAGCCAGAAAATTTATGAGCCTAATCTTACCAATAGGGTCTATAGCTGAATTTTTTGCAATATATTTTATATTGTTAGCAACAGTTTCAAACGGAAGGTTCAAGTTTTTAAGCAAGTGTTTAAACCACATTTTATACTGAAAAAGGGTGTTTTATAAGCAAGTGATGGGTTTAATCCATAAATGAATGCATTTAAGATTTTTTGGTTATTTAAGGTAGGCATTTTTTAAAGGGAGGTTAGTAAAGACAAGGTGTTAAAATTATTTTATGATATTTTATATTTATACCTCTTTAACAACTATTCGGCTTGTTGCAGCCTTTTTAATATTTTTTTAGCTCCAAATCTTCAAGTTCTTCCTATCTTATCATGCGCGAAACAATTTATAGTTAAATTCTTAGAGAAAGCTGGTTAAATCCGATATTTAAATTTTGATATTTCAAATCGAAAAATTTATTTTGACCAAGGTTATTATTTACTTAGGAATTATTCCAAGAAATTATAGGAAAAGCATTTAATATAATAAAGGAAAGTTAGAAATTTATAATCAAATCTCGTACATCTTTTTTGTTTGAAAAAGAAAATTATCTAAATTTTACACCTCTATTTAAATATGGATTTTACATAGCCTTAACTTATAATATTATTTGATTAGTTTCATAAAGAATACCTACATCTTAAATTTTATTTCCTGAAACTTTCTCCTATATAAAATCGAACACAAAGCGTAAACTTAACTCAAAATAGCTTTAACTACGATTTTATTCTCCAAGGCAAAACAACTATCACTTTCTTTAAAAATTAAGCTTAAAAATTAGTCTTTTACTAAAATTTATTTCCCTCTAGAAAAAGAGTTAAATTCAATTGCAATTCAATCTAGTAAATAAAAAAAATATTTCATTACAACAACATCTTAATTATATTTAGAAATATATTTTTGGAAACCTCCTCAGAGAAGGTTTTAAATCAAATTATAAGTCAATTTCGTATCAAACAAGAAAAAAAATTTTAATTTAAAATATGACATTGAAATTCGAATAGTTTTCAGGCTTTTTATCTAAAAAGGAACATAAAAATACTAGAAACCTAAAAAGAACAATCGAATTGAACATTTACCAAAAAAAATATAATTAGAATATTCTTATTATACGAAAAATCTGAAATTATAAGTTTAGAGCCACTAGTAAAATTTGACATCTAAAAAAATCAGACTAGATTAGCGAAATGATCTATTATAAAAAAAATAGAGAGATATTTACTATACCATGGGAAAAAACAAATTAAATCTTGATAAAAGAGGAGCACGAGAAAACGAGAATCGATGAAGTGATATTTTTGTTGCTGATGTTACTTTAATTGGTTTCTAATACATCTGTAAAATTCACATTCCCGAGTGATACGATCAGTTACAACTTTCAAAACGAAGGCATAGTAGCTTTGAGAAAAAACTCAGCAAACTAATATTAATAAATTGGTTTCGGTGCAGGATGAAAATTACGAAATAGATGAAAACAATCCACCTAAGCGATTAAAAGTGACTAAATCATACGGAATAGATGATATTGACAAATATCCTGTGAAATTTAAAATTATATCAGAGTTGAAAAAGACTGAGAATGAAATTGCAGTACCAATAAAAGAAATAAGTTTGGAACAATTTATTCATTTTCATAATTTTATAAATTCATTTTATATTTTTGCCGAGGAGCTTTCCTTTGAAAATATCTATACAATCATTTATATTTTAAATTTTTTAGGTACAGAAGACATTCTGCTTATAGAGAACTTAATGAAGGTAGTTTTTTTAAAATTAAACACAAAATGTAACAATTTTGATTCATTTAATGAAAATTATATTCAGCTTGGTTATGGAATACACAAAAAAATATCATTTGTGTTATGTAAAAGGATTTTTGTACAATATATTTTACTCTTGCATGCAAAAAAATGCGAAAACAACCCTTTTCACTATAATAAAAATGGTTATTTACTCAAAGAAAAATACTCATTTTTGTTTAATGAAGACAGGAAAACAATATTAGATTTATCCAAAGACTTTCTGGATGAATATTTAAAATATATTAGAAACATTCTTCAAAGAAAAATCATAATGAATTTTATTATGATTATTATCAATATTCAAACAATTTATATTAGGCAGTATAGTACGTATGAAACTGATAAATTAAAGTTTTTCTTATCGAAATTTTTCTTTCCTTTCGAAAGCATAATTTTTCTTAATCCCACCTTCGATAGATCTTTGATTGGTCTGATAGAAAGCACTAATACATTGCAAAAGGCTTAATATATATATTTTTTACATATAAATCTCAAAAAATATTTTTTAAATTAGTTTAAAATTTTAAAATATGTTAAAAAAATAGTTTTACTTGAAATTTTATGTTATACAAGAGATTATTCTGATATATCTGACGAGTTGGAATGCATAGAATCACTTCAACATGCGTTTATCAACAATATTGTAGTTGGGAATTTTAGATCTAAGGAGGATGTAAAGAATTTAAGTTTTTCTTGCCCAGAATATTCCCTTGGATCAGGATTAAATCGAAAGAATTTGAATCTTCGAATGGTATTACAAAAAAGATGGAATATTATATATTTTTTGAATATAATTATTTATTTTGGGAAATTACTGGCATTATTACAGAAGATGAATCTATAAATAATTTACATGTGGACTTACAAGACTGTAGAATTGTAAATCTAGATTTTAACGAAGAATTTATCCTTGAAAATATGAAAAGTATTGTTTTTACAGAGACGGAAATAGATATTAATGTTTTTGAATCTTTTCTAAATAATTCTAAGCTCGAATCATTGATACTAAATAATATAAAAGTCATAAATCCGGGAATGGACATCAAATTTGCATCGAAAAATAAATCTATTAAATCTTTTAAAATCATAAAGCCAAAACAGTTATATAAACACCATATATATAAGTTTATTGATTTACTAGAAAGTTTAAAAATCTAAACATATCATTTGATGAAGAATGCCTTGAATCTGAATATAGAGAAAAGTATCAAAGAACAGATATTAAGACTTTAAAAGAATTAAAATTTTCTAACAAAAAGCACAGAGACAGTGATATATCTTTTCTAAAAAACTTGGAAATAATCGAGAATCTTTTCTTGGAAAATATCAAAGATCCCGATTTTTTTTTACAAATATTCAAAGATATGGTAATGGATAAAATTAAGTGTATACGGTTTTTAAATTGTGAAATATATAAAATTGAAAAGGATATATCTATATTCGAAAGTGTTGAAACTATAGGATTCAACAACTGTGTTTTTAAAGGTACGGAAATTGTAATTTTTTCCCTTCAAATATTTGTAAAAAAAATAACTTTTTTTGAGTTCAGAGGTATCAAAATAACCCAATCAGATTTGGAATATTTAACTTTGTTAGAAAACCTTAATTGCTTGACTTTCAGTTTTTGTATTTTTGATGAAGATACGATTTATGATTTTCCTGCAGGATCTTTTAAAAATATAATTGTGATTTATTTAGAGTATCATAATAAAGGTAATAACAAGATGATTGTTCAGGGATTTAGAGAGAAATTTTCTGAAAATATTCTAAGAATACATTTTTTTAATCATTTATAGGTGTAAATTATTTAATAAGGCACTTTTTTCGAGAATATGTGTTTGTTATGATAAGAAAAACTTTATTCTCTAATAAAAACGTTTTTATGCTTACGTCTACATAATTTAGACAATTTTAATAGCTTTTCTTACTCTAAAATTTTTGTAGAAAATACGGTAAAAAATTAAAGTTGCATGAAACCACAAGTCACCCAAATATTTTAAGATTATAAAACTTTCATAAACTAAATATTAAAATTATTTGCTTGCAAAAAACAACAAAATTTAAAATAAATTTTGCATTCTCTGATTCTGTCGCCCATGACCTAGTGGTAGGATTTTGGAATTTACTTCCGAAGGGCCGAATTAGATCCTTTTTTGGTGCTCTTTTATCTTAAGTTCGGAATGTTTGCGTGAGGCCGACGACCCATTCAATCAAAAGAAAATTGTTTTTGGAACTCCTAAAAACTGTCGAGTTATGATTCATCGTTTGATTGTTTTCCATCCGTAGAGAAGGAGCGAGCTATTAAATAAATCTTAGTTCTTCCCCATGACTTCAACCTTTTTATTAATCACTTGTATGACATCTTCGCGCATAGTTAAGGAAAAATGTTTAGTAGCATTTTGATTCGCTCGATTAAAGCTCGGGCAAGTAGTTTTCACACTTAGCGATTTTACTAAACTGTATTCGGTAAAATCACACATTTGGTTAAAAAGATATTATAGAAAAAATAATTTGGTTTTTTTTGTTCAATTTTTTTCACGAGGTTGACCACAGAAGTGGTTAATAAGATTTTTTGAAACAAGACAAAACAATTTTCTAAACAATTACTCTATTTTAGTTTTCATAAATTAATTTACCATAAATCCGCCTATCTTCTACGTTTATTTTGTATTTTTCGCCCTATTTTTTTTTAAATTTTTAAGTTTAGTCGAGCTCTTTTTAAAAAAAGAGAATGAAAATTATGAAGGTGAGCATTAAAATCTAGTTTAAATTTGATTGTCAATAGAGAAACCATTATTGTATTTTTTAGTCTGTTCTATTTATTCTAGCATGTATTTTATTTGCTTAAACTCGGATACCTAAGTAAAGTAATATTGAAAACAAAAAAAGAAAATCAATCGCATTATGAAAATCAAAAATGGTAATTGGCCGTTAAAAATAATTAATGTTAATTTAAATATGGAAATTCATACGTTTTAATCATTTGAATATCAATATATTTATGAATACGATAGATAGTGAAACTAAAGATGATTTTTACTAATGAAACGAGAAAATGTGGCTTTTAATGGTAGAAATGGATTTATCGTTTGACAAATTGAAAAATTATAAAATCAGAATGACGGAGCTTTGCTTGTTCCTTTGAACATGGGAAGTATTTCCTAGCTATTGCAACACAAATATTGTTTATGAATGATATTTTGAATAAATTATAATCGTTAATTAGCCGACTGTATTGATACCTGTGCTATGTTTAGACTAATTCGATTTGAAACAAGATGGTTAATTTTAGATATACCTATATAAAATATAGGAGTTTAAAATAATTTATAAGGAAATTAATTCTGTTGCTTCTAGTCTATAAGATTTTTTTAATTGTTTTGAGTTTACCCTATCAGTCCATGCTTTGTGTAGCAATGTTTTGGAAATGGCTATTAGAAAACCACTGTTCGATTTAAAACATAGTCCAATACATTAGAAACCAGGAATGCTTTAGAATACGAGATTAAATATAAAAAATTTCTAATCAAATAGAAAGTTGTAAATAATTATTCAGATAAAAAGGCAACATTTAAATGATGTTCAAAATGATATTATATAGCATACAATAAAAAATTTTTTAATCTTTAGAAATCGCTGCTTTTGTTGTTTATGGTAACCAGGAATTAATGTGTCTTGTACATCTTTTTTGAATTATTACCTAAATTCCTATAAGAAAATTGTATTTAGTGATACTAAATAGTATCTTTAATATTAAAAGGAATATCTAGCCTTCTGCACTGTTTTAATATGATTTCTAAAGCTGAACGATACTAGAAAATATTTTATATTCTTAAACTGACATACTCAAATATGCGATTAACAAAATTCAAAACATTTTAAGAAATACAAGCAGAAAACGACCATATCACTGTTTCGAATAACCCCAATTAATAAGAAAATTACTAGCGGATTTATTTACTACTAAAGAAATTGATACTAAAGAAGAACAATAAAAGCAAATTATTACCTTTTGAAATTTTAAAATTTCCCAAAAAGATTATTAGCAAAAAAGGTTGAATTGGTTTACGGATAATTCATAAAAAAAATATTTTGTAGATTTTATGTTTTGTTGTATTGCCATTCTAAACTGTCTATAAAACCTTTCCATCTAAAATATCCGACAAATTATCGTCAGAAAAATACGTATTCTTATAATAAAAGCTTTTAATGAGCATTTTCATCCTGTAGCATGCAGAATAAACAAAATTAGGCAGGGGTCTTCAGGACCACAATATTTAATAAATTGATTTTCAGTTTTAAAATGATAATTAAAAACAAGTCATTTTATTGGAAAGCAAATAAAACAAGACATCATTAATTTATTTAGATTTTATTCGAATAATTTTATTTCGTTGAAATTTCAACCTCATATTTTGCATAGGCTTACGGTATAGAACATTGAAAAAACCACTTTAATTACATTTTATCTATATTTTTATACCTACAGTATGTCCGAAAATAATCTTAGGACTCAAAAATTCTAAATTTTCATATATTTTTTTTAGGAATTTTTAATCTTTTTGTAGTAAATAACGAGTTATAATATCATATACCTATATTGTTCTTGCAATTTATTCAAAATTTATAGTTATACATATGAATATATAGTTTAATGTCAAGAAAAATCTAGATACCTAAAAACCATTTAAAATTATGCGTCATAGATCTATTAATTGTTTCTTTTAGGGGATAGACTACCCTAAAATGAGTTATATTCAATCAACCGGAAAGCTTCTTAAGTGGAGATAAGCTTAAAGGAAATTCCATAAGAAAAATTTCGGAATGGCATCAAATAACTAGCTCCAAAGTCTCTTATATTTTACAAAGGTAAATAATTAGAAAGGATAGCAAATTTTAAAGATCGATTAGACAACCACTACTTATAAATATCACCATAACCTATAGAATTTCTGAACTTAGAAAAAAAATTCCAAAATCAGTTTTTCAGAAATCACAAAAATATTAGATGAGCTATTTAGTCACAATAGTACTGTCTAGAATATAAGAAATCATTTAAATAAAGTTGTATCCATATCCTTTCCCTTGCCCAAAAACCTTGTTGGCACTAAAAAACCGTGTTCCTAAATTTGGAATTTCAAATTCATTTTATCAATTTCAGATAACGATTTTAAAAGTACAATAAGTAGTGATGGACGCAAGTTAAACTTGTTTAATTCGGATGTTAACATTTATGTACTGAGGGAATAGTGAGAACGCCTTAATCTTAAATATATTACCCCAACAGTCAAGCATAATGAAAAAATAATATAATTTGGGGACGTATGACATATTAAGGTGTTAAGAATTTGGCATTTATTGATATTACTATTTACTGATTTCTATATGTTAGTATTCTTGCAAACAATTCGGAATCATTTTTTGATATTTGGGTTTTATACGAGTATATTTTTAAAAAACACAATGATTCTAAACATACATCAATAATTGTTTTGTAATATTTGTAAAGAAAGACGAAAGAAATGCACTATTGGTTATCTAATTATTAGATACGTTTAATAGAACATATTTTGACTTATATAAAAAATGTGTAATTTTACTATTAAAAATAAGAATTAGGTATGTAAAAAATTAATCGAAATTAAAAATGAAATTTCTATTGCTTTTGTGGAAAGTTGAATGTATATGAAGAAATAAGCATTGGCTACCTATATGGCTCGTAGATAGCATACTAAATATCATATAGAATTGTCTGGTTTTTATTTGACTATACTTTTGTAAATTTAATCTTGTTGTTTTATACAGACAATGATGTATTAAATAGCCTTAGCTATATGATTAAAATATACTCTTATTATAGCCATTAAAACTCATAAAATAAGACGTTCTATATAAGAATAATTGCATTAAAACCTATGTATCCAAGGGTAGAGAGAGGATAACATATTAAAAACTTTCTGCTTAGCATAAGTGTGTATAATCGGTATGAAAATCATTGCTGTATTTGTGGTAGATTATAAACCAAACTAGATTTATAGGCCAATCCCCTATAATCCAGAGTTATAACATATTAAAAGAAACAAATGGAAAAGTTCCATTTCTTCCTCCTCGCCCACGAGAAGCCAAAGAGAGATTGAATAAGTAGGTAATCAAGTATGCATGAATGCCTTAAATTCTATATTCCGAACTTTCAGTTCATTTGCGGAGTATTTCCATTTTAGGGAACTCAATGTTATTAAAAATAATTATCAAAAGCAAGATTTCTAATACTAAAAGTATACTTGATAAAGATATATTACTTTGAGATTAAGATGAGGCTCAAAAAATCACAACAGTCACAAATGATCATAACTAGTCATTACAGTTGTAGATACACAGAGAACACTATATTGTTTAAATTAAAAAAATTTGTGACCTTTATTACAAAAATTATTTTTATTTTAGGAAAGTTTAATTCTTTTGAATTGATAGTCTCAAGCAAAAATAAAAATAATGAAAATTTAACGTTTATGAAAATTTTATTTGATTATAGTTAGGAGTTTTGTAATATTTATAATTTAAGGAAATTCCGAGAGAAAGCTAATATTTAGAAGACTCATCATTAAAAAGTACGAAATTAAATTTTGCTTTGTAAAAAACATCGTTTCGCTTTTTTATAAGTTATTTTATTCACATTGTTATGAAATATTCGCTTAAATTTCAGAAAAAACACACTATGAATCAACTTTTATTACTATTACTCTGAACATAAAAAATTTAATAAATAGTATCCGGTTGGAAATTATTTATTCCGAAAAGTTTAATAATAATGTTATTTTAGTAGCGATTCGCAACCTTTGATTATATTTGTTTGAACATTTTGTATAGTTTTTATCATTCAAAATATCAAAAAAGAATCTGTATTCTAAAAATACCTTTGAATTTCGTAATAGTGTTCCCGGTGTTTATTTATTAAACTGTAACGATATAAAATGATGCAAAAAGACTAATGGATACGACAAAAATATTACTGAATTTTGGTTTTAATTTAAAAAAAAGTAAACACCTGTTCTACCAATCAAATATAAAAAATACAATTTAAACTCGGAAATAAAATTTCCGTATACTTTACGATTAATTTATAACCTAAAAAATGCCTTCATTTCTACAAATAATTTTAAATATATTATTTCGTAAAAAAAATCTAATTGTCTTTTTTAAAACTCACACTCTAAATAAATATTATTAAGTATATATTTTGAATTATCAGTAATTTGGTTCTGTAATTCGTGATTTAAAAAAATATTAAATATTTTAGAAATATATAAATTTAAAATTTATATTTCTTCAAAAAAAAATATTTTCAAATCTTTATGACACGACCCATATGAAATCAAGATTTACAAATAAAATATTAAAACTTGCTGTAGCAGAGATCTTAATACAATCAAGTTTTGAGAGATGTTCGAATTCTGCTTTAACTATTTTGACTGACATAGCAGGAGATTATATAATGGCTCTAACAAAAAGAATATCTTCATTAAATATTTTAAATCCCGAGTCCGGTGAAGATACATTAATAAAAGAACTTATCTCTGAAATTATGGGTTCATCTGATTCTTATTCCGTTTTAGAATTACAGACATTTCTTGAAACACAAAACAATGCAGTAACTTATTTAAAAGATAAACTTAAACCAAAGTCGATAGATTCTCTACTTAATATGCTAAGAATTGTGCCAAAAATAGATTTTTTACAATCACAATCTGAGTTTACCAATTCTTTATCGGAAATAAAATATGTATCAGTCAATACAGAAATAAAAGTCGATGATTTTCTTTCTGATTTTATTCAAAGATCTGCCAATAAAAAAGAAGTAAAAAAAACACAAATTTTTTACGAACAAAGATTTGATAAACCAATAGTTAATAAAATATATAATAATAATTTTAATAAATGCGATAGAAATGATTCCAATCCAGAATATTTAAAAGTTCTTGAATTTTACCAAAATAGATTTCTTGAAAATCAAAATTCAAACCATTTTGATTTTTCACTTTTATGTGAATCTAATAATTTTAATGACGTGCAAAATATCAAGAAATTTGAAAATAATGCATAAAGAGTGTATTTTTGTATTTCTTTGTTTTATTCTATCTCTTAAAAAAAAATTCATTCATTTAATTTTTAAATATAAATTTTACATTTTAATTTCTAGTTATATATTTTAATAATCATTCTTCTTTTTCTACGTATTTAGTATTTAAATTTTAATTATTTTTTTAATATTCTGTTTAATTATTTGAAGAATAATTCTCGTTTTACTGATTTGTCAATTTTAATTTTAATTATTTTTTTTAGTATTCTATTAATCTTAATTAAAATGGGTAGAAGGAAAAAATTAGACAGCCAAAATATAAGAAATGAAAAGATAAAAGCTGTAAACAACTCGGAGAACATCGCAGGCGAGATTTTGATGTGTGATGTAGATGAAGCAATGTTATCCGAGAGGCTTCCACCTCCACCGACCTTCCATGACACCACCCACCAACCACCAAGCAGTAGTTGCCAGACTAGTCCAGTCTGCTTGGTTGACACCATACCCTCGTCTTCTGGTACCGATGCCACTGCGTGTGGACCAGCCAACGGCATGACAAACCTCAATTCAGATGCCATTCTAGAAGGGAATCGACTGATGGTATTGCACTCAATACTTGACTCTGTCACAGTCGTAGAGCAGGAATGCCTAGATCTGCTATTCTAGCAGTGCAAAAGAGGTTTGAGAGAATGCACAGAAATGGTTGGCTCGCCGCTCTGCGTTAGTATAATGAGAAATTTTGATGTACATTAGATATCTATGTATTTAAAAAACTCACACAAAATGAAGCAGAAAGGGAAATAAGCCAAAAGAGAATTAAGAGCGACGTAGAATCGCCACTTGTCTCACTCAGCCATGCACCTTGACTGACACTACAGATACATAAACTTAAGAGATAAATTTTTAAGTAAAACCAAAGAAATCTCGAAGAAGAAAATTGGGAAAGTGGTGGTCTGAACTCGAAAGCTTCCAAGTGAATTGATTGAACGTAAAGTTTTAGACCTAATTAATCGAATTATCGGTGAGTATGCTGATTCTTATGTGCCGATGATGATAACTGACGTGGCACAGATAATCCAGGGCGCCCAGGTATGCTTTGACGAGGCAACACTTAAAGAAAATTTCTGATCTGCTTGGAAGAAAAACATAGAAAGTAAAATTTCATAGTTAGTATTTTCCAAAGATCTCCTCGAGAAGGCTTGTAAGCGGGAAAAGCTTTCCACTCCGAAAACGAAGAGCCTTAAGAAAATCATGCGAGAGTTAATTTAAACTTGAGCAGCGTAACTGATCTTTCTGAGGCTTTAGTTAAGAAGAATGGGTCTTGGAACATTTATGAGAAAAAAATTACGATGTATGTTGGTAGGAAGCAATTCCGAAAAGAGAATCGTATGTTTGAGATTTTCCGAGGTCGATTTTATCGTGGGTTATCTGAGCGTGTGGAATCCGAGCATGTGGTTAGTCGTGATGAAATTGTGAGTTTTTGGTCTACAATGTGGAACAAAAATGATGACACAGTCACGTATGATGATTATTTGATTCCATTTGTATCAGATAATCATCCGACCACGTTTCCCTCACTTGATGAATTTGTAAGTATCATTAATTGGCTTCCTAATTGGATCGCTGCTGGAATTGATGGATTTACAATTTTTTTATTAAGAAATTACAACTCTTCACAAATATCTTTATGATATTGTAAAAGTTATATGTTTAGATGGAACAACTCAAGCTGATTGGTTTTACTTCGGGCTTTCGTATTTGATACCGAAAAAAATTCCACGAAGAGGCTCTGACTACAGACCAATCACTTGTATGTCCAACCTCTATAAGTTAACCAGAAAGTGTGTAACGAAAGTCGTCCAAATTGAAGTGGAAAGGCGAGGGTTGCTTGCAGAGAACCAATTTGGGGCGGTAAGAGGTGTGCACGGAGCGAAAGAGCAGGCTCTACTGAATATTGCCTTTAAAAAATGGGTACGGAAACAATCTTAAGGCAACATGGATTGATGTTAAAAAAGCTTATGATTCAATAGATCATGCTTTTTTAACTCAATGCATTGAAAACCTTAATTTACCTGATTGGATCCTGAAATTTATTAAGGTAATTATATCAAAATGGAAAATTGATATATCAGTAGGGCCTGAAAAAATCATGAGCAAAAAGATTGATAGAGGGATTCTACAAGGAGATAGTTTGTCACCTTTGTTATTTGTGTTGTGTATGGATCAGTTAAGCCGAAAGCTTAATGAAAAATACACAAAAGTGACAGTACAAACAGATGCAGAATCCCATTCTACTAATCATCTCTTGTTTATTGATGATCTTAAGCTCCTTGCAAAAGACAGCTCCACATTGAGTGCTATGACAGGCGAGGCAAAGGAATTTTTAGAGGTGATTGGCTTAGAGATTAACAAAGAGAAGTCAGCCACAAATGATACGTGTTGTGAAGATACTGCTACTTTTCTAGAAGGTGTTAGTGTTTACAAATATTTAGGAATAATAGAAGATAGCAGAGGAATCCCAACACGTAGCTCATTTGAAGAAGTACAGAGCAAACTTATATCAAGAGTTGAAAGACTTTGTCACACTAGATTAAATGCAAAAAATTTATTTTCTGCAATCAATCAACATGCGATATCGTTAATCAACTATCACATAGGAGTACTTCGACTTGAACCGGCTGACTTCTCTAAGTTAGATGATGCAGTGCGTGCGGTGTTGGTGAAGAATAAGATACATCTTCGCTTAGGATGCAAAGTGCGTTTGTATCTTCCTAGAACAGAACTTGGAAGAGGCCTACATAGTGTTGAGTTGCGAAGCGAACATTTGCTTCTGCAAATCTTGGATTGTCTGGAAAAAAGTAAAGAAATATCAACTAGACGAGCAGCAATCCTCAACGTGGAGAATAATAATAAAACCCATCTTGCACTAATAAAAGGCTTCTTAAAAGTAAAGTACAGGTTGGTAGAAGAAGTCACTAAGAAAAGTTTAGAAGAAGCTCAACTTGCAAAACTATATAACGAAATAGAAAAACGAAAACTCCATTGAAAGTTATATAATGCAAGAAAAAATGAGCTTGTGAGTTTTAGTGATTCTTCAAGATGGCTAAAGAGAGGAAATATTAGGCCACGCAATGAAGCTGTGTTCTGCTATATCCAGGATAGAAATGTATTCTGGGGAGCAGATGGTATGTGTCAACATTGCAGGAAGTCTGGAAGACTGTAGATCATCTAGCAACTCGATATGAAAAAATGCTAGGCCATGACTACACCAGACGGCATAATGAAGTGATTAGATGCTTACACTTACTTCTCTTAAATAGATATAAGTTTAAGTCCTCAAAAAGAATTAGGAGTCACTCAGTTCAAGGAATTCTTGATAATGAGTACGCAGAGATAAGAGTGGACACCAGAATAAAAACTGATGTTAAAATTCGGAATAACAGACCGGACATATTTATTTTAGATAAGAAGAAGAATAAGATAACACTCATTGAAATATGAATCACTTCCCAAGACTCACTTCAAATAGTTGAAACTGAAAAACGCAGAGAGTATGACCTGTTAGCCAATGAGTTGGGTCTTATTTATAAGTGTAGTGTAGAGATAATTCCTTATGTGATGACCTGGGATGGTATTGTGACAAAATATTATAAGACATATGTTAAAAGACCAGAAATACTTATGAATGTAGAGGCATACATTCAGTCTATAGTACTCAAGAAGACAGTCGAAACAATTTCCTTTGATCGACGAAGAGGACTTGAGTCAGGACTAAATGCCGAAGAGAGCTGGGAGAGAGCGTCAATGGGTGTTATTATAGGAGCTGAGATGCATAAACAGCCAACACCCCTCTTAAAAGAAGAGAAGAGAGAGGAAGATGGTGCAAAAACTTTTAAACTAAAAAATAAAGCACCCTTTATTTTACAAGGAGGAATCATTTTAGAGGAACCGACCAATAACATAAATAAAGAGTCGGATTTGGAAGAAGAGACAAAAGTGGTTAAAGAGGTAGAAGAAAACATATAAAAATGGTAAAAAATATTTTAACCCATAATTTTATTAAATAAAAAAATCAAATCTCTTAAAAATTATTTTTTTAAATTATTTTTTATTTTATATCTCTTATAAAATTTCTTAAAAATTTTTATAAAATCTCTTAAAAAGTATTTTTTTAAATTATTTTTTATAATTTCTCATTTTTACATATTTCATAAGAAACTTCTCTATAAAAATCAATACGGCTCTTCATTATTCCAATTATAGCACCATATTTCTTTAAAAACATTTTTTTACATTTAATACACTTACCATGCAATATACTAATATCTTTATATTTAATAAATCCACAATTAGGACAAATAATCATAGCATTGTTTTTTATTATAATTTCTTTCTTTTTATTATAAATTTCAAATGGATCAAAATCTTCTTCAACTAATAATTTTAGTTTTCTTAAAAAATTCATAAGGAGAATAATTTCTAGAAAAAATATATTTAATATATAAATATTACATATACTTGATTATTAAAGAAAAGTGCTTGTTAGTATTACTGATATATGGATTTATAAATCAGAAAATGTTTTTATTTATTTAATCAGATCAGAGTAAGGATTTTTTAAAATTTTAAGCTTTAATTTTTTTTTATTGTCTTCTAAAATTATTTTATATAAAAAATAATTTAATTTAATTAATATCAGTCATTTATTTATGCATCTAAAAATAAAAATCTAATTTCAATTTTTGTAATATTTCTTATTTTTAGTAAAAAAATAATTGTTAAATAAAAAAATGTGTCGCTCCGGAATTGAACCGGAGACCTCCCGCGTGTTAAGCGGACGTGATAACCAACTACACTAGCGACACTTAGTTAGATTGAAAACTTATAGATTTAAATAAATTTGATTTTTTATTTTAACGCCTGTTCTTTGATTTTAATTAAATTCTTGCTTATGTTTGATAAAATAGAATTTATAATTTTAAAAAACATGGAAAAATCAAAGAGTATCGTTACGGAACCCCGGAACTTTCAAGGGCTGTAGGGCCGCAGAGTAAGTAATTTAAAATTATTGATTTTTTAATTTTTTTTAAAATTTTAAGTTCAAATCATTTTTATTAATTCTTACTTTAATTATTAAATTCTTTCTTTTTAAAAATCTTTATTGGCCTTTTCTTTAAATTCAGAAGAATCCTTGTTAATGGATTTCGATATTTTAAAATTCAATATAACATCTAAATTGCAAGAAATAATAGATTTAACACCAAAAATTATAGAAAATAATAAAAAAATAAATTTTTATTATTTAAAAGATGTTTATAATTCGTTTAAATCGATTTTTAAAGTAACACAGCTATCACTAACAGAATTTTATAAAGTATTGATTACATTACCAGAGATGTCTGTTACTTCTAATCAAGATACTTCGTTTTCTATAGTTTGTTATAAAAAAGACTATAATCGAGAAAAAATTGAACAAATTTTAAATCCAAAAAGTGTTTTAAAAAATAATGAAGAAGATTTTAGTGATAGCAGTGATTTTTTTAAAAATGGTGGTAAAATAGAAATTATAGAACCAAAAAATAAATTTATAAAAAATAGAAATAAAAATTTAAATTTAAATTCACAATTTTCTAATAAAAAACCGATTCAGCAAATCAAAAACCAAGTCAGTGGAAATCAACCAAATTCTTATCCTGATATACTTGGTAAGATTTTAGATGTATTTAAATATGGAATAGTAATTCAAACATCTTCAATCTCGAATGAAATGTGTAAAATGCACGGACAAATGTTTAATTATAAGAATTCTCCGTGTCAGGTAGGAAGGCATCCACATGGAAATTTGAGTAAATATTTTTCGTGTTGTAAAAATTCTTTTACAATTTTAAATTTAAAATCTTCGTATATTAAAAGAATCGATCAAGAAGCTGATAGTTTAATTAAAAAAAGAAAATCTTTTCATTTAAAAGATGTTTCATTTACAGAAGAAAATAGCAAATTTATGATTTTTCATTTGGAATGTTTAATTGTAAATATTTTTTGTTGTAAAACCACACTTTCATTGGATGATCTTCAAGAAGTATTTAAAAATGTGTACGGATTTACCTTGGAAAGTGTGTGTGGACAAAGAGTAGAAATATTTATTAATCAGATTTTATCTTCACCAAATCTTTATGTAACTAAATCTGAAAGAGGAGTCAGTGTCACCTGTATTCCTACTTTTAATGAAGAATATAAAGATTTTGGAAATTCTGAATATTTTTTAAAAGTTCAGGAAATTGAACAATCAATTTCTCTTGGAAATTCAGTTGTAACTTCTGTGTCCCTGCAAATTGAAAAAAAACCAACAAAACAAAATACTGTGATATCTCAACCCTCACGAGATACGGGTATTTCTAAGAAAGATTTGATGGCACATAAAAAAATCAACGTTCCTGTCTCTTCATTAAGTATTTTTCCAAAATATAAAAAATTTACAGAAATGCTTAATTTTGCAGATAAAAATGTCCCAAGAAGTTTACAAATTCGTAAATTTGTATGTGACAGTGCTACCTTATATAAAGATATGGAAACATCTGGTGTCAGTGATGCATGGGTGTATTTGTACGAATCACTTGCACTCGATGACAAAGATTTGCTTTAAGTTTTCTAAATAAATCGTATTCCTATCATTTGCTCTATATATGTCGATTATTTATCTATTATTAATTTATATAACCTTTCTTCAAAGATTTTATTTAATATTTGTTATTTATTGTTTATTTATTGTTTATTTTTTGTTCATTTTTTTAATTATATTGTCTATTTAAAATACATTTATTTAATATTTAGATATCTAATATTCAGATAGCTAATAATTTGACATTTGATCTCTAATCTTATATTTTATACTTTTATACTTTTATACTTTTATATATTCTAATTAAATATTCTTTAAGGTAATATTTTTTTTATCTTTTAATTTTTCATATATTTTAATTTAATATTCTATATTTAATATTTTAATATTAAATCAATCAAAATATTTTTAAATTTAAAAGATTGTAGATAAAAAAGTATTAGTTGGGTATTTTATTAATTTACACAGCTATATTTTCACACTCCTCAGTCGATTCATCTACAAGAGGTTCATCATAATACTTATAAATTCCAATTCTTCTTATTTCCATTTCGTGTATGTCCTGTACTAACGAACTACAACAAAAACAACTCTTTAAAATACTTACTTCGTGGTCTTCCTGGTATTTTAATTTATTTTGAACGAATCTTCTGATTCCGTAGGCACTGAAAGGTATGCAGATAAGAGCAAAGAGTGAGAAATTGGTATTTTTAAATATTCTTGCATATACTATTGAAGAGACCAGACACGGACATAAAAACGTAGTGAAACATAGTTTGGGCACAAGAATCGGACAAAGGTATGGTATATCGTAATCCATGCAGTGGTTGTCAAATAAACTTATTATATTATTTATCTCCTTTTATTAAGGAGAAAGATCAATTGTTTTAATAGATCTGTTCAAATATCAATTTCATTGGTTTGTGATATTTTTAAGGAGATAAATGTAGAACTTGAATTACTTACTATCTCTAACCAATTAGATTTTATAAAAAGAGTGTATTTGTAAAGAAAATGTAAAAAGATTTGTATCTCATTAAAGATACAATTAAAAGATAATATTGTATAACTTTATAAAATAGTAGTCAAGATTATTAGAAGATCGTTAGAAGACTGTTTAATGTGTTAAATCTGAAGATATTTTTATTGGTATTTTTCTTTTCTGTTCTTATATTTAATTTTAATTCAGTCGATTTGAATATTTACGTAACGCTCTTCATTAGAGATAATAGTAGTTTAAATACATTTAAAGAAAATTTTTGTATCCCATAATTCATTAAATGAATATCATACTTTGCTATAAGTTTCTCAACGCTGATCTAGATTAAAAATAACGAATCAATTAAAATCAATGTTTAGGTTTGAAATTTATATAAAACTAGTGGATTCTTTATATCTTTAATAATTCATACATATCTTTTTTGATGTGTAAATTTGTAATTTTGTAGAAATACATTTGTGTTGGTTTTAATGTACTTATCTTCTGTCTTTTATATTTAAAAAAGTTCATTTACAATCAGTATTTTTCAAAATAAAAGAAATATTTGAGAAATGAAATAAAATCCAATTTATTGTTTAACTTTTACCCGGAATTATTTGATTGGATTCGTAAGGTATAAACCAATCACTTGATATTCTTTATCATGATATCTGAATTGATTTTATCTATAGGTTTCGGAATATCAAACTCTACTAATTCTTAATTCGTATATTATATTTCATTTCATGACATAATCAAATAATTTTTAAATTTTTAAAATCGTTAAAAATTAATTTGGTGAGTCTGGTTTTTGGAATATCTCTGTATATTTGTAGCACATTATAAACATTCAAGGTGTTTTTACGTTCGTTCTTATATCAGGTTTTTTAGATTTGGTATTAAAGATCTAATCAGAGACCGGTATGATTTTTTTATACGTTAATATTTGGCCTATTTGCTAACATCGATCTACCATATTTTTTTCTAAATAATATCAATTTAAGATCTTATTTATGATTCATCATTCGAAATAAAATAATTGCCAGACTTTTTATTGATTTAATTTTAATTGAAATATAAAATTTACTTAGAAATTTGTTTCTTTAAAAGGCTATTTACTCACCGTTTTCAGATAACCTATTAGAAAAACGAATAACACCTCACAACGACATACTTAGAAATATTAAATGGATTTGAAAATATAGGGCACATAAATGCTGTTTTTTTGTTAAGAATATAGATCTTATGATTTATTTTAAGATCTTAAAAAGACAATACTAGGGTGGGAAAGAAGAAAGAAATATCTTTGAAACGTTTAATTTATTCTTATTGACATCAATACTAACTACTGATGACAACCTTTTTAAAATTGTCAATTCATCATAGTAATAGAATTTATAATCTATTTTTTTTAATATTTCGTTTTAAAATAATAATTCGATGTAAATTGCTCGTTCGGTTTTCATTTCTTACTATTTTTAGAAGTACGTTAACAATAGTAGCGTATGTTTTATATTTTTAAGCCTTTGTAAGAGAGTTCTATTTATTTGCTTAAATGGTTCACTAAAACAATTATATTTGAAATTCTATCATGGAATAATTATATAGAGCTATTCGGCATTCTTAAACAATAAAAATACAAAATTATAGAATAACTTCCTACCAAACTATAATCAAATTTATAAAAAATTCTTTTTTACGTTAAGAAAAAACTTACATGTCTATAAGATCAGCAGAAAAAAGGCAGTAAGTAGTATAAATAGAAGACATCACAAATTAGAATGAAAAAAAAGAAGTTTAAGTCGACTAAAAACCGTAGGAGCAAGTTAAACATTAAATAAAGCAATTTAGTGGTATAAATACTCTGAGAATTTTAAATAAATATATAAGAGATTAACGAAATACCAATGAAACACTAATTAATATTTTAATAAAGGAATAGAACAAATATATAGAGAGCCATAAGAATTTAAGAAATTATAACAAATTTAATGAATTTAATGAATTTTGAGAAGAGTTGTCTACCTATCCATATATTTTTCGTTGAATCCAAAATTAGATCTGATATCATAATTTACTGCTTATAACATATAAAAAGTTAAAATGAATTGATATTGTGGGTAAATAACTGATAATAGATGTATAAAGATATATTTGACAATTAAGCTAAATTTTTGCAAATATAATACTAATTCGTTCCCGTAAATACAAAAATAACAAAAAAACCAAAGAAATATAAGAAAAAAAGAAATGATAAAAATAATGAGAGAAATGCATTATGTAATAGAAAAAGAGGAAATGGACGATAGAAACAAACTTTATTTGAATTTATAGCTTTTTATACTTGTTTTACATATAAGTTTTGATATTCTTGGATCTTCTCTATGTAGGTCCTTAAAATTGACATATCCTACTCTATATTCAATTATTCGGCTTCTTTTTAAAAAAGCTATTCTTTCGTTTTTCCGTGGCCCTTGAACTGATTTAGGGATTTTCAACAAGGATTAGTCACTGATTAAATGCGATACAGTGGTAATATCATAAAAATCTTCGACTATTCTCGAACTATCAGTTTCTTTATACTTCATATCAACTCTTTAGGACAAAAATGGAGGCTTGCTACTCTACAATTAACTCCTATATTGTTCATTTCTTCAGTAAATTCTAAATTTTAAACAATGGTTTATTCTTTTGCTAGAATTTCAAAATTTCTTCATTTATATTGATCTAATTGGTGCAAGAAATATATTTATACATGTTTAGCCTCTAAATATCCATATTAGTGACATACTTATTGACACAAACAATTATTTACTACATTCAAATACAAATTTATTAACAATCTCGACCCTTTTCGAGTCCAGCAAATGTCTTCGTAATTTTCTTTGCAAATGATTGAATATTATCACGACACTGCTCTGTTCTTCTACTTACATATATAATATAGAGCAAGCATATAAATTCCGCGACAAAGGAATTAAAAGCTAAAATTTTTATCGCGTGGAAAAACAATTGAACGCTTAGATAATAATATATTTGCTTGGATCAGAAAAACAGTTTTTGGATGTTATACTTTATAATAAACTAAAAAAATAATTTTTACGACATCCTAAAATGTTTTTCATCTTTAACTATTCGCTATTTCGTCGGCATAATTTCTTCGATTAGCCCAATATATTTGCGTGATCTTCACGGATGTCGTCAAATTATTAGTGATATTAGAGATATCTAACCTAATAGGTGATATAGCATCCGTGTTAAAAAATTGAGGCATATTCATCCATTATTTTACTTTTATAACCGACAAAGAGGTTTTGAAGCTTTCATATCTCTAATTCATATGTTTTTGATCCGGTAAGATATATGCATTAAATACTACATGCTGTTCTAAAAAGCATTCTCGTAAACTTCCTCTATAAATAATTTCGATTTCTCTATAGAACAATTTTTTGTTTATTGACTCATAGTATTTCTTACTTCAAGAAACCGTTTTTTCTTCAATCATAGCCCGAAGGCGCATCATTTTTATTCACTAGGGTTTGTTTTAGCGCTATTTTTATAATGGCTAAAATATTTTCATTGTGTTGCATTTTGAGCGAACTTCCTTCCAGTTACTATATAAATCAAAAAAATGTGAATTTTATTGAAAATTCTGCTAGTAAAAAAGGCATCATGAATCCGAACTAAAAAGAAAAAATTAAACTAAAAAATGGTTTATAAAAAATAGGTAGTGGCTCCTTAAATAGATAAACTCTGTATATGAGTTGGACAAACATAAATATTGGTTTCTATATTTATGGTTCTTTTTGGCTTTAACATTACTTATAATGAAGATATCATCCAAGGAATGATTTAAAAGCCCATCATTTTAGTTGTGGAATTTAGATGTATTTCACATTTGAAATTAGATCCTTAGCTTAACACAACATCTTTTATGCCGGGGACAAAGAGCGGACGAAATCGAGTGGTAAAATCCTGCATTCCAAATTAAATTTTAAATCCTGGCCACTGGTGTGGGAGGATAACTGCATTAAAAACCAACTAATTAGCATGGATCTATAAAATTGATCGAAAACCATTCTTAATATTTTAGGAAGATGTAAACATATTGGATCTATAAGCAAATCCCCTATAATCCCGAGTTATAACAGATTAAAAGAATAAAATGAAAAACTTCCATTTGTTTATTCTATACACCGAGAATTATAAGAGTACCAAATAAGTAATTAAGTAATTATATCTAGACCACCAGACTATTAACACAATTATTAAGTTTAGTCGAATTGATATTTCTTTAATGAAATTTATTTTCAGATTGAACTCATAGATCATATAAACAGAAAAATAATGAATCAATCTCGTATTAATTTATAGTTTAAAAATTCAACCAAGAGATATCCAGCGATTATTTTCTCCGGTCTTTGAACAATTTTTTAAATAAAAAAAAATAAATACTAACACAAGATTTTGGAATTTATTTGACACAACAAATTTATATTATATTGCACGCCAGATATAATAAATTTTAATGAAAATACAATTTTATAAATAAATATAAGTAAGAATGTACATATTAATTTAATCAAAGTCAAATTCTATACATTATATTATGTTTATTTATATTCTTAACCGAACGTAACGGCTTCTAAAATTTTTATTTTCCTTTGCGCAAAATCTCGTGATATATTTACCCAATTCAGATTATATTTAAGTTTTCTACATGTTTCATCCTTATTTTTCAACGATTATAAATCTACAGACATATTATTATCGTATTTTTGTATGTAATTGTCAACAAATGAATGACATTTCTCTTTATAACACTCATCAATAGTTTTATTTGAAGATATTGTATTTTAATATGTGGCTGTTTTAACAAAATAATAGAAACCAACTAACTATAAAATATTCATAAATTTATTTTGTGCTTTTATTTTATAGCAATGTAATTTAATTATTTTTTTATTATTAATTTTGTTTAACTTTTAATCTATAATTTATATGTTTATTTCTAAATGCAAATGAAATCCAAAAAGAAGCGCCACAATATGCCGTACAGGGAGCTTAGTGACGCATGCAATGCGTAAAACTTTGAAAAATATGTAGCAAAGTAAGAAAAAAATATTAAACTAATAAAAAATTAAAATATATACAGTTGACCGGATATAAAACAATTTCCTAGGGCGATTTTAAATCTAAATAAATTATTTAGGAGAAGAAATAACACATAGAGCTGTATTCAAATACTAAAAAAATTGTGATTATGACTTAATTTTATAATTAAATAACAAAGAGTATTTATCTGTTTATTTAAAACATCAAATGCACAAAGACAATTCAAATGAAAGAGGTCTGGTCTAGTTTATGATTTATTTTAAGCAAATTATATTTCGTAATATTTGAAAAAATTTAAAAATATAATTGGTTTAAATCAAAGGTCTCTAAACTTTTTGGCTCGCAGGCACATTGCCTTTAAAAAAGGTCCTTCATGCCAAAAACTCTTTACTTTTTGTGCCACCATACTGCAAAAATTTTTCAGCAACTTTAATTATTGAGTCATTCATTATTTGCACTACAGCCTTGAACAAGCCTTGGCCTCACTCGGTAAAACCGCTCAACGGTTTTTTTCTAGTAGGTTTGTTTAATTTTTTGGGGGTTGGTAGCAAGTGTGTTTTAAAGGGTGGGCTGTTAGCCTTACGCCTGATCCAAACTTGGAGGTCCAGTCTCTTGTTGTCGCCTCTTACGACTGGTAGATAAACTCTAAGCCAGTTCTGCTCCCGGCATGATAGGGAAGCAATTTTAATTATTAATATTTTTAAATCAAATTTATAAAGTTTAATATAGATATTCATAAAAACTAATATGTATATTTACGTTTTTCTATGTAAAAATAGACATTTAGATTACGTAAATTTTACAAGAGTCTTCATGCCACGCAATTCAATCACGTTCATAAATTTGCTCGATTTTATTTCCGCTTTCGGCTCTACCTATTTGTGCGAAGGAACATTCTCTAAAATGAAATATACAAATATCAGTTACTTATCTAAATTAACAGATAAGCAATTGAAGTCATTACTGATAATTTATACTTGTAAAGTTAATCCAGAATTTCAACAAATTGTTACAGAAAAATCTTAACGAGACCATTCTCATAAATAGTAAATCCTGCCATATAGTTTTTGTTATTTCATTTTGATTTTTTAGTATAAATAATAAAAAAATGATTGCTATCGTAAAAAAAATAATTAAAACGCTAGGAATCTTCTTCCAATATAAATTTAAGTTCAAATTGGCTATAAGTGCGATTCATTTTGCCTAATTTATCCATATTTTTTATTTTATTTCCTTATTTGAAAAAAAGCTACATAATAAAAGAATCGTGGCCGGCTAGAAAAATATGTAGCTGCGGACCGTGGTGTGGAGATCTCTGGTTTAAATGTAAAAACGATAGAGTTAGGCTGTTGACTTGAAATCATTTGCTTGGCAATAAGTAAATGAAATTGTTGTTTGTACTTTTTTTGCGATAAAAACCAGGGACTATTTTTGATTTTCCGTGGATATTCTTTTACGCAGGAAAAAGGCTTCGATATTCTATGAATTTTTCTACAAATTCATTTAAAGTTCTTTATAAATAAAATCTATGAAAACAGATATAAAACTACAAGTAACTATATGTAAATTTATTTTGAGGATTGAAGCTCTGTTGTGATTACTTCGCTTAGAATTGTAGCTCCTTAAAGATACAAAAAACACACCATGTTGAAAAGCCAATAAGCATATAGCATGTTAAACTTGTTTCTATATGATTGCACGGTCTAGTTAGATCCTTGTGTTTTGCAGAGATAAATCAGCGCTGTAGGTTTATTGGTTCACAAAGTGTAGCGCAAGAGCAAACTCTATAGTCAGTAAGCGTTCAAGGCGGTTTTCGAAGCTCATTCACTCCGATGTAACGGCCATAAACGAGTTCGGAAGCAACCGTTCTACCTTTTAAATTGATTTTATAACTCTTATAGAGGAAAGGCTATGAGATGTATGGTATTGTGAGAGACACAAACAATGTGTTATATAAGCAGTTAACTATGCTAACCCCAAAATGCGTATAATTATGAAAAAAATTTAAAGAAACCTTTTTTTAAAGGATTTGAAAATAAAATAAACTTAAAAATAATTTAATTTCGAATGTCATTTGGCGCTTGAATATAGAATTCTATTTCCTTTTTAATACCATTTTTAAAATTATATTTACGACTAGCAGTAGTTTTTTTTTGTAGCGTATAATTATAAAAATGTATTTTTATCAATGTAAAGCATACTTTGGTCTCAATTAATCTCGTCAACCACATATTAATATTTACCGATTTCAGATAAATAATCTCATCTTCGGTCAAAATATTTATTTTATTGAAGAATTCAGAAAAATGAATATTATGGGTTGCTTGATTGTTAAAAATCTTATAAAACTTTATAGCTTCTATATTTTGATGCAAAAACCGACTATCAGAATAACTTATTAAAATATTTTTAACTTTGTTTAAGACTAATATTTTTTTATTTCGATTATCTAAAACATCATTGGTCAAATCGAGTATAGAAAGCAACAATTTATCGCTTAAATTATCTTCAATATTAAAGCAAAGCGAAAAAAACAGATCAATTGAAATCCTAAAAAAATAGGTCTTAAAAAGTTGGTTCATTTCTTTTGGTAAGCTACACGATAAATCTAATAAAGCTGTATGAAAATATATTTTTGCATGGAAATTGCCATCATCGATAGCCAATAAAATATTAGAAAATATAATTCTCATGTAAAAAACACTAATCTCAAAACCATAAAGTATTCTTTTCTTTTTTAAAGTTCCCGTATAAGAAATTGTAGAATTGAATTCAGTTTGAATTTTTTTTCAAGTTGTACCATGATTACTTCAAATAAAAAGAATACGTATAAAGCATAATTTTTTTTAAGACTCAGTTCGATTTTATCATTATAAATAAATGAAAACATAAGTAAATCATTGAGAAGCACAAATTTTTTATCGGAATATATTCTATAGGGTATAGAACGAAAACCCAAAGCATAAACTTTTTGGATCATTTCTTCTTTCGAAAGTAGGTTACATCTATTTTTTTCGAAGCAAATTAATTTTTCCAGAAAATTTAAAAATACTGTCTAGAAATCCAGGTTGGTCAATATTATTGGCTTCTATAAAATCTCTCATGTAACATAGTTCATTTAATAGTCTTTCTTCTGTCTAATTGCTAAGATTTAATATTTCAATATTTTCATATTTTTTTGTAGAACAAAAATTGCCATTGAGAAGTTACTCTGAAAATGCTCGTAAATCAAAAGGATTTACTTTTGGGTTTTCATTTAAATTACTTTTTTTTCTAAATATTTGACCAATTTGAAAGTAAAATGTAAAATTTTGGAAGACCTTTTCAGAAATATCTTTGATACTGTTCTTTATAGTTTCAGCATTTATATTTGTTATTTGAATTTCAATATTTTCTTCTGTTCCTATATCATGGGACGATGTAATACTTTGTTTCTTTGTGGTATTTGTCTTTGATTCGTTTTATGTCTTTCTTTTTTTATACGATAATGATATAAAATCTGTAAAGAATATAAAAAGAAGCAGAATATGCATGGATAGGCCAAAATTCCATTGTAAATTTTTCCGATCTTCTAGAATCTCTATTAGAATATAAAATAAAAATTGGGAGAAAAAGTATTTAATGGATTTTTATCTTAAATTCGTTTTGGGCTTAAAGCTACCCAAACAAGGCATGTTTTCAATTATTACAAACAAGTTTTTTGGACCTTTTGTTTTGCGCATTTTTATTTTATAAAATTTAATTTTGACACCAAACTGATTTCTATTATTGTGCTTTGTATATCTATGAGTTACATGGCTTATAAATTTATAGATTATTTTTTTTCGTTTTGTGATGTGTTTGGATATCAAATGAGATGATTTAGACAAATCATTAATATTAAATCAATAGTAAGTTTATTGTAGTCAAAAAATTGATTTATTATGAATTAGATACTTGAGGTATAAACCTAAATGAAAAAACAATAACTGTAAATTTTTAAAATTATTTGATACATAAATTACGAATTTAAAATAATCAACCGTTAATTTTATTTAATAAAATTCTGGGTTAACAAATTTTTCTTTTTAAATAATTCTTTCCACCATTTCAACCACTTCTATCTTTTCCTCCAACTCCAACTCTTCATTTGTATTAGTTGTTGGTTCCTTTGCTGTGGTTATGCCATCCAAAATAAGGGGTAAAATATTTTTTGTATTTTCCGTTTTAACATCATCTTCCTCGTTGTCTACTTGCTTTAAAGGGGGTATTGGTTGTTTATGCATCTCGGCTCCTAAGATAACACTTAATGATGCTCTCTCCCAGCTCTCCTCGGCATTTGGACCAGACTCAAGTCCTCTTCGTCGATCAAAAGAAATTGTTTCGACTGTCTTCTTGAGTACTATGGATTGTATATATGCCTCTACATTCATGGGTATTTGCAGTCTCTTAACATACGTCTTATGGTATTTTGTCACAATACCGTCCCAGGTCATCACATAAGGAATTATCTCGACATTGCATTTATAAATAAGACCTAACTCATTTGCTAATAGGTCATACTTCCTAAGCTTCTCTGTTTCAACTATTTGAAGAGAGTCTTGGGATGTTATTCCTACTTCAATGAGGGTTATCCTATTATGTCTCTTGTCTAAAATAAATATATCTGGTCTGTTACACCGAATCTTGACATCAGTTTTTATTCTGGTGTCCACTCTTATCTCTGCATATTCGTTATCAAGAATTTCTTGAACTGAGTGGCTTCTAATTCGTTTCGAAGACTTAAACTTATATTTATTCAGCAAGAGTAAATGTATACATCGTACCACTTCATTATGTCGTCTAGTATAGTCATGACCAAGCATTTTTTCACATCTCGTTGCTAAGTGATCAACAGTTTTCCTAGACTGGTTGCAGTGTTGACACATACCTTCTGCACCCCAGAAAACATTTCTATCCTGGATATAACAGAACACTGCTTCATCACGTGGTCTTACACTTCCTTTCTTTAACCATCTTGAGGAGTCATTTACACTTACCAGCTCGTTATTTCTAGCGCTATATAACTTTGAATGTAGTTTTCGGTTTTTGATTTCGTTATATAGGTTAGCTAGTTGAGCTTCTTCCAATTTCTTTTTTGTGACTTCCTCTTCCAACCCGTATTTTATTTTTAAAAAGTTTTTAATCAGTGAAAGGTGGGTTTTATTATTATTCTCAACCTTTAGGATTGCTGCTCTTCTGGTCGATGTATCTTTATGTTTTTCCAGACAATCCAAGAGTTGCAAAAGCATATGTTCGCTTTTGAACTCGACACTATGTAAACCTCTTCCAAGTTCTTTACGTGGAAGGTATAGACGTTCTTTGCATCCTGGGCGTAGATGTATTTTGTTCTTTACTAACACTGCACGCACCGCATCATCTAACTTAGAGAAGTCAGCCGGTTCAAGTCGGAGTACACCTATATGATAGTTTAGTAAAGAAATTGCATGTTGATTAATGGCTTGAAATAAATTTCTTGCATTTAATCTCGTGCGACAAAGTCTTTTACTCGTGCTATAAGTTTGGTCTGTACTTCCTCAAACGACTTACTTGTTGGAATTCCTCTGCTATCTTCTATAATTCCAAGGTATTTATAAACACCTATTCCTTCAAGAAGAGTAGCAGTATCTTCACAACATGGATCATTAGTGGCTGACTTCTCTTTGTTAATTTCCAATCCTATATTATTCATAAACTTTTTAACCTCCTCCGTCATTTCTTCCAATGTTTGTCCATCTTCGGCAAGGAGCTTAAGATCATCAATAAACAAGAGATGATTAGTCGCGTGGGATTCTGCATCTGTCTTTATTCTCACTTTTGTGTATTTCTCATTAAGCTTTCGGCTCAATGGATCCATACACAACACAAACAATAATGGTGACAAACTATCTCCTTGCAGAATCCCTCTATCAATCTTCTTACTCATGATTTTTTCAGGCCCTACTGATATATCAATTTTCCATTTTGATATAATTACCTTAATAAATTTCAGGATCCAATCAGGTAAATTAAGGTTTTCAATACATTGAGTTAAATAAGCATGATCTATTGAATCATAAGCTTTTTTGACATCAATCCATGTTGCCTTAAGATTGTTTCCGTACTCTTTATTAATGGCAATATTCAATAAGGCCTGTTCTTTCGCTCCTTGCACTCCTCTAACCGCTCCCAACTGATTATCTGAAAGTAATCCTCGTCTTTCCACCTCAACCTGAACCACTTTAGTGACACATTTTGTAGTCAGTTTATACAGGTTTGACATACGTGTTATTGGTCTGTAATCAGAGCCAGTCTTTGTTGTACCTTTAGGTATCAGATAAGTAAGTCCACAATAATACCAATCGGCTTGAGGCGTTCCTTCTAAACATATAGCTTTCACAATATCGTAAAGATATTTATGAAGGCTCGTAAGTTTCTTGATGTAAAAGTTATAAATACCATCAATTCCAGCGGCTTTCCAGTTAGGCAGCCAATTGATGATATCTATAAACTTTTCAAGTAAAGGAAACGTGGTCTGGTGCGTATCTGACACGAAAGGTATCAAATACTCATCATATGTAACTACTTTATCATTTTTATTCCACATTGTAGACCAAAATTCTGAAATTTCGTCACGATAAACCACATGCTCGGATTCAACGCGCTCAGATAACCCTCGATAGAATCGACCTCGGAATAACTCAAACATACGATTCTCTTTTCGAAATTTTCTCCTACTTTCATACATCGTAATTTTTTTCTCGTACACATTCAAGGCCTCATTCTTCTTAACCAAAGCCACAGAGAGATCATTTACTTTGCTTAAGTCTAAATTAAACTCTCGCATAATTTTTCTGAGACTTTTCGTTTCCGAAGTAGAGAGCTTTTCCTGCTTGCGAGCCTTCTCGAGGAGATCTTTGGAAAGTACTAACTTAGAAATTTTACATTCTATGTTTTCCTTCCAAGCGGATCTAGGTTTCTCCTTACGTGTTTCCTCGTCATAACATACCTGGGCCGCCTGGATGATTCGAGCTGCATCACCAACATTCTTAGGCACATGAGATTCAGCATATTCACCTGTGATCCGATTTATGAGTTCCAAAACTTTACTATCAACCAATTCACTTGGAAGTTTTCTAGTTCGGACCACTACATCTCCGATTTCCTTCTCCGAGAGTTCCTTGATTTTGCACAAGAACTTTTCTCTCAGGTTCATATAGAGTGTAGTGTCAGTTAAGGAACAGGGCTCGGCGAGACAAGTGGCGATTCTACGTCGCTCTCCATTCTCTTCTTGCCTTATTTCTCTTTCTGCCTCATTATGTATTAATTTTTTTAACACATCGATATCAACAGTTCGACCAAATTTCCCATTATAGTACCTAAGAATTGCAGACCAGCCATTTCTAGGCATTCTCTCAAACCTTTTTTGCACCGCTGACATAGCAGATCTAGGCCATTCCTGCTCTACGGCTGTGACAGAGTCAAGTATTGAATGCAATACCATCAGTCGATTTCCTTCTGGAATGGCAGGTGCATTGAGGTTTTCCATTGTGTTGGCTGGTCCACACGCCGAAGAATCGGGACAGGAAGAAGGGAGTGCGGAATCGAGCAGGCTGATTGGAGTAGCCTGAAGCGTATTGCTCGATGGGGAGTGAGTGTTATTATAGATGGTCGGTTGTGGTGGAAGCGTCTCGGATATAGTTACTACATCTCTATCACACGTTTTTATCTCTTTAAAACTAATTTCCGAGTTGTTTACAGCATTTATTTCATCATTTTTTATATTTTCGCTGTCAACTTTTTTTCTTCTACCCATATTATCAACCGTTAAAACAGTCAATTTTTTATATTAATTTTTTTAATCTAAAATAGTTGTTCGAATTCAAACAAATATATATTAAACAAAGCGAGATTGTTATGAAAAATACCTAATAGTATCTTTTTTTCAAGTGATGGAAAAATAACTTCATTAAAAACCATCTGTCTGGTAATAAGTGTTTATAATCGGTATGAAAATTATTACTGCCATTGTAGTGGAATATAAAAAACGCTGTATCATAGTCTGATTTCTTATAAGCTTGAGTTCAACAGATGGAAAACCTCCATTTATTCCTCCTCGACACCGAGAGATAAAAAAAGTCTAATACGTAACAAAATATCTTTTTTTATAATAGGATTATTTTGGAAAATAAAAATTTATTCAAAATTTTTGTTAAAATTATTAAATGATGAGAATATCTGATTTATATTGTTTAGAATTCCTCTTTCTTTTTTATTTTACTTTCTACAAATTTATTTTATTTCTGTAGACTGAACTCCAAAATAATTTTCTTTTAAAATTACCTTTGAGATCTATTTCACCCTTCCGTTAAATATAATCTTAAAACAAACCAAAAACATAAAATATTCCAATTTAGGTTGTTTTTATTTAGTTACTGAAAAATTTATCGTTATACCTCTTCCTTATGCAAAATAGTCAGCTTGAACAGCCAAAAGATGTATAGAGTTGATTAAAAGTACAAGCATAATCAATTAGACGTTTATAGATAACAATAGTCAATTTCAAAATACTTTTTGTGTAAATCTTGCTGATTTTGGAAATCAAAATAAACTATAATTAGAGCTTTTGAAACTATAAAATTATATAGATTTAATATTCAATGGATAAGCGGTTGTTTATTATTCAAACTATAGACTGGTATTTTGTCTATCTTTAAAATAGTTGTTAATTCTTTTTCCTTCTGAAATAATATCTAAACCCAACTTATTTCGCCACAAAACATTTATTATTGCCAATCATGGTATATGAGTGAGATTAATAACTGATGCAAAAACAATTTAAACAAAGAAACTTCAAATAAGCTTTGAAATCTATGTCAAAATCAAGTTTCTGATAGAAAAAATGGCTACCCGTTCTAAAGAACAAGAATTATTAAAATAAAAATAAATATTATTCAATCCCGAGTCTTTTTTAAGAATTCTTAAAATAGAGTATAGGGAAATTTGAGTGGACACTTGAATAAGACCAATTTTCAAATTCTTAAGACAAAACTGTACATTTCTTTTGAATATGTGAAAATAAACATCACATATTTAAGTAGGTAAATGTTCCAGATATTTACCTTAAATAATATAAACTGATAAGAGTTACATAGTGCTAATAGCCTGAGGATATTTATCAATGTGGTGTTTATATAATTCCTTATGTGATAACCTGGGAAGGTATTGTGACAAAATATCATAAGATTTATCTTAAAAGACTGCAAATATCCAAAAATGTAGAGGCACACATTAAGTCAATAGTAAACAAAATGTTTAAATAAACGAAATTGTTTGAATGAACAAAACTTCTTTTGTGACATAATATCCAAGAGATCAGTAAAAAGTATCGATAGTTGAGGAAAGGTAGCTGAAATGTATGAGTAATCTATACTTTATAGACTCTTAAAGAAATGCAAGTAACTTAGAAATAATGTGACTTGGGTAAAGACAAAAAATAATAGATTTCTTATTTTCCTAGGGGTAAACTGACAATAAATATAAAAAAGAGCCGAGTTTATAATAACAAATTATAATATTTACAAATGTAGAAGAAAATCTTAAATTAGATTTAAAGCATAAGTTTTTCAGAATTTTTGTAGAAAAAAATCTGAAAATTCATAAAAATTTAATATGAAAAAGATCATTCGAAGTCAGAATTTATGTATATAAAAAAATATGTAAATTCATAAAAATTTAAGATGAAAAAATAATCTTTTTCTAATCTAAAACACGAGCTAAATATATTCAATAAAAGAAATTTTATTAAAGTAAGATTTCTCATTTCAAATACGGAATAAAATCTTTTTTAAAATATTTTCGTAAAACTTCAGGAACAATCACTCCATCTTCACTTTGATAATTTTCCAAGATACAACATAAAGTACGCTGTATTGCACAGAGAGTACCATTAAGCATATGAACATAAACTTTCTTAGCATTTTCTTTACCAACACCAAATCTTACTTCAAGTTCTCTACTTTGAAAATCAGTACAATTAGAAACACTGACAAGTTCTCTGTACCTGTCACTTCCTGGGAAAGAAGCTTCTAAATCATATTTAATAGAAGCAGCATCGTTCATTTCCCCTGAAACTATACCAACTACTCGATGAGAAATATCTAAAGATTTGTAAAATTGAACTGAATTTTCTACCATTTCATGAAATATTTTCATCGACTGTGAAGGTTCAGAAATAACAAATTGTTCTATTTTTTCAAACTGATGTACACGAAAGATTCCTTGGTTGTCTTTTCCGTGTGCACCTGCTTCTTTACGGAAACATAAACTCTGCCCGCAGTAATATAAAGGTAGTGTAGAAGGATCTAATCTTTCATTGTAATGAAATGCAGTCAATGGTTGCTCTGATGTAGCAATAAGATATAAATCTTCTTCTAATTTGTATAATTGTTCATCAAAATCACTCAACTGAACTGTTTTTGCCATCACATCTTTATTGAGAAAAACGGGTGGCTGAATCAACAAAAAATTTTTTTCTTTAAGAAAATCAACAGCATAATTTATTAGAGATAGCGAAAGATAAGCCAATTCTCCCATCAAAAAATATCCACGGTGTCCAGAAATACGAGAACCTCTTATAGTATCCGCACCAATTATTTTAGAACATATTTCTGGATAAGACAATGAAGCTTTTACTTTACGATCACTTTGAAATGTAAAAATTATAGGATTATCTTCTTCTGACTTTGAAACTATAACATCTTCATGTAAAATATTTCCTATGGACTTTAAAAGATTGTTTATTTGCTGTTCAATTTCAGTTACCAAAGTAATTATTTTATTTTTTTCTTCTTTCAATTTTTCCTGTTCATTTTTGAGGTTTTCAAGTAAAATATTATCTTCTTGACCCATTTTTGCTTCGTTCATCTTTCTTTCTTCATTCTTACCATTTATATCCTCAATAATTATTTCTTTTTCATTATTAAGTTTTGTATTGTCTTTGTCTCCATCAACAATCTTAATATTACTCATTTTTTTATTTATTTCTGTATTTTTAGATTTCTTTTTTAAATCTGCAATTTTCGTATTATTTATATTTATTTCTTTATTTATTTGATCTAAATTATATCTTTGTTTAATACGTTCTTTGTCTAAATTTCTTATTTCAATTACTTTATTAGAATCTTTAAATCGTTTATTTTCACTTTCTATTACCTTTTCAAAAGTTTCGTCGTTTCTTATTAAATTTATGTCGATCATCTTCTTTGAGGGAATAAAAAAAAATATAAAAAAATTCAATGAAAAAGAAACAAATTGAAAATTTAATTTATGTTTTGATAATAAAAATATTAAATGATATGTTGCTTAGACAATAAAAATATTAAATCTATGTTATTGATAATAAAAATATTAAATGATATGCTACTTAGATAATAAAAATATTAAATGATATGTTACTTAGACAATAAATATTAAATTATATGCTACTTAGACAATAAAAATATTTGGTTTATCGTTAGTTTAAATAATTGATATAAAAACTTATATATTTTAGAACGGATAATTTATTTTAAAATGGTTAAAATTAGATTTATTTCTTATAATTTCAGAATAAATATAAAAAATAGAATTTACATATTTTAAAAAAACTTTAATTTGAATTTTTTTCTTTTTTTAAGAAATTTTTTATCTGTTAAAGACGATAAACTTATTTCTTAATCACTCTTTTAAGAAATATTTACTGATTTTAAATTATAATATTACTAACAGTCATTTTTAGATAGTAAAATATATTTAAATGTAATCTTTCCTTGATTAATTATCTTAGATACAATTATATACATTAGAATGTATATGTTTATATAATTTAGTAATGTCCCGACGACGACTCACCTCGAAATGTTTAATTGGTTATAAAAATATGTTTATACAACACAAGTTTGATTTAACGCATTTTTATTATCTACGTAAACCAAAAGTATAATATAATTATTTTAAAAGTGATATAATATGAATACTATTTACAAAATCCATTTTAATTGTTTAAATCCGTGTTATAACAATTATTTCTAAGTTTAAATAATATTTTTACTTTTTTATATGCTATGAATTTGTAGAACAAATATTTTTTTCTTAATATTGAATATTTATTTGAATTTCTGAATATATAAATGCCTTTTCAAAGTCTATTTCAATGGAAATACAAATTATATAAGTACCAATAATATTAATAAATATTTGAACACTATTAAATACTACAAATAATAATATAAAAAATAATACGTATTCTATTAATAAAACTTAATTTTAAAAAAAGTAGAACGAGCTGTATTTTTACCATGAGATTTACGCTGTTCCGGGTTTAAAGTAGAAAACTTCTCTCTAAACACTTCGCCAGTAATCCCAAAGATACCCAAAGCATCTAATTTAAAAGGCGTATAGAATCCAATTAATGAGCGAGGAATTTTCCTGATATTCGTTAATATCTGTTCCATGGGGTGTGATTTTAGATCGAACCCTTGATAGGCCCCCCCTCAAAGTTAAGCAGCATTCCCACTAAATCCACACTTTCCAAACCTTGAATTCCATATTAAGATATATATCGGAGGATACATGGAGTTCACTAACCCTTTGTGATGTCATACCAACAAATATAACCTGCTATTTAACATTCCCAACTCTGAAAATAAAATTTTTCTGTATCTTACAGCCCACAATTCTTCTAATTCGAATTAGAAAGGCTAAGTTTCTATACTTTTACATAGCAATTACCTACAAGTTCAGCAGCGGTCTGCAATCTAGTTACATAAAAAACTACAAAATAAATTTGTGTGAAAAGGTTCGAACTTTCGTATACCTTCTTCTTCTCAGACAAGTTCATAAAATAACCGAAGACGTAGTGTAGCTTTATTCCCACCAAACATTCAAAATTTGATATCCACACCACAAATAAACAATTTATATAATACAAGCAACAGCCATAATTTTAGTTTTTATTTATAATTACATCTCCAATAAATGATAAAAAATATTTATAAAATGAAATTAAATTGAATTCCAATTTCTAAAGTTCTTAGAAATATTTTTTTATGACCAAAAATAAATACCGACTTATGTTTTCCCTAGCCAATTAAAATAATTAAATTTATACTTCCTTTAAATATTCACTAAACAATAAAAATGCTTTTCTTAAATTCAAAATTCCTCACTTCTGTCAAAGGCTGTTTAAATCAAAAACTAATAAAATCATTTCCTCACTTCTGTCAATTCCCAGGGTTTTTCAACTCAAAAACTAAAAAAATATTTTCCCTCACTTCTATAATTCTCAAGGGTGTTTAAATCAAAAACTAATAAAATATTTTCCCTCACCTCTATCAATTCCCAGAGTTTTTCAACTCAAAAACTAAAAAATATTTCTCCTCACCTCTGTAAATTCCCAGGGGTGTTTAAATCAAACATTAATAAAATGAAATAAAGACTTCCCCTCTAAAATATAAAAATGAAACAAAAATTTACATTTCTCGACATTTCAACCATAGTAAACGAACTATCAGAAACACTTCCAACCCAATACATAACAAACGTACACTCATCAAAAACAAAAACGTTTTATATTTCACTTTCCTCCAAAAAAATACTTCTTATCCAACCAGGCACCAGAATACATCTAAGTGATGAGCGAGACCAAGAAATTAACCATTTTACTGTTGTTCTACGTAAACACCTAAGACGTAAGAAGATACGTTCTGTTGTTCAACACACACACGATCGTGTAATTATAATAGAGTGTTACGACAATAAAAGTGTTATATTTGTTGTAATTGAGATGTTCTCACAAGGAAATATTTTACTTTTAGACACAGAAAATACAATAATAGCTCTTTATCGGATTGTTAGAGATATGAATGTTAAAAGAGGAGAAAAATATTCATTTAATGATGTTTCAATGACATACACGTATGAAATGTACAAAAGATTAGGAAAAAAGGATTTTCTTTCTTTTGACAAAATTCTTAGCGAATATATTTTAAAAAATAGTGAAAGCGGAGAAACTAATAATAATTTAGAAAATAAACAATCTGAGGAGAATAAAATAAATATAGAAAATGAAAATATTAAGAAAACTGATGAGAATAATAAAATTAAGAAAATCGATGAGAATATTAAGAAAACCGATGAGAATAATAAAATTATAGAAAATAAAAATATTATAGAATCTAAAAAGTGCAATAAAAGTAAAGAAAATGAAAGTAAAAATATTGAATTAGATGTCACACCTCTCACTGACAGTAACGGTGACAAAGTTGTAAATCCATGTCCCCCTTCCTTCTTCAACAATTCTAAATTTTTTACTTCCTTTTTTACAGATTTACTTAAAAAAATTACTTCTTTAAAGAATAAAGGATATATTTATTTAAAAAACAACAAACCTGACTCCTTTCTTCCTGTTCTGATACCAACACTTCCACATATTTCCTTTGATTCGTACAACACAGCAATTGATTGTTTTTTTAAAGTTTCTTTAAATAAAAACATAAAAATTAAAGAATTAGAAAATTTAGAAAAACTAAAAAATCTTTCTATAAACACACTTCCCTCTCAAAATATAGAATTAGGAAAATTAGAAAAGGTTGGTAAAATTGGAAAAAGGAGGTAAATTAGAAAATGAAGAAAATGAAGGTAAAAATTTAATGTCTTCAAACTCAATAAAAAATAGAGAAAATAAGGAAGAAAATAAAGAAGAAAATACAAAAATATCTAAAATAATAATAAATTATGATAAAAGATTAAATTTGTTAAAAGAAACGCATAAAAACATTCTTTGTACGATTTATGTATTTTTAGAAAATCAAAATATTATTGAAGAAGCACTTGTTGTGTGTAACAGAGTTATTGAGAATAAAATAGATTGGAATGAATTTCTAAGATTTAAAGAAGAAGAAGATTTGAAAGGTAATAAAGTAAGTAAATGTATTAAAAGTGTAGATTTTAAAAAGAAAGAAGTAACTTTTACAGTGGAAGGAAGTAGAAATATAAAAAATAAAATTGAGAATAAAAATAAAATTGAGAATAAAAATATAAAAGATAATGTAAGAAATTCAAATATAGAAATTAAAAATATAAGAAATAAAAAAATAGAAAATAGAAAAATAGAAAATAAAAATATAAGAAATAAAAATATTATTAATATAAAGAATGATACGGATGAAACTTATAATGAAGAAATAATTGAAGACAACGAATTGGTGGATTATACGGCTACATTTGACATTCTGGTTTCCTTTCAGAAGAATATTAGCAATCAATATGATAAAATTAGAAAAATTAAAGAAAAAATAGAAAAAAGTGAGAATTCGTATGAATTTGTGATAAAAAAAGTGACAAAAAGATTTGAGAAGACAAATATTTCAACAAAAAAGGACAAGAAAAGGGTGGTTGCTGTACAACAACCAAGTAAGTTGCTTTGGTTTAGAAAATTTCATTTTTTCTTTACAAAAAATCATTTTCTTGTGCTTGGCGGCAAAAACTCGTCGCAAAATGAAACTTTGGTTAAAAAATATTTAGAAAAAAATGATTTTTATTTTCATGGCGACATACAAGGAAGTGCCAGTGTTATACTTAAATCTAAAATACCTAAAAATATTTTTAAAATTTGCAAAATAGATTTTGAAAACGAAAAAATAAATAAAAATAAAGAAACTGAATTTGAAAAATTAAATAAAGAATTTGACTTTGAAAAAATAAATGAAAATAAGGAATTTGAATATTTTAAAGAAAGAATGGAAAAAATAAATAATTCAAATGAAATGGAAAAAATAAATAATTCAATGAAAAATAAAGAATTAAATAATTCAATGAAAAATAAAAATAAAGAATTAAATGATTTGAATGAAAATGAAATGGAAAAAATAAATAATTCAAATGAAAATAAAAATAAAGAATTAAATAATTCAAATGAAAATGAAATGGAAAAAATAAATAATTCAAATGAAATTAAAGAAACAAAAAAACCTTTAAATGAAGATATAGAAGATGGGAATAATTCTTATTTATTAAAAGATTTTTCAAACGAACAAATTATAGAAAAACCTGAAGAAATTGATATATCACAAGCAGCAGATCTTACACTGTGTATGTCCAAGTGTTGGGAAAATAATGTAATAGGTGGTGTTTATTATGTAAGTGAAGAACAAGTCAGTAAGAGTTGTGAAAGTGGAGAGTATGTAACTAAAGGTGGTTTTATTGTACGAGGAAAGAAAAATTATGTCACTACTTTTAGACTTGAAATGGGAGTTGGAATTTATTTTAAACTAAAAAATAATTTAAAAAACGAAGAAATAATTTTTACAGAGAAAATCAAAGAAAACGAAAAAAAAATTAAAAAAAATAAAAAAAATAAAAAAAATAAAGAAATCAAAGAAGGAGATGAAATGGAAGAAAATAAGAAGAACAAAGGAAGAGATGAAATTGATAAAAATACATTTAAAAATATACAGAATAGAAATATTATTAGATACGATGATTTTATATTTGTTACATCTTTATTTGGTGATGAAAATGTAGAATATTGTTTTCCTTACTGTGCGCCTTGGAAATCTTTAAGAAATAATAAATTTAAGGTAAGATTATTACCTGGTAATGTAAAGAAGGGTAAATTGATTAAAGAGGTGGTGGGGAAGTTTTTAGGGCAAGCAAATGAATTTGAAAAGGGGTTTATTAAAAAAGTTGGAGTTGAAGAATTTATGGAAGCCATTTTTTTTGGATGTAAAATCGGAAAAGATATTTAAAAAGTTTAAATGGTTGGATTTTTATGTGAAAATAAAAAATTAAAAAAATAGTTTCTATATGTGGAGTGTGAGTTTCTATGTAAAGAAAATAAATTATTTTTAATTTGAGTTGGAAATTATATTTTTATGTTTTTTTTAGATCGTTTTAATACCAAAATTTTTCTCAAAAAAAATTGAATGATTGGTTTTCTTATTTTATTGCAAGTTTCATAAATATTAATTATTTTCTTAAATTGAGTTGTTTGCATACCCTAAAAACCTCGAATTACGAAAGATATGGAGGGTACACAAAACCATGGATCAGACTTGGGTATTCAGATATAACCTCTATATTCTGAAAATTAAATTATTTGTGCGAGCTTGTCCTTATAAAAATTCCTTTTGGTAAATCAGGGAAATTCAAATTCTGAAAATGTGTATTTAAAGATGTTTTTGATTTCTCTTATTTTATTCTCAATAATTCAAACACATTTTTTGCTTTTAGTGAGCAAATCTTGGGTTTCAAAATACTCTTAAAACTTTTTTAATCATTTTTTACAACATGGATTAAAAATAAGTTAGTAAAGAGAAATAAAAAGGAATAGAATAAAAGATAACAACAAGGCTAATGGTGTAAATGAAAGTAAGAAACTGATACAAAATGTTAGCAGCATCTACCACCGAATTTATTACCGTCCTCGTTTTACCCAAAACCAAAAGATCTATTATTAGGCCAAACTTGCAAAATAGTCGCTAGTCCCCTGAACTAACCAATTAAACCACCTATCTTCTCGTTGAATTGACGTAGGCGAGCCATCGTACGACATAAAATACACAGTGTATTTTATCTATTTTTGAAGGTACAGACTGGTGGCGTTGAGGGCGATATTTGATTACGTTACAGACGACCCTAGTTAATGGCTTTATTTTTTTTGCAGTACAGACAAGGTTGGAAAGAATGCCAAGAAATGGCTGAACAGAGGTTCACTGGTACTAAGATGAAAACTCTGCTGATCTGTAACGCTCTAAGTGTTGAAAATATCGGGACAGAGTGAGATAAAAAGTAAAATCAGAATAGCTGCAGAACAATGTAAAATCGCCACTTTTCTCGCTGAAACATGCACGCTAACCGACACCACTGAGTGCATAAACCTGAAAGATAAATATTTAACCAGAATCAAAGGTACAGGAGATTGAAATTTGAAATGTATGATCCGAATTCGAAAAGTTCCAAATCAATTGTTGATAGTAAAATTCTGGATCTCAAGAATCGACTAGTAGGTTTATATTATTAACTCATATATCCGAGTCAATTACAGATGTTGCGAATATCATACAGGCTGTGCAGGATTGCTAAAACGAGACACACGTAAAAGAGAGCCTAAATCCGATCTGAGGAAAATATAGACAGTAAAATTTGTAGTCAATACTTTCCAAAGATATTTTTAGAAAGCTCGTAAACACCAGAAGCTCTCAACTTTGGTAATGAAAAGCGTTAGGAAAATCATGCGAGAGTTTAATTAAAAATTTAGCAGTGTAACTGATCTTTCTGTTGCTTTGGTTGAGAATAATGAGTCTTTGAATGTTTACAAGAAAAAAATTACGATGCATGAAAGTAGGAAGAAATTACAAAGAGAAAATTATATGCTTGAGCTTTTCGGTGTCGAATATATCGAATTTTATATGAGTATGTTTAATAGGAGCATTCGGTCAGTTGTGATGAAATTGTGAGGATTTGATCTACAATGCGAAACAAAAATAATTTCACAGTCAGGTACGATGATTACTTGAATCATTTCATATCAGATAATCATCAGATCATGTTTCCTTGGCTTGATGAATTTTTTGTATTGTTAATTGGCTTTGAATCAAAAAGCTACTGGAATTGAATTATATTATAATTTCTTCAATCAAGAATCTTACCACTTTTATAAAATCTCTTTATAATTTTGTATAAGTTATATATTTAGAGGTTATTTCCAATTCCGGTTTCGTTTACTAAGGACTTATGTATTTGATGTTTTAAGAAAATTCACAAAGAGGCTTTGTATATAGGCTACTACCTGTATGTTTAACATCTATAAGTTAACCACTAAACTTGTAACGAAGGTCGTTACCCTTGAACTAGAGAGACAAGCTCTTTTTAATTAAAACCAATGTGAAGCGGGAAGAGACGTGGAAGTGAGCGAAGAAGCAGGCTCAGCAAGATATTGCTCTCATTAAAGAGCACGGAAACAATCTTTAAACAACTTGGATTGATGTCAAAAAGCCTACGATTCAATAGGTCTTTGTTATTTAACGCAATGCATTGAAAGCCTTAATTAGCTTGTTGAATCTTGAAATTTATAAGGTAAATATAAAAATGAAAAATTTGTGTATCATTAGGGACTGAAAAAATCATGAGTCAGAAGATTGAGAGGGAATTTGCAGTGTGATAATTTGTAGCTATTGTTGTTTGTGCTGTGTAAAGATCATTTAAGCCGAAAGCTTAATGATCAATACACAAAAGATACAATACATAACACTTCTAATTCTATTAGAACCAATCCTTTCATTTTCATTGCGTATCTTAGGCTCTTTGCTCAAGATGAACAAATATTGGAAGAGACGACTGAGGAATGAAGAAATTCTGGAATAATATAGGATTGGAAATAAACACAAAGAAGCAGCCACAAATGATGCGTATTAAAAAGATACTGCTGCCTTTCTAGAATATTTGGTGTTTATTAATCTTTAGGAATAATAGTAGATATCAGAAGTAATCCAACATGTAGTTCATTTGATGAAGTTAAAATCAAACTAATTTGAAGGTTGAAAGATTTTGTTGGCAGATTAAACGCCAAAATTCATTTTCTGCAATTAATCAACATGCGATATGGTTTATAACTACCACAGAAGAGTAACACAGCTTGAACAGGGTGACTTCTCTAATTTAGATGATGAAAAGCCTGCGGTATTGGAAAAGAATAAGATTCACCTTAGCCAAAGCCAAAAAAAGCGTATATACCTTCTTTTAAAAAAACTCGGTAGAAGTCTTCAAGGTGTTGAGTTGCAAAGCGAACATATGCTTATGCTAACATTTAGATTTTCTTGAAAATAGTTAAGAAATATTAACTCAAAGAGTGCTATTCTGGAAATACTGAATGCTGATGAAATCCACTTCGCGTATATAAAAAGCTTCATAAAAGTGAAGTATGAGTTGGAAAGAAAAGTCATTAAGAAAAATTTGATGAAGCTCAACCTGTAAAAGCTTATAAAGAAATAGAAAAAGAAAAACTTAATTCAAAGTTTCTACAATTCAAGAAAAACCAATCTTGTATCTGCTAGCGAATTTTTCAGTTGGCTCAAAAGAGGGAACATAGAACCTAGAGATAAAACAGTGTTCTGCTATATCCAGGATAAAAATGTATTTTGTGGACATAATTATATGCGGTCGGACTAATAAAAAATAGTGTTAGGTTGATCATTTGAAACTCGATGTTAAAAAATGCTCGGCTAAGACTACACTAGACGAGATAATGAGGTGTTTGAATACCTGCACACTCTCTGATTAATATATATTTAAGTCACCAAAACAAAATAGGGAAGATTCGTTTAAAGATATACGTGAAATGTTTATCCCATAAGAATGGAGCGAATTATAAGTCCGAAGTTTATAATTGGTCCAACAGACTTCATATATTTGTTTTGGATAAGAGAAAGAACGAGATAATACCCATTTAAGTATGAAGTACCCCCAAAAATTCCCCTTAGAATAGTTGAAATTGAAAAATCCAATAAGACGACCTATTAGTCAATGAACTATGTCTTATATATAAGTCTATTATTGCGACAATCATTTAAGTTATAGCCTCAAAAAATATTGTCACTATTATATAATTCACCACCAAAAAGTCTGCAAATATCCGTGAACGAATGCTATGGATTCAGTTGAGGATCTTAAGAAGAAGGTCGAAATAATTTTCTTTGATCGAGGAATACGAATTTTTCAGAACCAAATCTAAGAGAGCTGGGAAAGAGCGTCAATGGATGTTATTAAGAGATTCGAAATTCACAAAGAACTAGCATCCAGTTAAACCAGGCAAGTATCGAGCAAGATGGCGTACAAAAGGTAGAAGAAAATATAAAAATATGTGGAGAGATATTTAAGCAGGGTTTTATCTAATAAAATATTTTCTACAACGACTATCCAAAAATCTAATCTGACACAAAATAGCATGTCTAATATTAGATGTTTTTTTCGTTCGTACACTATAATTAAACACGAATATTCTAGATTTACTTGTTTTGCCTGACTTTATAGACATTTTTCATTTTATAGCCAAGTTTATTCGTTTAACATCAACAAGACATATAAATTATAACGAAAAAAATTAAAAATTAAATCGAGAGAACAAGTAATTTGATCAAGGTCTTTTGAATTATTTTTAATTTCTTTCAAAATTCAGCAGCTATTTTATTATTTATTGCGTTTTTTTATATTTTCGTAAAGTTTGAGTTCGATTTTTTCACAATCGATTATTTTATTATTGTTTTTTTGAGCTTTTCTCCTTCATAAATATATAGTCCAATAAAGGGATATGGTATATTTATATTTTCCGTTCTTCAGAATTATATTTGTTTTGTTTTTCTAGCCAGCTGGTATTTTTTTCTGATTAAGTTCTCGCTTTTGATACTAAAATATGATTTAATGTGTCTTTTGGTGTTATATTTACAGTATAAATGCCAATTTTCTTACTGAGATACTGGGGGTTGTATAAGAATTCCATACTGTTCGATTATAGTGCTTTCCAGAATAGTACATACAGAAGATTAAATTCGCATGCTCTAGTACCTAATGCTAGCCACTTTCATAGTAAATAGAATCTTGGGAAAAAAAATTTATGTAAAATTTACATATCTATATTTATAGGTGCCATGTAAAGCAATTTATTAGGGATTATTATATCGCTCAATGCCAAATAAATCGATAAAGATTACATCTAAAAGTAATTGAATGATATGAAGCAGTTTTAATACCAGTAGAATATTTCAAAACAGAATATTCTCAAAACCAACTTAAAAATAAAATTACCCATTGCCTTGTTACGGCGTTCTAAAGGTATTGAAGAAAGATGGTTTATTTATTAATTGCATTTTGTTCTTTTTGATTTTCCCTCTTTATTAGGGGTAAAACTAATAAATATTTAAATAATTATTTAGGGAGGTGTTAGTATAGTTACACGTAACCGATTTTACGACACCCATTGACAATATCGTAGTATTTTAAACCTTAATCTATGAATAATTTAAGCAAATTCATTTAAGTAATAAACTTTAAAGGCAAAGTAAAATTCATTTTCTTATAAAAAGCAAATACATCCGGTCTATTAATTAAAATCTGAATGTGATAAGTTCAAATGTCTATTCTTATCAAAAGCAAATACATCCGGTCTATTAATTAAAATTTGAATGTGATAAGTTCAAGTGTCTATTCTTGTTTCCGCGTAAATATTTGCTAAAGTTACTTACGCTTAGTGCCTCCTAGCTTGTTTTAAAAACCCAAACATTTGTTTACTAGAGAAACATATGTGTAAGTTAAACCAATAGCATGCTTCGATTTAGTCATGTCTAAGGCCTTTTCGTAACTAGCTTCGTTTTTTAACCTTTTCTTTGCTTAAACTATTTTGAATTGTACCTTGTTCATTGAAAAATGCAGTTCTTTCATGATATAACAGAAAATACATTCATATACCGGGTCAAATATTGTTTCATTAGTGGTTTAAAGAACACAGAAACACCTTTTAACTTATTATTTCTTGAATCGTGAAATTTGAATGTTATCTTTGTTTTCTATATTATTGAATTTATTTGCTAAATGAATGGTGAGGGGATAATAACTTAAAAAACTTTCTGCTTGGCAATGAGTGTATGAAACTGGTGTGAGATCATTGTTTGGATTTTTAGTGGGACTAAAACCACACTACATCTTCGTTGTTCCATGGGAATTGTTATGAGGAGGAGAGGTCTACATAATGGCGAAACTTTTTCTACGAATTTATTTGTAGTTTTTTATGTAACCAGATTGCAGACCGCAGCTTAACATGTAGGTAATTGCCATGTAAAAGCATGGAAACCTAGCCTTGCTTACTCGGTTTAGAAGACTTGGCGCCTGGGAGATATAAAAATAAAAACCATTTAAAGCCGGGAGAGCTAAGATGCAGGTTATACCTGTTGGTATGACATCGCACTGTCTAGGTGGACCCATGTAAATCTCTGAAATATATCTTAGCTAGAAGTTTATTGGGTTCAGAATGTGTAGAGTAAGTGGGAATGCTGCATAGTCTTGGGGGAGCTCAGGGGGGATTCGGCCTTTGATCACACTCCATGCAACGGACATTAACGAACTCCGGGCAACTGCCTCGCCTAGTAATTAGGTTCTACACACCTGGTAGATGAAAGGCTTTGGGACGTAGGTATCGCAGGGGTTACCGATGGAGTGTTGGGGTAGCAGTTATTTATGCTTAACCTAGAACTGCGTTTATATCATAAAAACAAATATAACACTTGCGATTATTGTAAAAAGATGTGATATGTTTTAAATAAATTTGCTAAATGAATTTTTTTTATAAAATTAGTGTTAAAATGAATATTGATTAATTTACATCAAATAATTTTATAAGGGGTGTGTATTCTATAATGTTTCAATGTCGTTAGGCCATTATAGTTTTATAAAAATAGCTTCGTTTCTAACCCACCGTCGATATTCTTTGATACATCCACCGCAAATCTTTTTATCCAAAAGGTTTATACAAGCCATTTAATATGTAAAATAGTTTTCAGCCCGAATTTCCTTCATATTCTTTGCTTGATCCGGGTCACAGATAGGAACCTGCCTTGGACTCCTTATGATCAACATAATCTCACTTTTGCTCGAAGTTTCCATCCGAATCGACTTACAAGTGAGGTATATCTCGGCGACTCATTTTGAGTTACCGTAGAGTAGGAAGTGACATCGTCAGGTATTACCTTCTTATACGACTTTCTCCGTTCCAATAGTTATGTTTTTTGTAGCACAAGAATGCAAAGTTTTCTAACCCGAACGAACAAGACTAGGTTTATAAACTTTAAAAAGGCTATTATCTATATTTTAGCCGTATTTTTCAATCTGATTACTTAAAAAACTACAAAATATGTATCTAGAAAGGTTAAACTTTTGTAGACTATCTTCATATTAAAAAAATATATATAACGATCTAAAATTATCTGGAGTTTACCCCACAAAAATGCAAGCAGAATTTTATCCCTTAGCCGATTTTAACCACTCATTATCAGCAGATAAGTTTTAGTGTGGTTCCTCAACCCCACCATTATTTAAAATGTTTAAATATTTTTTCAAATTTAACACAATAATTTTTTAAAAAAATATTATTTAGAGGCCCATGATGATAAGATTCTTTCTTTTGATCATAAAGGAATGCTTTAATAGTCTTCTAGAACATATACCAGAGAATTCAAAGCAGCATGATGATGGTTTAAATGAAAAAGACTCTGATGAAATATCATTAAATTTTGATTGGTTTTCGCTAGAAAAGGAAATTAAAGAACATGTTGGTTCTGAGACCGAATCCCGGTATTATAGAGATGAGCAGTTTGGGAACCCAAGTATAGACAATTGTGAAATGGAAGCCTATCCTTGTGGTTTACTCGAGATAGATAAAATAGTAGATACAGAAATCGAATTACATACTGCCAATAACACTATATATACTAGTAAAGGGAACAATTGTTTGGGGGTTAGTTCAAAGGACCAAAGTACAACAGTTGATACAAACAAATATACAGAAATAAATATTTTGGTTGTTGAAAAAACTGACGGGAAACAAAAAACGGATGGAAACAGGCCCGAAGTCGGTTTTTTGTGGAATCCTCCGATATCATATAGCAATAGTTCAAAAGAAACAAAGCCTTTACAGAACCTCGAAAAACATGAGAAAATCCTAGAATTTCACGAGTCTCGGATTCCATCGAATCAATTGAATAACACACGGCCAGAAATAGATGAAGGTGAACCGCAAATAAATGAATCCCAAAGACGTAAGAGAAAACGCAAAATAGATTCAGATGTAAGTAGTGTCAATATAAGAAGTGCAAAGGAATATATCCAAAACTTGCTCGAAGAAATTGAAAAAGTTAATTCTGGAAATATTAATGAAAATAATTTATCAGATGATTTAAGGAATATGAATGTATCAAATTTCAGTGAATACATTTTAAATAGAATACTTTCGATTCAAGCTAAAAACTTTGAAAAAAACGAGGATTTAGTTTGTGAATTTAAATTTTCAAAAATTGTAGCTTTCTATGAGAAAAAATATATGAAAAATTTTTCGATTGAAGAAAAAAATTCTATGCTCTGCGAGAAATTTGGGTTAGAAAATTTTAAACAAAAAATTTTAAAACTAAATGAATATCATATTTTGAGTGAAATTCCTTTTTTTATGTATTCATACAATAATAATTTGATACATATAAAAGAAGGTTATGTATTTTATGTTAGTTTTATGCTTAAATTATTAGAGGTTTGTTATTCTAATAACGAAAGGTTCGATCGGCTTAATGATCGGTTTTGTTTTAAATATAATAATAATATAATTTCGTTTAGGCTGATCTTTTATAATATGCTTTCTGGAATCAAAGACTTTGATTGTAAGAAAAACTTTTATATCGTTATAAGTAGTTTGATATATTTTAATGATATAGGTGGTATTAAAAAAACACGGTATAAAAAAAAGATTTATTGTATTCAATTGAACATTCTTTTACACAGCGTATTTTTACAGAATTCTATAGATAAAGATGTCAATAAAGCAATAGAATTTTGTAAATCTACTGTTCTGAACGCCATAGAATCGTCTAATTCGTATGAAAAAGATTGCTTCAAAAAATTCTTTTTGCATTTACGAGATATAGATTTGATTAGGGAATATACCAAAATTTATAGTTTAATGAAAAATCAGGCACTTTGTGAAAAAGTAAATTTAGTATTTGATGAAGATTCTGAGAATTTATTAATTAAATACAGCAAAGAAGGAACTTATGCAAACGAGAATAGGGAATATATCAAAGATTTGTTTACATTGGAAACCCTGATAACATGTTTAAATTCAAAACTGGTTTATTGTCGTTATAAATTGCGAGATAATTTTAATTTTTGCGGTAAAAAAGATTTTTGGAAGACATTGAATGCTGAACTACAAAAGTCGTTGAACCAATAAACCAATTTATTTTATATATCAATTTATACTTAATGTAACAAATTTTGTTGCATTTATTTTTCATATTATTATGATTTTGTTGTATTTGAAATTCTATATTTAAAGAAACTACTTTTTAATACAATACAATTTTTCATTTCTACATCATAAAAACTCTCATATTTTAATTAAGTAAAAAACCAATATTTATTTAATATTCGATTTAAAGAAATATTATTAAATTCCAATGGTGATAAATAGTTTTTTACGAGAAAAAAAAGTATTTTAAAAAATCAGTAACATATTTAAAAACATTTGAATACAAACCAATTCATTTTTTTTGTGAGCTGATGAGCACAAAACAAAATATTAGCCTATTTAACGTCACAGATGTTATACCTACTAGAATCTACTTTCTGCAGATTTTCGCAAATATTTTTTGCAAAATATATTATCTCTATTAAGAGATCGAAAAAAACTTGCGTAATAAAACTTAAAACAAAAATGGAAAACAAATCTCTATTTAAAATCAAAACCAAAGCATATTTAAACAACAAAAAACAAGGAAACCAAATTCAATGAAAATTAAACCGGAAGAAACTCAATTTATGTTTTTAATATATTACATTCATATTCCTTAGAAAAGAAGCAAAAAAATAAAAAGATGATTATTAGAAAGAGAATGACAATCCCCTGCTTCGACACACTATTAAAGTAAAAATTACATATCAAAAGTTAAAATAATACCTATGGCTTATCCCTTAATTTGATTAGAAAATTGCTTAATAAAAAAGAATAACTAAAATATTTTTTGATTACAATGTATAATCGATAGATATAATCAAGAAATAATACAGGGTAATGCAGCAACTGTCCAATATTTCAAGGTTTTCGTAATATATTTTAAAATTAAATTTTGATCTTCAAAATTTAGAAAGTTTTAATCCATATGATAGCTTCTTGCTTTTTTTTGAAAAATTTATTTCATTGTTTAAAACTAACCTAATAAAAATGCAAAATATGTATAACTGCAAAATCAACCTTGTTATAACAATAAATTAATAGGGTTTTGAAAACCTCACATTTATTTTATAACGCAAATACAAATTTAAAAACCACTGATTAAATGTTCAAAACACATTATTTGGCATGTGAGACCAATATATTACTATTATTAAAGCCGATCGGCGTTTGTATTAAAGAAAATTGGGTAATAAATTTTCTTAAGTTCGAATGCAAACGAAAATATTTTACAATGAGAATAGAATGGTAGAAGGAAGATATGGCCGTAAGAAACCATCTTCTTTGCGACAAGGAAAAGAAATCGATGTGAAAATAATTTTCGATATTTTGATGCGATAAAAACCATACTTGATATATGGGTTGATCATCTATAATTCAGAATTACAACAGATCAAAATTCAATAAAATACCCTGGAATTCGGTTTAAGATTTAGGAAACATATGTAACGGATTGTCAGAGAAAATTAAAGAAATTTAAAAAAGTTTTACTATTTTAAACCGGTTTTGTGAAAGAAGAAGGTGCCCAGAAAAAGGACATCGACCAGGAAGAATATTCTAAAAAATTGTTTTTTCACCTTCAAAATTGAGAGTTAGAAGGGGTTTGAATATAAGAGTAAGTAGGTAAAATTTCTTGATAAATGAAAGAACCAGAATTCCTTATATTAAAGTGTTTCGAAAGTGCACTATTTGATAAATAAATACATCTTCTTATTTGTCAAACCAAACTCAAATTCATTAAAAAACATTTATTTTGAAATAATCTATTCTTTTAATGATTAACAAATAATTCAGTTATATTTTTAAAAAACTTTTTTTGATTAAAAAAATGTATTTTATCCATGATGTATCAAATTTTATACACTAATAGATTATTGTTTTTCGAATTATCATCAGTAACAGGAATTATTGAAGAATATCGCAAAAATTTTATGATTATAGACGCTGAGAGAAAGACGCGCATACGCAATACTTTTAAAAAATACAAAAAAATATACACTGATTGCAATAATCAAGATAGCAAATGAGGAAAATTTAAATAAAAAGGTAGAGCTTTAGAAAAGGTTTTAGTATTGCATTTTTTCAGGGAAAAAACACAGATTATTGAATCGATACATCACGGTATTCACAAGGATTTATATTCTTGCCAAAATTCTCAAATAGCATTGCTATTAAATTTATATAAAAAAATGCAACGATAATCATAATCCACATGTTTTCTAAAAATATTGAGCCTTCTTTTTCTTTAGAAAAAGCATAAATTAAATAAAAATCTACTCTGCAAATATAGATTTCATTGCTATAATATTGAAGAACGTACCTATATTTTCTGTAGATAAAATTCAGTTTTATATTATAATTTGAAAAATGAGATTACATATTGAAAGATTTGAATTATATGAACGATATCATTATCATACTGATTAAAAATGAATTCGTTTTTCTGTTAGAAAAAACGAAACCAAATTATGCAGTTTCTAGGAAATTGATTTTAAAAATTTTTTATAATTGAGTATTTCAGTAATTTTTGGGTTCAGTGTATTCATCGATAGCAATGTCTTAATCTGAACCAAAGCAATGCTATATATTTCAAAATATATTTTTGTCATATTTTATTCAATAAAATCCTAGATTAAAACATCATTATGGCTTTTATAAACTTCCTTTACATCTTTAACATTTACTATTCCTCCTTCTATATCCGACTTTCCATTGATGTTAATCGTCGGTTCCTCAAACGAAGTTCCTCCTTTGAAATGAGAGATATAATATTCTTTTTTAAACCTATAAGACCATCTTCATCATTATTCGCTTCTTTTAAAGGAGTTGTTGGCTCCCCTTGCACCTGGGCTCTCTTCGGCATTAGGTTCCGACACAAGTTCTCTTTGTTGAACAAAAGAAATTGTTTCGACTGTTTTTTTAAGCACTATCGAGTGAATGTATGTATCTACATTATGAGGTATTTGCCGTCTTTTTAGGGGGAACTTATTGTATTTTGTCACAATACCATCCTAGGTCATTACATACGAGGATCGTTTCCGCCCTACTCTTATAAATAAGACCCATCTCAATAGCTAGAAGGTATTATTTGATATATTTTATAGGTTCATTTATTTAAAGACAATATTTGGAATAAATTCTTATTTCAATGTGTATTATGTTACATATTCTCTTATATAAAATATATATATCGGGTATATTATTTCACATCAAAATCTGTTTTATCCAGGTATTCTCTCCTATTTCCGCATGCTCGTTTCTAAGAATTTCTTGAACTAAATGGAACCTAATCCGTTTTTTAGACCCAAATTTATATTCATTTAAAAAGAGTAGGCACAGACCCTTAACCCTTAATGATGTTTTCTGGTATATTCATGGCTTAGCATCTTTCCACATAAATGGCCAGATGATCTAATGTTTTACCCGACTTGCCGCAGTGTTAAATCACATTATCTGCTACCCGGAATACATTTCTATCCTAGATATAGCAGAACTTTGCTTCATCAGCTGGTTTAATGTTCCCCTATTTAGCCATCTGAGAGCCACCAATCTTCAAAAGCTGAATTTTTCTTGCATTATAAGACTTTGAATGAAGTTTTTGTTTTTTAATTTCGTTACGCAATTTTGCAGGTTGAGCTTACCTATAAATTTACCTTGGGGACTTCTTCTTCCAACCTATACTCAACTTTTAAAAGTTTTTTATTGCTATAAGAGGGGTTCTATTAGTATTCTTGCCCTTAAGGATTGCTGCTCTCCGAGTTAATAGTTTTTTATTTTTTTTCCAGACAATCCCAAAGTTGCAGAAGCCTATGTTCGCATCGCAACTCAACACCATCTAAGTCCGTTTCAAGTTTTGTTATAGAAAAAAAAAGATCTTTACATACTGGGCTAAAATATATCTTTTTCTTCACCAAAACTGCTCCAACTGCATCATCTAAGTTATAGAAATCCGCCGGTTCAAAACATAGTACACCTATGTGGTAGTTTATTAACGATATCGCATGTTGATTAATTGCATAAGATATAATTTTTGATGCTAATCTAGCTCGAAAAGTCTTTCAACTCTTGTTATCAGCCTTTTTATTTCATCGAATGAGCTAAGTGTTGGATTGCTGTTGCTATCTTCTATTATTTCTAAATAGTCACAAACACTAACACCTTCTATAAGAGTATCAGTATCTTCACAAAACACGCGATATGTGGCTGACCTATCTTTGTCAATCTCTAGCCTAATCATTTTTGTATTTATTCTTTCACCTCGTCTGGCATAGCTCCCAATGTGGAGCTGTCTGTTAGGCTTGGGCCCAATATAATAGACAGAAAATGGATGATTGTGCAGCCAGAATCTACATCAAAGTGTATGGTTCCTTTTGTGTATTTTACATTGAGTATGCGGTTTAACGGATCCATACACAAACAAACAACAATTGCAAGGGCTATCTTTTGCAGAATCCCTCTCTCAGTATTCTTGCACATGATTATTTTATAGGCTCGTCTGATATATCAATTTTCCATTTGATATAATTACTTTGAAAATTTTCAGGATCGATTTGGTAAATAAAGGTTTTCAATGCATTGAGTAAAATTTGTATGATCTATAAAATCATAAGCTTTTTACATTAATCTACGTTCCTCTAAGATTGTTTCCATATTTTTTATTCAAGGCAATGTTCAATAGAGCCCGATTTTTTCCTCTCTGCACACTGCTTACCGTTACTAATTGGTTCTAGGCAAGCAACTTTCGCCCTTGTACTTCAAGTTAAACGACTTTCGTTAAAAACATTCTTCGTTAACTCATAGAGGTTTGACACAGATATGATTGACCTGTACTCAGAGCTTCTTTATCAAATTCGTTTCAGGATCAAATATGTGACAAATACTAGTCCTAATCAGCATAGAATATACCTTATAAACATATAACCTACACATATAATAAATATATTCTAAAAGTGTTGTTTATTTCTTGATGAAAAGATTATAAATAACCTCAATTTCAGAAGCTTTCTTTTTTGAGAAGCCAATTATGTATACTTACCAACTCATCAAGAAAAGGGGAGATTGTCGGATAATTATCTGATACAAATTGGATAAAATAACAAGAATACGTGACTTTGCCTTTATTTTTATCAATATAGTAGATAAATATCCACAAATTCCTTTAAGACCAATCATATGCTCGAATTTAACGAGCTCAGATAACTTAAGATAAAATCGACCTCGGAAAATCTAAAACACGATTCTTCTTTCGGAAGAATTCCGAATTTTATGCATCGTAATTTTTTCTCTTAAACACATGAAGACACATTTTTCTTAACAAAGCCTCGGAAATATCAGTTACATTTCAGAGGTTTAAATTGAACATTCTTATGATTTTCTTAATGCTCTTCGTTTCTGAAATAGAGATCCTATCTTGTCTAAAACTTTTCAAGATGAGCTTTGGGCAGTACCAACTCTGATATTTAACGCTATATGTTTTTATCCAAGCGTATCTGGGCTTCTATATGCGTGTTGCATCGTCATAGCATACCTGCGCTGTTTGTATGATATGCACGGCGTCCGTAATTTACTCAGATATATAGGGCTCAGAATATTACGAACTACTTGTTTAATGAGATTCAAGGTTCTACTATGAGAAAATTTATATGGATGTTTTTGAGTTTGGAGGACCACTTTTAAAATTGTTACCACAAGATTTCTCTAATTTTACACAAAGTTAAACCACGTTGGTTCATTTACTCGGAAGTGTGGTTAAAGGTGCAGGAATCAGCGATAAAACCGGTGAATTTACATTGCTCTTCATCTTCTACCGATTTTACTCTCTTCTTATCTCAGTCTATGCCCATTCTTTTTACCGTCGAGAGTTAATATGCAGCCGAATTTCCCATTAAAGTACCAGTGTGGCTCGTTCTACGCGTCATGAAGCATTATTTTAAATCTTGTCTGTACCGAAAAAAAAAAACAGTGTGAGGCTATTTCTTCAAGTCGACAACGGAATCGTATATCATTTGCCATGTAATTAGACTTTTACATTAAGGAATGGCTAGAATACAGAGTTTTGTCATTATATACGATGGTTCGCCCGCAGAGATCAACCGAATTGCGAAAGAGTGTATAAGTGAAAGATAAGATGTCAATTCCAATATTTTGCATGTATCTGCATGTTTGGCATGGTGATGTATGTGTTTTTTTTGTATAGGAGAGAAAGATACGGAATTCACTGGTAGGCGTTTCTTACAGTTTTGCATCACTTTGCAATTTTATTCATTTCATTAGCGTCGTTTGCAGCCTTTTTTTGCGCTACCAACATTTCTTCTTATACCTTTTTATTTGCTAAATTTTAAATGCAATTAATTAAATTCAAGTTTGAAACAATCGTCATCTTTTCAGACAGAAAAGGACATTATAAAGTACAACAGTTATTTTAAATTACTAAATTCAAATAATAATAAATCTATACTATGTTATTTTAACTAAGACATATAAATATGAATCAACAATCATATATCCTGTCAAAAATTTCAATATGATTTTGATTTTAGTTACTTTTTTTTATAAATATTTTCCAAAGGAAAACCGTAATGAAACTTATTTTAAAACTTTTGTTGATTTTTATTCCTAAAAAAACTCTATGTAGTTGGTTAGGACATTTATCAGATAATTCTCAAGAACGTGATAGGTTTGAAATAAACGAATATTCTAATACTTTTTCATCCGAAAGTTTGTTTTTAATAGATGAGGAGGAATACAATGATCCTAATTTAGAATCAGGATTCGAAAACTATTCATATACATATGACGAAGGTTTTTGCCTGGGAAGCGAAAAAACAGAACCCGATCCATTATTTGCGGATGTATTGGTAGACTTTTCGACATCAGAAATTGAAAAATACAATGTAGATTATTCAGAAAACAGTGTTCAACCAAATAATACATCGTCTGATAATACGCTGCAAAAAGGTAAAACATCCATTACTAATAAATGCATTTTAAAAAACGTATTAGAAGGTAAGGTTGAATATGTACAAGTTAGTAATAAACAATCTCATAATTACTATTCCAAATCCGATTTGACACATAAAATACCACAAGAAAATGAAAACAGAAAAGAAAATACGGTATGTGGAGAAGATATAGAAAAAAGCAAAAATATTAGGTTTTTACAAAAAAATGAACTTAATCAGAAAAAAAGGAAAGATACATTACTGAACTTGAATGTCAAACAAAATTTTAATAAACGTCATAAATTTCCACCGATCAGCGATTCTGATAAAATAAAGGCAATTCGGAATATTGGTTATTTGCACGAAACCATCGAAGAGATTATTTCTAAAAATACATGTGAAGATATATCCTCTAATTTTTTAAGATTTGCAGAAGAAAGGTGTTTTGAAAATCTACTTTCCCGGAAAATACATTCAATGCAATATAAACGAATAAAAAGACACGAAGATTTAATTCCTTATTTTGAATTTGCAAAAAAGATAATTTGTTTTGAAAAAAAAAATATGAAAAATTTATCAAACGAACAAATGAATAATTTTCTCAGGGAATTAGATTTAAGGAATTTCGAAGAAAATATTTCAAACTTAAAAAAATATCGTATTTTAAATGAAATTTATTTTTTTATTTATTCCTACAACAAAGGCTCGATAGTTGTTAAAAAAAATCATGTGGTTTATGTTAGTTTTATGTTTAAATTATTAGAAATCTGGCATTCAAATCTTGTTGATTTCGTTGGACTTAAAAATATTTTTTGTTTCAAATATAATAGTTTTGTTTTTTCACTTCGATTTATCTTTTATAATTTGCTTTTTGGAATCGAAAACTTTGATAGCAGGAAACACTTTTATATTATTATAGGTAGCTTGATATATTTTAATGATATAGGAGGTATTAAGAGATTACGTCATAAAAAAAAGATTTATTGTCTGCAATTAAACATTCTTTGCCAATGTGTATTTTTACGCGATTTCAATAATAAATATGCGACCAGTGCCATAGAATTCTATAAATCCAACGTTATGAGTTCTTCGGAGTCATCGTTTTCAAATCAAAAATATTTTTTCAAAAAGTTTTTTTTGAATTTAAAAGACATGGATTTGATTAGACAATATATTGGAACTTATAATTTAATGAAAAAGATATCGAATTTCTCCACAATATATTCAGATTTTAATGAAGATTTAATAAAGATTTCGACTAACTACGATAATAAGGAGAAAATTGAAATCGAAAACGAGGAATTTATTGAGGTTTTGTTTAGATTAGAAACTATGATAAAATGGACTCATTCAAAAATTATTTATAGTCACCATAAATTGCGAGACAATTTCTATCTCGAGAGAAGTCGAAAAATCCTAAAATATGTGCATTATTTATTGATGAAGTTATATTATCATTAAACCAACTTGATTTTATATTCGTATTTATAATTTTACAAATAAATTTACATGTCTTTTATCTTGATATTGTTGTTATATCGTATAAAAAAATCTTTTATATATAAGACTTTAATTTTGATACAAATCAAATTTTTTGGTAAATATTGATTTGTATAAAAATTTGGTATAATAGTGCAATCGTCATTTTTTAAATCTCTGAAACGACAAAAATCAATTTTCTGATTGTTCTATAGAGAATTGCTATGAGTAAAAGATAGTTTATAGAAAGCCGAAACTTTTTTCAAACCTTAATTAATAGTTTTTAATTCAATATATTCGAAGATTTCGGCTGCAGCTATAAAAAATTCGATTTAAAAATATGTAAATCTACCTTTATTCACTATGGTAGTGACTGAGCCTGGGTAGGCAAAATACTTACCTTTCAATAATTTAAAAAAACTACGCCACGGGGAATATTTGTTAGTATGACATTATGACGGCTATGTGATTTTGGCTAGATGTTTTTTTTATTTTGAAGCAGCAGAATATGTTCATATGATGTGGTCTATTTGGGAATCTAAAGTGAGTGTCTATTTACAATCACACACCAGGCAATCTATGATACAGAAAATCTAGAAATTTTTTCGCATTAAACGGCAAATCTTAAATTCCAAGGGAAATACTTTTCGATTTAGATATCTAAGGGATTTTGATAAATTGTCTAAGAGCATTTGTCTAAGTGAGAGTCAAAGTCTAGATATAGTTCTTAAAAAAAAATCACACATATTACTTTTGTAAAAAAACAAGACATTTATTTTATTTCAAATATGATTTATATACTCGAAAACAGACTATAAATTTTAACTTCAAGTTACTCAAATAAACTCTCGAATAATTCAATTTTATTTTTTATCTCGCATTACTATAAAAACTTTTTCGTTCTAACACATTCAGCTCTGTATGTTTTGAAATTTAGTATCAGTATTTCGACCTTTTTTTGAAAAATATAGTAATTGTTTACGATGAGCATTAAAACATTGTTTTAATCATATATTTGAATAAACTCCTCTGCATTTTATTAAAACAATTTTAGGAATTAAATGACTAGGAATATTAGGATGAAACCTAGTCAGTTATATTTTTTTGAAATATATCTTTAAAAATAAAAATATAGTATCAAATTTATAACAGTAGAATATGTTTTGATTTAAAATTCGCAAATAGTAAAACTGCATTTTAATAGATTTAATTTTAAAGTATTCCTGATTTCTTTTATAAGTCAACACAAATAATGAATGCTGAATATGAGTTGATTTTAATTCAAACATTTTGGAGTATCAACTTGATTTTAACTATCTGATAAAAATATTTGTATAGTTTACAAGATTTATAAAAAAAATCAATTTAAATCACGATTTAATCTAAAATATTAATATTTCTTTGTCTAGTTTCTAATATTAATTGCGCTAATTTAAAATACTTTCTTGGTAATTAAAATGATTCAAAATCACTAAAATTAGAATGTTCTTAATTCATAATATGTGATAATATACAGCTTTCTCTTATTTCTCAAAATCAAATAATAATTTAAATTCGAAGAGCAATCTTAATAGAGCAATTTAATTTGTTTAATATTTAATATATTATTTAAATTCCATTTATAAAAAACTAGGAACTATTTTTTATCCATGATAAATCGAATTTTTTATGTACAACTAAGTTCAATGTTAATCAAATCCTTACTAGCCACAGATATTATTAGAGTTAATACCGAAAGATGTTTGATTACAGATACCGAAAGCGAAGAAGATATGATTTATGAGTTTCAAAAATGCAAAAGACAAAAAATATATAATAATTGCGATAATCCAGATTCGGAAAAAGAAAAAAAAATTAAATCAAATGCAACTTCAGAAACTGTAGCAACGCCACATCTTGAAGGTGATAAAAACAAGGCTTCATTCTATCCGAAAATCACAGCTCTTTTAAAAGGAGAATTCTCTTATCAGGAACCACAAATATTATTGCCACCGTGTTCTATACAAAATTTAATGGATAATTCAAATCAAGCATGTTCCCGTAAAGCTTCCGAGTTTTCTTTATCCATAGACAATATGCTTCTGTTTCATTCCAAGTCACCTCAAAAAATAGAATATGTTTTTGTTAAAATGTGTGAAGAACTGCATCATATTTTTTCTGTAAATGGAATTCATTTTTATACTTTAATTTCACATATTAAATTATATTTGAAAAGATTAGAATTATATGAGCGATTTTATTGTCATTCTTCATCTGAAACTGACTTAGCTTGGATTTTTGATGAAACAAAAAAACTAATTCTTTTTCAATGGAATGACTTTAAAAGGTCGCTATATATTTCTTTTTTTCCAGAACTTTTTGGATTTGGTACATTCATCAATGATAAATATCTTCAATCTGATCTAAAACCTTTTCATTTGTTTCGAAATTTATTTATTATCCATATTATCTGTTCAAGATCCAGAGAGACTATCGAAGAAGAAAAAATATATTTTCCTAACAAAGGCCGATTATATCAGAAAAAAAATTGTAAAATAATTTTATCTGATCAAGAAACCATTTTCACTTTCTTATTTTATTTTTCGAGAGTTTAAAAACTGATGATATTTTTATTCCAATTTATCTTTCCTTTAGAAGTAAATTGGTTTCAAAAAATGCTGATGAGTCTCGTTTTACAAACATCCCTTTAAAAAAAGTATATTTCGATTTGTTCTTTATGTTAGACGTTAAAGAATATGTCAAAATACATGTTTTTTTATGGAATAATTCTGTTGATACAATTAGCAACAAGAAAATATTTGCACAGATTTCTAGGTACTTAGGTTTTGATCGCTTAAGTTTTACAAGATTAGATACAATTAAATGGATTATAATGTATAAAAATATTTTAACGGAATTAAGATTTTATATACAGGAAATAAATACGAAAATTGCTTTTACTCTGCACCAAAAAGAGTTTCTTCTATACTACGATCTTTTTGTAAAATGCTTAATAAAAATATTAGCAAATGAGTTCAGCTTAGATAGTATGAAAATATTGAGAATTTCGGCCAAATTTTATAAATGTGCGATTAGGTTTTTATGGAATGTTATGTTTGAGAAAATTAATTTTGATTTGGCCCCAGAATTCAGAAACGAAATTAATAATTTATTTAACAAGAATGCCATATTCAGTTTTAAATAAACCAGGCATTTACATGCATCAAGTAATGTTTTTAATATTCTTTCTTGATATAATTGTAACCAAATAACTAAATAGGTCTAAGATAAATTTTTAAAATTTAAACGGAACAATACTTAACAAATATTAATTATTTTTATAAAATCAGTAGAGCTTATATTTTTTTCGCAACAATACCGCATCTTTCCGTTTAACATAAATAACTATTTTACCAACACTATATCGGCATTGATTACAATACCGCCATCCTAAAGTTCGTAATCTATATGTATTCAGACTCTATTTAAAGGACGGAGAAGTTGGCAGAATCTCGTTTATGTATGCTGAATTTAGTAGGATCGCAAGCTGAATCCCATCTTATACATCCCAGTATCTGCGGCATTTCAACCACTACTACACTCTTCGAACAACAAAACCACCTAGCTTCAATATATATTTGACTTACATGAATTCTACCTGATTTTGCAATTTTAACCATTAGGTTTAGACGCAACCAGGTCTTCCTGGCTTCTAGAAAGTGTTTTTTCGAGCTAAACCCCCCCCCCCCCCAAGTTTGAAAATCAGGCGAACAAGGCTCATTTTTTATGTTTCAGTGGAAATTACCTATAAGTTGTTAGCCTTGACCTCGGATTAAATTACATAAAAACAATAAACCACGTCTATAAAAGAGAATTCACCCTTTAGACCATATCGACATATACCTACTTTCATGAAACAACAGCTAATTTGGATCATTTTTATCACTTCAAGAACCCTACAATGATTAGCCCTCCGGCTTCATATATTAATTGCAACCTAGATAATTTTTAAATAGTTATCCATCCTCTACCAAATAAAGGAATAATATAGAAATTAATTTATTTTATGACCTAGACAATGCTTAATTCAAAGAGGAATTATAAAATATTTACTAATTTCTTACAACTTTTCAGAATCTATAAAAAATAAGATAATAGAAATGGATTAAACAATTTCATAATAAAATAAATTTTACTTACATATACTTATAAAAAAGCATAATAGACTTTTAAAATGTTACAAATAGTTCATAATTTTATCGAAACATAAAGAATCATCTATAATTTAGAAAATCTTAATTAATATAATCTAATTTAAAGATCTTACTAAATATTCTTAGATTATTTAAAATGAAAAATTCATCTGTAAAAAGCTTCTTGCCAAAACTTTCATAAAAAATAATCTTTATGACATCTGCTCTAATATAGAAAACATTCTTTTAATTATAACTAGATATATAAGAGCAAAAATCAATAACTTTCAAATATTTTATTAAATCAATTAAATTTTGCAAAAAAAGGTTGTTGGTCAAAAAACCGAAAAAATATCGATACTTGTAAGTTTTGTACCCAAAAAAGAAATATGAGAGCGATTAGAAATATTGCATTATTATTTAACCAAAATAGAAATAATTAAATTGTTTGTATTCAAGAATACATTTTTTAATTCTAGAATTTAATTTTAATTAAAAAAACAATAGAACGGATATAATTGTATAGTTTTTGAATGCCTCTTAGGTGTATGTAAAACGATGTACCTTTTTAAATTAAAGTATGAGTAAAAGATTGATTATTTTTTTAAATATTTTACACAAAGCAGTCTTACAAGAAATATATCAAGACTTTTTCAGTTTATAAACTCAATTATATAAATTTCAGTAATCATTTTAATTGACTTGTGTAAAGATATATAAAACGCGTAAGTTTTCGATTTTTAAGAGGAATAATTGAAGGAGGAATAAATCAAAATTTTCAATAAAAAATTCATAACTGTTATATTTCTTGATAAACAAAAATTTCGATATAATAATTCTTTATAATTTAAAAAAAATATTTAATTTATGAGTTTTAATAAAATATTTTACAGCCCCTTGAAATATTTTGTCATTATTTTTTGATAATATATTTAAATATTATGTTCTAATTGAAATAAAATGTACATTCATAAATTTTCATATCACACTCCATTGAAATTGAGGTTTTGTCACGAAAACATACTCTGACACAAAATATTGGGTCAATATATATTTTGACATTAATATTACCTCAAGACAAAAACGATGGATATATATTTCTTCGAAATACTTTTTTTATGCTTTATTCACATTTTGATCTCTAAAAATTGTGAAAATCATAGCTTTCGAGAGTTTTCCATAGGTTTTATTTTCGGCTTTTAAACATTTCAAAGTTTTTGGAAATACTTTAATTGATGTTTGCTTTTAAATCTGATATTTATATTGTATCTTAAGGCAATTTAAAGATTAAGATAATTCAAAATCACATTCGATTATTCCAAAAGTATACTTTTTTCGTATAGCCGGTTAAAATTTTTTTCATAATAGTGTAAATGGGCCTATCTTCTTGTTAGGTAACATTAATTTTTTTTTATAACTATCAAAGACATTAAAAATCATTTGTTTAAAATATTTAGAAATCATTTTAGCATGCCATACGACCTAACGCGGCACACCACAAATAAAATCTCATTGAGTTGAATATCTAATAAAAAGCTTTCGAATTTGAAATATCACATTTCTTCCTATTAGTCATCCTATATAATATAACCACTGTCCAATGTAGGATTTAGCTGAATTTTCTCACTTTCAGTTCCTTTGGGACTAAAAAAAATTAAATTTTGTATTTTTTGGTAAGAAACGACTGTTTTCAGAAAAAATAAAAAATCGCAATAAAACAATACCAAAAGAAACCAGAAAATCAATAAAGAAAACCCAAGAAATTTATTTCAATGTAATTTATATTTATTTGCTTTGTTTATTATCTCCGGGTTATTTTACTGATTCGCTATAATTGACACTTCTCTATATTTCAATAAAAATAAAAAAATAACATCTAAGCTACTTAAATAAATTTTAGGAAAAAAAACTATAAGATTTAACGATATTTGTTTTTTTTTTATTCCTTATATTAGTTGCTTACTTCGATCTGTGCAAGTTAACAAGAATGATGAGAAAAATCCTGAGACCATATTAATATACGATATTTATTGTTAAATATTTGAATAATGTTAGATAGAGTGTTTTGGCATGGCAAGAGAAAGGTGATATAGCATGGTTAAAATATATTCATGTAAGAAATGCCGAACCTATTCCACAACCATTGCCAATTATACAACCACAAAAAAAGTTCGCACTGAAAGCTCTAAAAATATTATATGTGTCAATTTTGTTTAAATATATTCATAAATTTACTCCAATTATTTTTTAAGCCTTTTTTTCTTCTTTTAAGATTTTTCTTATTTTCGTATTTTTTTTTATTTTTACGAAATAGAAATAAGAAAAAAAAGAAAAAAACAGTCATTAAAGAGTAAAATAGAAAAAAAAATATTAAAAAATTCTATTCTAAAAGATAAGAACTATATTTTTAAAAAGTGAGGTTCTAATTATTCATATTTTTGTCAATATGAGACAATTCATCCCATTGATACATCTGAATACTAGTTTTGCACACAATTTTTTATGGGCCGTCACTTTCTAATAAAAAGTCACATATGCCACCTACGGAAACAACTTTCCAAAGCCTTTCTTCATAGAAGCCAACCATTTTTTTAGTTTTTTAGTGCTATCTAAATCTCTCTTTGATAGCACCAAATCACCATTATAAAATTTAAAGCGAAAGCCGTATACATCTACATCATTTTTCATACGATTTAAATATTCGTCTCGATATTTAATTAAATCGTTAGAAGCATATCTTTTTTACGAGAGACCTTATTAATAACAGTTACTTGATCTTCATCACATGTCATTTCTATGTTTGGATCTGTATTTTTGAGATATTTCTTTATACCAGAACATGCAGAATATTCTTAATAAATTGGGTTTTCTTAGTATTTAACAACATTTTTGCATATCCGACCATAAGTGCTTCCGTTGGGATCATGTTTCTTGCCCTGCTCTGGGTTTGATTGTAGGTATTATGATTTTCTATTATAAATCGATCCCATTTTCCAGAATGTTCTTAAATTTATAGCCAGGTTACGTATAGTTGTCTGGTTGCATCCCTCATCTTACCTTAGATTTTTTAGGTGACTTTCTCTTTCTTTAATAAAAGAAATGCAGTGAGAAACACATATTTGTTCGTTTACAAACCCCTTTTATTATTTTTTTTCTGAAATACTAAGAGCACTTTCAAAGAAAATAAAATTTCCAAGTTCGTTTACAATACCGGCTGCCGAATTTTTTTGAAAAGGTACCCCAAATAAAAACTTAGAAGCTATTTAAAGATTTATGAGAAGAATTATAGTTTCCATTATCAATTGAGAATTTCTATATATCAACAAGAACAATCTGAATTCTTTCCTATGAATAATTGGCAGTGATCGTCTAAATTGCAGTATTTTGCTTTAAATGTTGATAATTCCGGCAATGTCAAACCTTTACACTGTATTCCGTTCTCTCTTGTTTAATCGCATTACTTTCAGATGGGTTACCGGTGCATTTATTTTATACTAAGATGAACATTAAGATGTATAGAAGAAAACATTGGCGTGCCTTTCTTTACTATCATCTGCTATAACTTCTTAAGAATACGGGTGACAGTTGTCCCATATACTTTACCATTTTCGATGTATATATCGCTTGTTTCTTTAAAAACCTATTTTTGATTGAGATTCATACTTGAGGTATGTTTCTCGAAATTTTAAAGTTTTTTAAGTCTTCTAATTCCAGATTTGTCACAAACTATTTCCTTTTAAGAAATTCTACCTGTTAAAAAGACGATAGATTTTCCTCTTCAAGACAGGAATATAAACAACCAAATGTGAATTCTGATTATAGAAGAGTTTACTGAAAAAATTAAGTTATTAAAAGTTATTTCTTATTTTTTTTAAATTTGGTTGTGGAATAGGTTCGACAAGAAATAATATTATGGCAAGATAGAAACTGCGAATGCAAAACAATAATTAAAATATTTTATTTGGACACTAATACATTAGTTGCAGGTTTTTACGGTTCAATTCATAATGGTTTTAGTTCGGTTTCATTTTTTATATGAACTTAAAAAGAGTTCCCTATAGCTTTAGCATTATTCATCTAAACAGCTTGTTTTTTTTCTCATAGAAATATTTTTGACATCTTATTTGTTAAAAAATATGAATTAGTGTTCCAATTTTTAATAAGATACTCGGGTCTAAAGTATATTTCGATCAATGAGATGATCCTTTTGGCAACTTTTCCGGATGCCGTAACCTTTTTCGAGGTACCAAGATAAAAGACTTCGTTTATATAACTGGCTCTATCCTCTAAATAAAACGTCATTTTTACCCGTGCAACGCGAAATTTTTTCTAGCAGATATCTATCATAAATTTTCTTCCATTAGACTTTATCCGCTTTCCATTTCGATATGTAATTCGCATTATTAGAATATTTTTTTTACTAACATATAATATAACATAATATGCAGTTGAAAACTACAACTGGCTATGAAAATTATACTTTAAGCAAATATTACATAGGATCGTCTTTAAAAACGGTTCTTTACATCTTTTTATTTGAATATTTATATATATTTTAGTTAGAATATATAGACAGGAAATTTAAAATATTTTCTTTTTATGAAAAAATAACACCTCCGTAGTTTATAAAAAGCCATATGTTTTACATTTTAAAAATCAAAAAAAACAAATTCAAATATTGCAACTATTAAAAAAAATTTTGTTTAGAATCTTAAAATTTAAGTATTTTTATATCATTCAACCTCTAATCGGCCATGGATTCGAAGGCCTATTTAGGGTTGGGGAAGGTTAAATTAGGGTTAATCATTAGCTCGCACTCTCGGTAAATCTTCTGTCCAAGATATCTTTTTGCAAAAATCAATCAAAATAACTATCAATCTATGAAGTAATACGATTTTGCGTCATAAACCTTTCAACTTTAGATTTTCTTGCTATAATCAAATAAAAATAGTGAATGTAATAAATCAATGTACAAAAATTAAGTCATTTTTTCACAAATTTCTCACATATTACAAAAAAGTGAAATAAAACGTGTCCTATCTATCCCCTAGGAACAAATAATAATGTTTTTCGGAAGCAGTTAGAAATTATATACACCACAGAACCCCTCGATCCGAGTAAAATACACCTTTAACTCTCGGTGAAATATCGAATTTGAGATTTACACCCTAGAAAAATGCCTACGCCAAAAAAAATCTCGATAACAGGCAAAAAAAATACAGTAACTGTTTAAATTAGCAAGTCTCTCTTTGATGGCATCCTATGTTCGCTCGATGGCATTCTATTTACTCCTATTTCAGATTCTAATATAAATAGAAAAATTAACACTAATATGACGAAGCCTGGTACCTTTTGGTGTATATAAGATTTCTATCAATTCGAAATGCTGGGTTGTTTTAAACAGAATAGAAGTCTCAGTAATTTCGACAAGTATATTAATAGCTCCTTCCAACAGCACAGAAAAAAACATTTTGATTTTTTTTCTACTTTCAAAAAAATTAAATAATCTTCCGAAGGAAAAATCCTGTTGTACTTTCTGTTGTTAATTTACATTCATCCATTTCCAAAATTTTCCTTTCGCTAAAATAAACCAAACCCTCTCTCTAACAAATCACCCTAGGTCTCTCTAAAAAAATTATCATTATACGCAGATTCCCTCGCCGGATTTAACTCTAATATTACCGTTTTGACTGATTTCACACACAAATAAACAGTCAACAGTAAAATTTTATCTACGACAAATGAGTCTAAGCAAATCAGACTTCTCAGACCTTTTGATATGTAAGAGGGTATCATTGGTTAAGGATATTTATCGATTTATATCAGAAATTTGAGACATTTGAATTATTGCATTCTCTACGACATTTCCAACGCTCGTATATACTCAAAACTAATTCAAATCCATACAATAACTATTTAAATTTATCATTAATCTATCCAAACATTTACTTTTTATACGGCCAAAAAGGAAGCTCAGGTTTAACGGTTTCGCATTCATACTGGGAAGTAAAAAACATATTATTTAATAAAAATTTAGAAAAATAAACAAGGTTTTAAACTATACAATCACGGAAACAAAAATTATGAGCATGCACAGCCCCGGTAGAATAAACACTTTAAAGGGTATCCACCTTGACAAAAATTCTTAAAATTTGGAATATATCATCATTATTGAAGGATCTACCCACAGGAAAATGCTGGTACACACAAATTTATAATAAGCTTGCTCATTGGTGTTAGACGAGTGGAGCTATATGCACGATCGTGGTTGCGTCATGATCGAAGTACGCGACTGCTTATATTGATTTGACCCCAACTTCAATACTAGCGTGTACTAATAACTCAATGCTAACCACAAATTTTTATTTAAAAAAATATTTGTAGTAATGGTTTTTTGTAAATATATCATTTATCGCATCCATTATTAATATAAAATCGAATTCATTTATGTCCAGCTAGGGGCAAGTCTATACATATTATTGTGTTGTATTTTGATCTTATACCCGCCTGTATTCATTTTGAATATTGGTATTATAAAATTCGGATAGCCGCTCCTGTAATAAATATTTAAAAAATATATAAAAACTTTCTGAAACTTAATTTAAGGAATTTTGAGTACTAAACATGGAAATGACATGCTTATTTTCTCCAGGAAGACGCCTTGTATTTTATGTGAAATTTAAAAAAAATATTAATATTATAACAACTTTGATTTTTTTAAATCGCTAAGAATATTATAATGCTCTTTATTGGGTCCATATATTATAATAAGTGTTTCAATCATACAATTTGCTTTAATATTATGACAAGAAATTATTCATTTTCCTAAATAAAGGAAACGATTCTTAAAAAAAGGCAATAAAAATAAAAAACCCGCATTTACTCGCAAATCAAATCTTTAAATATTTGATTATTTTCGAAATTAAAAAACATATTCTCGCCTTTCAATACAAATAAATTGCAGAACAACCTTATATGATAATATTTTTCAATATATTTTTGTTTTTTTTAGTATTTTTACAATTTTAAACTTTCGATCTTTTATTCACAAATTTAAAATTATGAAGTATATAGCCTATCAAAAACACTTTTGAATTTATACTCGTCATGAGTGATTTTATCGAATGTCTCAAAAATACTCATATAGCTTATCCAAAACACCTTTTTATTTATACTCGTCATGAGTGATAATTTTATCGACGTCTCAAAAATACTCATATAGCTTATAATTGTTTCCATCTTTTTAGTACATTCACTTGACGTCACACTTTTTCATAATATAGCATTTTTTTGTTAAAACTTTTAAATGTTTTAAACTTATATAGTCGGTTTATAATAAATCCTTATATTATTTAAGTAGATATTTAAGAATATTTGCAATCTCTACGATCTATATTTAGTTAAATCTCGAAAAAAAAATAGATTTTGAAATCTTAAATGATTCTCTTAGATACAAAAAGAAACGCGTATATCACATAATTCTGTATATTTAGAATTTACAATGTAATAAAAATACTTTTCAAATGAGATGTTATTTATAACGAAACCACAAAAATATTTTTTGAATATGGCAGATATAACATATTAATTTATACAACCACAGAATGTATTGTGCGTGTCTAAAAAATACAAAGATTTATGATATAATTTATACGAATTGCTTTGTATTATTTTATAGCTACAAATTATCTCGAGTTTTTTCAACCTAAGTATTGCCTGTATTTAATAAAATTTATTAAAAAGAGACAACATTGTCCTCAAATATTCGTCTAAATTTATATTTCGTATCGTTTAAGGATGAAATATCAGAGTTTCTTTTATTTTAACAAACAAATATATAAAATAAGCGAATCTTAGTTTTTTGCATCGAAGTAAAATTTTAAAAATAAATTTTGTATGATGAAATGAGTATTATCACAGTAAGACTTAAACGAGATCGAAATGAAATGAGTTATTTACTTCATTTTTTACTTTTCATTTCAATAATAAAAAAACTTTTTGATTACAAGTTATATCGTCATAAATGCAACGAATAGTCCATTCAATTTCTAATGTGTTTATAAATCTCCAATGAATACAATCAACCTAACTTTAAGTTTGATAAACGATTCTTAAAAATATTAAATCTACAATCAATCAAGATGAAAATTTTATTTTCCAAGAAACTTTTAATTTCTTAGTTTGTCAAATTTATTTCCCCTAAAAATCGACGTATTAATGTCTCATAAATCATATTCAGACCGGTTTTTATCTAAGCGGTAAAAAACCGACAAATTTTTATTCAAAACATCTTTTAATTTTAATATGATTTCAGAATACTGTAAAATTGAAAGTGTTTCACAGAATGAACCTCATTTTTGTTATTTTAAACTATTTAAAGTCTGCACAGAGGCCTTAATAATAAATTTATAGACTTGGAAAGAATATAAATATTATTTAAACGTCACTTTTCAAGTACGAGAATTCTCTGTAAACTCTTTAAGCTTTCGTTCCGAAATATAGTCATAATATATTCTTATGTTCAGATAAAATATTTTCAATTTAAATGTTTGGAAAAAGTAATATACCAATTCAAGATAAAAATTTAATCCAATTTTATTTTATTTATCTACAAAAAACCTTTGATAAAGATAAATAGCTTGATCAGTAAGAAAAGTAAAGTTTTTCGGTATTTTTTATACGTAAAAAATTCATTTCGAACATCAAAATTGTCATTTATAAACCAAATGCATTCATTCATTTGAAAAACAAATTTCATTACCCAAATTAAAAAATATTTCATACTACAAGAACAATTTTTTAAAAAAAAAACCAACTGAAATTCTTCAAATTTAAAAATTATCTAAGAAAGAAAAATACCAGAATAATAAAGAAATTGAAGAACAAAATTATAAATCCACTTTCATTATTCGTGTCTCAAGAAAAAAGCACATTTTTTAATGCAAATTTTTGTTGAGAATAAAAAAATATTTCCTTACGTTTAAATTATATGAGTAAGCATCTTTATTATTCGTAGTATCACCAATAATTCGTATTATTTTTATTTTTTTAATGTGTCATATATCCTTTATATTCGTATTAACACTAATAATTCGTATTATTCTTATAATTCTTAAATATTTTATGTTTTTTTTATATTCGTATTAACACTAATAATTCTTATTATTTTTATTTTTTTCATATTTCATATTATTCGTAGTAACACTAATAATTCTTATTATTCTTATTTTTTTATTTAACTTTGATTTATAAATTTTTACTGGTAAATTCTTTTTATTTTTCTTAAATTATCAGTTTTTTAAAGCGCCATTAATTTATAAAAATAAAAAAATTTTAAAAAAAATTTGAAGATAATTTTTATTTAAAGCCCCACAATGATATCAATTCTTCAAATTGATCGTTCCTTTATTCCGATATCTGACACGCCATATTTTTATGTGAATGAAATAAATTTTTATACAATTTTTGATTCTTCAATCAGAATAACGAATTTAACGACTTTTAAAGTCGAAGAAATTAAATTTTTAAAGAAAATTCTTTTATTTACCATTCATAATAATAAAATAATTACTTATGATTCCGCTTTGAATATTATCGACTTATTTGGAAATCTTATTTATAAAAATAATATACAAAATTATACAATATTATGTATGAAAGGAATAGAAGATTTTCTTATTTTTCTTTGTAGCGATAAATGTGTTCGTAGATTTTGTTTTACGACTCGAAAAATAGAAATTTTATTTAAAAATAAAAATTCGTATAAATTTTTAGAAATCAAAAATAAAAAAATATTTGTCGTTGATGAGATTGGAACCGTGCTATATTATGATTTGACAAGTAATATTTTAAAAACGCATGAATTTAATGAACCAATAAGAAGTATTTACTGTGCAGAGAATACAGTAAATCCGTGTATTACTGTTTATATTTCGTTTGTTTCTGGAAAACTTTTTATTTATGAGTTTATAACTTCTTCTGTAATCGAAACCTTGGAATTAAAAAAAGATTTTTTAATTTTTAATTATGAAAATCAATTATATGGAATAAATAATAATAAAATATATTTTTTACAAAACAATCGTACGCCGAAGAAACTTTTAAATGTTTATTGTGAAATTATCAGAACAGAAATATATTTTGATAATTTAATTTTAGTTACCAATGAATATGATTTTATAATTGTAGATTTGAAAGATTTCAAAATTAAATATATTTTGACTGGAAATGCAGATGAAATTACAGATATGAAAATGGATAATAAAAAGAGAATTTTTATTTCTACAAATAGTGAAATACTCAGATATTTGGATTTAAATGATTTTAATGAAAATGGAAAATTTGCGTGTAAATCCTATTTACTTAAGGGACACAGGGACGCCATACTTAGTCTAGATTTGTCAGACGAGTATTTAATAAGTGGTTCTCGTGATAAGACAGCAATAATTTGGAGAATTGAAGGTAAGAAAATAAAAAAAATTAAAAAATTAAAAACGCATACCGATTCTATAAATGGAACAGCCATTTTTAAAGATTTGATAGCCACGGCTGGAAAAGATAAAACATTACAAATTTTTAAAATTAAAAATGATAAAATCAAAACCATTTTTACCAAACAAGTTCATTCTAAAGAAATCAATTCTTTGGAAATTTCAAAATATCGTAAAATGATTGCCACTGGCTCACAAGACAAAAGTATAAATATTTTTGATTTTAATGGAACTATTTTAAAAAGCATAAAATCACATACACGAGGTATTTGGTCAGTCTCTTTTGGACAAAATATACTTGCTTCATCATCTTCTGATACAACTGTTCAAATCCACAATCTTGATACGTATGACAGCCAAATACTTCACGGACATACAACAGCTGTGGTCAAATGCCTAGTTTTCAATAACGACACTCAAGTAATTTCTAGTGACCTCAACGGAATAATAAAAATTTGGGACACAAAAAAATTGAAATGCTTAAACACACTCGACACACAAAATACAAAAATCTGGTCTTTATTCTACCACAACGGTCTTTACACGGGCACTTCTGATGGCCAAATTAATTTTTTTATTGATATAACAGAATCTCACCAAACCGCTATAAAAAAATCAAAAGAAAATTTAATTCAAACAATTTTTTTAATTCAAAGAAGCATCGAAGATAAAAATTATCTACAAACAATTTCTTTACTCATAAATAAAGAAATCTTAAATAACAGTGATTATACAGTAATTTACAGTATTTTAGAAGATAATTTTTGTAGTGAAATTTTGTCAGAAATTATTGAAATTATTTTCACACGCAAAGAAGCTGTAATAAATGCTATCAACAAATTTATTATAAGTTTTAAATCCGTTCAGATAATTGATTTACTTTTAAGATGTTTAATTGATAGAAAAATGCTTAACGAGGAAGATTGTTTTAAAATACAGAAAAATTTACAAAAGCAATTTAAAGGCATTCTTGATCTTTATAGTAATGTCATTTGTTATGATATTATAAAATAAAATTTAAGAGAGTTAACAAATTCAGAATTTTATTTATTAAAATATTATCAAGTAGATTTAATTTAAATTTAAAGTGATTCTTTAAGTGTGAATTGATTTTTTTCATCAAAAGTGAGAATTTTTTTAAATGATTTATTAATAATATTTTTTGGAAATATATATTTTTTTTACTTATAAATATCAATAAAATGATTATCTAGGTGGTTCTTATTTTATACGATATTTTTAATAATATCTAATTTGCATAAACAAACCGTTGCTATATCTTAAATTAATTAAAATTTTTAATAAACCCTCATATTTGCAACCCTTAATTTAATAGAAAAAAATTTTCGTTTTTTCTAATAAACCCATATTATGCAACCTTTAATTTAACAAAACTTTTTTTTCGTTTTTTTCTAAAAATATAATTTCTACCTTAGTCCGCTATACCCCCATGGAACAAAATATTGTCGACAAATTTCCTTCTCTTGAGAAAGCAAGAGTATGCATGGCACACAATGAATATGACATGGCATCAGAAGTTTATTCCGAAGTATTGTCTGCAGCAGAAAATATCTACGATCAAAATGACCCGAATCTTTGTAAAATATATTTAGAATATGCAGCTTCATTAATCAGGGGAAGTGAAGAACATTTTGTAAACGAATTAGAAAAAATGGTAAGCAAAAGAACGGTAGGAAGTAGCAGAGATGATGATTTAAACATTGCATGGGACGTTTTAGAAATCAGCAAATCAGTTTTTATAGCCAACAAGGATCATAATGATTTGGCTCAGACATTTTATCTCTTAGGAGATATTTTATTATTAAATAATGATTTCACTGGTGCAATCACTGAATACGTTTCTTCTATCGTCGAAATAAAGAAATGTGCTGGAAAGAATACATTGAGTGAATCAGAAGTTTTTTACAAGATGGCAACTTGCTATGAATTTATGGAAGAATATGAAAAATGTGTCGAATTTCTCATTAAAATGAAAGGAATTTCAAGAGAAGTTGATGAAGAACTGAATTGTAAAATCAAAGAAGTTTTGTATAAAAAAGGAGAGAAAGAAAAAAAGGAGAAAATTGCCAGAGGCGAAGTAACTGAAGAGGAAAGCGAAAGTGGAGAAGTTATTGATATTAATATGAATAAAAGGCAAAAAGAGTAAAAAAAAATTGAAAAAAAAATAAAGTTTCTGTTTTAATATTTCTAAAAATGCATTTTTCACTTTACAATATAAATAAAATAAATTTCTATTGGTTAAAATATTTGTAATAATTTACTTTTCTAAAAAAATTATTCTTCAAATTCTATTTGAATTTTTTTAAAATGTTCTAGTTATGTTTATAAATGCTGTATTTTTTGGTTCATTTTTTTAAAACGTAACGCGTTTACAGCTTTCTTAAGTTTTTCTTATTTGTTCATATTTATATTTTGCTGTGAATCCTTCCTAGGACTTTTAAATTTTATTGTAAATCAAAGATCAAATAATTCCACTGTACTTACATTTAAAATGTCTCCTCATCATTTTCACTGTATACTGTACCTTAATTTTTAAAAGGCATTTTTCTATGCTGAATTCGTAGTTCCTTTGATATTTGTGCTCGATAAAAAACATCTTTACCCAATCAAAATAGATATTTAGCAAAGTATTTCCATATTTTTTTTTAATTTAAGTTTTTTAAGCGTAAATATTTCATATCCAAACCTTTTCGGTAAGCAATACGCATACATTGTACAGATATGACTGACTATTTGAAAAATATTTCTTATTTCCCTGGCCTTTTTATGTTAAAATATCTATAATGAAAATCTCAAGTGATTTAAACTTTATATGTCTTATGAATTCCTTTCTGGTGCTTAAAGTAACAAATTAATCATGTTTTTGTGCCATTTTTTTTGTAATTTGCAAAAGTTATAATTTCATTGATTTAAAAAATATTCTTCTATTTTTTAGAATCCGAAAGATTTAATATTAAATTATATGTTAAATTCATACACAACTAAAACATAAAAATTAATATAAAAACTATAAAAGCATTTTTACAAAGAAATAATTACGTAAATGGAAAAAATAATGATAATTAGATTCTCATATATTCTATTATATGAAATATTTGATCGTTAAACGATAAAAGTTTTGTCTACCAATAAACATTTTAAGTATATGAATCTCACTAGAATTTTATCTTCAATTGAAGTAAAATTTCTAAGTTAAACATCTATATATATTTATCTTTTATACGAGAACCTATCGCTTATTTATACTAGTACTTCTATTTTAAATTAATATTATGAATAAGAAGTCTAAAATACAATACAAGGTCGTTATAATTATGCTTTCTGCCTTTAAATTAAAATTGATAACCAACGTGATTCTATCTATATTTCGAATGAAACATCAAAAATTATATTTGATTTTTCAGTTGACTAGATTTGCACCTTAGATTTTGGACAATAAATGATAACAAGATTACTTATCAAACCTAAATTATAAAATTTTCAAAATCGTCTGACAAATATAATTCTGATTGAAAGTTATTATGGTAATTTAAAAAGACTTAATTAAAACCATAAAAGAATATTACATAGAATATGATTTGTTACAATATCATAAACGAATTGTAGTAAAACCTTTTTAAATATTCAATTATATTTTTTTTATTTCTAAATACATAAAATCCTCAAAATACTAGACTGTTGTCAGGTTCTTTATTCTTAAAATAAATTCTATTTTTTTGGATATTCTTTTAGAACAATCAACTTTGTGAATTAAAACTATTCAAATCATTATCCCATATGACCTATTATAGATTTACCAAGCAAACTATTAACGATAGCTTTTTTAAAGATTTGAAGGTATAAAATCTTTTCCTATGTATTTCTAACATCTTATAGACTCTCTATTAATCATCAAAAATATTATATTGTTAAATTTTTGTCATAGTTTAGGATGTTTCACCCTATGACTTTTACTTATTTTCATCTCTTTTACTCATAAGCAAATAAAGTATAATTTTTTATGATTTGTACGAATATTTATCAATCTTAATCGCTAGTGTTCTGATTAGATATTTAATTTAAAGCACATATTCCAAAACAGTGAGCTTTTTAAACTTATATTTCTTTTCAGTCGTTTTTCGTGGATTATAATTTCACAAATTTATTAATGTCGAATTTTGATTTCGGATACATTGTTCGCAAAATAAGCAATTACCATTTCTTCTTATAACGGATTGTTTTACACAACATTTATTTAAATGCGGGGTTTAGTCATAAAGATTCGTGATATACATGTTATTTTTTGTAGATAATTAGTTCATAAATCCTTAAATAATGTTTAGACCTATGATGAGATATTCAATCCATAAAGAATTTATAAACATATATTTATTATGAAATCGATAACCAGTGTGGAAGAAAATTTTTAAATGAATGAACTAAATTTAATTATTGAGGACATCCAGGAAAGAGCACACATATTATTTTTTGCATGTAAGGTTGAGTACAATGATTATATAGAATTAATACATTACTATTAATTGTATCGTAACTTGGTACGTCTATATTATCCCATGCTTTAAGAATTAAATCAAAATTTCATTAGATGAATCAGGCACAAGAATCTTTTTGTTATGGCAAATCAAAAATTTACCATATTTATATTTTGAATAGATGATGCTCAATCGAAAATCATGATCTAGATTAAACAACGAAAAATACTTTTATCAAAAAGTTCGAGTAAATTTTCTTAAAAAATTAATAATTCCGATATATTACCGTTTTTTATACATACAAGTAACGTTTTCTGGATAATAAATTTCGTTGGCTATTCGATTAATTTCTTATAATTTTTAAAATAGATATCGTCATCAACCTGAAAATTCTGATACAACTTTTTTTTATTAGCTGAATTAGAGAAATACGATTTAATGTCCGTGCCCTAATATATAAAATAACGAACAAACCACAGCATTATTTTCTACAAATTGACGCTCTAACAGCTTCTGATTTGAAATCTGCTTATTTACAAGAAATATATTTTCCTATTACGAATAGACTCTAGAAATATCTATAGAATAGAGCATATTAAAAAATTCATTGCACAAGTTAATGAGTTAGAATCACAAAGAACATTTTGGAATAAACAAAAATTAATTTTTATACTTCTTATCATATTTTTGTGACCTGATGATAATTTTTGTATCTAAATAATAGTCATTTCAATATCTTAGAAGTGAATATTTTAAGATAAAATGTATATTTATTTTATAATTTGCCTTGTGATGGGAAGATAACCCCACATTAAAAACTTTCTGCTTGGCGATGAGTATGTGAAACTGGTATTAAGATATCTGTTTGAATTTTTGGGGCAAATAAAACAACACTACATCTTTGGTTATTTCATGGGAGTTATTATGAGGAGGAGCGGTTTACAAAATGGCGAACTTCTCCTAAAATTTATTTGCAGTTTTTTATGTAACTAGATTGCAGACTGTAGCTGAACCTGTATGTAATTGCCACTTAAAAACATATAAACCCAATATTGCTCTCACAGGTTAGAATACATAGTGCCTGGGAGATATAAAATATATAACCTATAAAGCCGGGAAGGCTAGGTAGCAGGTTATACCCGTTTGTATGACATTGCACTATCTAGGTGGACTCCATTTAAGTCTGTGAAGTATATCTTAGCTAGAAGTTTATTAGGTTGGGCAAGTATAGAGTAAGTGAAAATGATGCATGGTATCGAGGGAACCGCGGGGGAGTTGGGCTTTCTATCACACTGCATACGACAGAAATTAACGATCATTGGGCAACTGCCTCGTATATTAATGAACTTCTCAGACTTTTAGATAAAAATCTTTGAGACATAGGTATCGTAGGAATTGCTGGTGTGGTGTTCGGGTAGCAGTTACTTATGTTAAACTTAGAACTTTGTTAATGTCATAAAAACAAATATAACACTTGCCACTATTTAAAAAAGTGATACTTTTAAATAAATATACTACTGATTTTTTTATTAAGATATCAAACCAGAGCAATATTTAAGACCTAACAAAACATTCGCAATAATAAATCTTATTTGCTTCATTAAAATAAAAAAAAATGTTTTTGTATTTCATTTGTACGATCATCAGAAGTGTATGAATAGTTTTTAAGCAGCAAACTCAAACACAAGCTTCTGGAAATAATCTAAATAGCAGGAGTGCACCCTTACCATTTCCAAATCATTTTTATTGTAAAATATTTAGGATTTAAAAGGATTGTGCAGGCATTAAAGAATTTGAATTACTTTTAAAACAATCTGAAGGAGACACTTTACCCGAAAATTAAATATGATACTAACTCTATTTAAAACCAAATGAAAAATTATAATTGCTTGTTTTATATTTCAAATAATCAAATCCATAGAATGGAATCCATATTGTTAAGATATAGTGCCTGGAAATATCTCGAGTATGTTTTCTCCTTGAAAATCTTTAAGATTTAACTAATAAAATCCTTAAACAGATTCAGACGGGCTAATAGCGATACATCAACATAAAGGTAAATTATCCAATTTTGATCGTAAAAAATGCCACTGCGAATAGAAACTTTAAGTATAGTAGAAATATATGCAGGCTTGCTTGTAAAAAAGAATTTTAAATACATTGCTATTATATAACTAAAAAAATGTCAACAGATTTTGGGATCGCTACGATGCCTTCAATAATAACAGTATCATTAAAATTTTTTGTATTTGCTAGAGTTTTACTATTGCTGATTTAATCAGAACGTATTTAACTTCTTTTAAAACATTTTTTCTTTCTTTCTTATTTAAGTATTACATTAATATTAGTAGATTTAAAATTTAAAGGATCCTATCTAAATTAGTTTGATTAGACTGAAGCTACACGTTCTATTTTTTCTTAGTTGCTTCTAAAACATTTTAAAACATCCAAATAAGTTCTCACATAGTAATACGAGTTAGTTCGGTCAATTTTTTTATTTTAAAACAAATGTAAAACTGTTGTTTTTTAGAGAAACAAATAAAGTATAGAATATCTTTGTTAAGAATATAGTTACATAAATATATATTTTGTTTCAATGAGTAATATTATGCCTAAGTTATTAATAAATATCTATACTATATACTTTGTTAAAATAAGCGATGTTAAAATCTTTATATTCTTTTAAAAATATACATTTATGCTCTTTTATAATACTTTTAATAGAATTCCGATTGGAATATCAATATATATGCTAAAATATGAATTACTTCTTGCTTTAAATTTAAACAATAAATTTAATATATTGATAGTTTATTAGTAAGATTATGTTTTTTTTTCGATTCCGTATGCGCAATTTTTGTATAAATTTATGGGAATTATTATATAAAGACAACAATATTTCTTGCTATAAAAGATTTTATATATTTAAAGTATCGAAAATTATAACCAGTCTCAGCCCTGTTCTCATCAAAATTATATATGTTCATGCAAAAAAATTACTAAGTTAATTAACAGCGTATAAAACTTACAGAAATTCGGGGCAATAATGATTCACCATCAAATTAGCCTTTTTAAACACAAGGAATATATATATCAATTAATTTCTAGCTATTATTCAGTTGACAACTATTTTTTTCAAATTTATTTTCTGAAATGTATATTTATTAAATATGAAAAGCTTGTATAAATATTAAACAGCCGTAACAAGTAAAAAAATTCAATAAACCAAAATTTTAGCTTCTAATGAAAAACCGAGATATAATATATGAATTATCACAAATGCATATCTTTCTTTTCATTTAATATATTCGCAAAGGATAAATAAAAGAGTCTAAAAAAGTTTAATTAACTATAAATAATGAGGCGATCCGAATCAATAGACGAATCATAGTTTTTTTCATAAATTTGTCCAGGCGCATCTGTATAATATAATTTTGTAATTTTGTCTTTTGCTAAAAGCCTTTTGACTTTTGTCGCTAATAAAATGAAAAAAGTAAATATATTAAGTGGAAAACCAATGGTTACCAGTTTACAAAATTATATTTTTAAAGAAGCTAAAAATATCACGATAAATGATCAAAAAGTTTATAAATTAATCTACAAAAAAATATATTTTAATTTAAAAAAAAGTTATTATCAAATTGAAATCATAGCTTCAAAAAAAACCAAAAACCACACATCAATCTAAAAATGTAGAGTAGATTTCAAAGTACGTTAACATTGAAATGGATTTTGTCATTTTAGCTGTAAAAAAAATCTCAAAAATTTATTAAAATAAAAAAAGATTTATAGATATACTGACTTGCTATTTTTTAGTACCTATTATGTAAAAATATATACAAACGAAATTCTATTAAAGAAACCACAAATCGAGAATATAAACGAATAAAATAACTATACAATTAACGATTTACTTAAATAACTTGAGCTTGAATAAAAAATTAAATTTTGTGTAGATCAGAAAGCCTACACAAATTTGAGATGTTTTTTTTATTTCTTTAAAAAGAATGTGGCTTTATATTTATTATAAGAAACGTAAGAAAAGAAAATATTTGGAAAAATAGAATCTAAGGAGCTAATTGATAAAAATACATGCTTGCAACTAAGCGCAAAATTACTTTTTGCTAACTTTCCAAAGTTGACTCGAAAAATTAAAAAATATTAAAGAGCCTAAAATATTTTTAATAGAAAATTATAGATATAATTAAATATATACATATTCCTACAATTTATTATACCGTAATCATATGAAAAAAAGTTATCTTGGTGAAACTTCGAGCAACTAAATGTAGAAACCATCAAAAAAGGATCCCCGAACTTGAATTAGACAATGCATTACCTAAAAAACCACCAATATTATCTATTTAAATACAGTAATGATTATACCTCAAATATATATTTGCAAAAGTTAGAAAAAATAAATTTTTATTAAATCACGTTATAATGCAACAATTTTTTATATTTAGAATTTTCTTGATCAGTTTATATTAAAAGCCCATTACCAATTTTTTATAGAACATTGTACAGAACTTTCTATTTACATGGCACAATTTAAATACCTGTAAAATATATTTTTTCTGACTAATAGAGTTTAAATTAAATTATAAAAGGAATAGATAGTTCATTTTGAAAAGATACCTAGAAGATGAAGCAAAAAATATATTAAAAAAAATATCATAATTATTTAAGCAATCGCAGCTTTAAAAAGCATTAAATTATAAAATTAATCAACTAGACTCTATGTTAAAAATATTTCTTGTTCCTGATAAAGAGCTTTGATTGTGTTTGATAGCAACAAATAGGTTGCTCATATTCTTTTGTATATTTCATAAAATTTAATAATAATTTATTATTTAAGATAAACAACTTACATAAAAAAAATCAGAGCCAAATCCCATTTATATCAAGGAAAGGTATATTTTACACCATGAAAGTCGTTTATATATACAAAATATGTATTAAAAGTAATTTATATTCCTTTTCTTTGTAATTTCAACTGGGGATATAAAAGCGTACAAAAAATCTTACATCGGCCATCCAAAGCATACCTAGGAATAAACACTTTAAAAAAAACTCTAGAAGCAGAAAAATGGATTTCAGAAGAAGTGTGATTCCATCAGAAAAGTCTATAAATTTTATTTTTAAAACTTCACATGCTAATAAAACGTTTCTTTTTATGAGTTTGTGGTTCTTTTTGTTTTTTGAATTTTATTCTAATGAATATTATAGGTTTTTTTTCAAAAAACGAATAAATAATATTTAGCTTAAAACTTCTTTAGTTATGCCCAAATAAAGTTTAAATCAATATTTTTTTTAACATAAAACGTTATGAATCTAAATTTGTGTAATTTTATAATTTCGTAAATTTGATAAAACATAGCCATTAATTCGACTTAACAATCATTATAAATTGAAATATGTTGTTTGTATTCAATCTTCGAGAAATTCATCTGTGCAATAATTTTATAATTAGAAATAAATTAAGTATTAAAACATCCATTTATATATTTTATTAGAACGAGGAAGAAGAAATAAACGATTTACAAGAAAAAAAGTTATAAAAACTAATTTACGTCTCTAAAAACGATGGCAACATCTTTCTGTAATTGATGCTTTTTAATATAAAATAAATTTGTATTTAAATAAAAATTGGACCCAAAAAAAGTACTCAGAAATCGCATTAAAAAATGGTGTATTTTTGCAACTTATATGTCAAAGTATATCAATACATTTTGTCGTTTGGATTGTTATATTTAAGACGTATTATTCATCCTTTACAGAAGTTTTAAAGTATATTTATAATATTTGCCATTTCATGCCTGAAAAACTTTTAATATAAGTATAACCAGAGAGAAAACTATTATCTTATAAAATGATTTTTATATGAAGTATAAATTAGATTTACAAAGCTTTATAATGAAAGTAAATTTTTAGTGTTTTTACTTTAAGAAGTTATTTTATGATCAGAATTCACACCTCGTAATCTCGACTTATAACACAAAAAGTCTTTCCCTTTATTTTTGTAAGGCCTCAAACTTTATAGCAAGAAAATAAGAAACCGATTCTATTCAGTGCAATAACTCTATTCTTCAGTCTGATCCCCTGATTGACATTACGGACAGATTTTTTAAAATTTATTTACACATTTAAAGAAGCATTATAACAAATATATGATGGATTGCTAATTTATAACAAAAAAATAGGTTAAAAATAATATACCTTTGATTTGTTATTTCCAAATTAAATCACAAAAGCCTGGGGTGGATATGTATTCGCTCATACCTTACTTGATTTTGTAAATATGATTAAAAAAATTAATTTTTAATGTGTTTTTATAAATTAAAAAGATGTGTACGAAACAATACATATAATGCTAGATAATAATAATATAAAGTCATGTTGTTCGCTAATTATGATTTAAAATTTCTATTTCATAAAAATCCTACTAGAATAGAATTTAATCATTTTAATTTAAAAAAATCACGAATCGTTGACTTTTTTGACAATATTTTAATATAAAACTGATCAATGTTAATAGTCTTCAACAATACCGAAAAAGGCCCTGGAATAAAAAAATCAAAACCTGAAAAATATTTGTTGCTGCTTTGTGTAAAAAAAAGAGATCAGTACAGCACTATTTAACAAAACCGAAAAATGTGTTTTTTATTTAATTATTCAGTTAAAGATTTTTTTCCTAAAAATAAATGCATTGTTTTTTTTAATTTAATCTCGGATTATTATCATAAGTATATGCTTTGAACTCTTTGTTTCCTGCAAAACAGTTCTACAGTGATTTTAAACGAAAAAACATAATTTTTTTCAAGTCATATCTGCTATATTTTGCCATTTATTTGTCTGAATACGATTTGGTTAGATTTTAAAAACTATCTAAAAATAAAATCTTGCTATGTTCGCCTAAATTTTGATTAAAGCAATTTAAAAAAAGCTTAATTTTTCCCAAACTCTATATTTTATATAACCAATTCTATTTTTATTGCCAAACTGCTACTAAATTCACAGTATCTCGTTATCCAAAAGGCAATAAACTTTATTTTATTAAAATATATACTTAAAAATGTAGTCTATAGAATGTAAATACGACAACAATATTTCCATAGACACAACACACTGGAAAAAATTCAATAATATAATTCTAATTTTAAATACAAACCTATATTAAAGAAAAAAGAAGACATATATTTTGATTCTAATCGTGATTCTTTGCATAGTTAAAAAAAAGATAAAATGTTTCATCTTTATAGTATGCAAAATTAATCCTGCAAATTATAATAATTTAACCAATAAATTGAATTCCTTAGCTTAGAGCTCAGTTTCGTTAAAGACTATTTGCGGGGTGTGAGTGTGTGCAAAAGGTGTGAAAGTTTCTGTCGAACTTTTTATGGATACAAACTTTACCGAATACATAGAAAGATCTCAATAATGTCGGGTTATGATTGATTAAAAGAGCATACAAAGACTGTAAAAGGCAAGTATATCGATTTTAATGCTTTCTTCTGTTAAAAGACGCTAAAAAGTTGTACCTAAGATTATCCTGTATAGATTAAAGAAACTTTTCGTTTCCTCACATATTATCGGATTTTTTTTAATATTTTTGTTCTTTTTAAATACTAACATATCCAGATAGATATACATATGCAGAAACACTTAAACATCTTAAACTTAATAGCATCGGTTTATGAAATATAACAGATGCTATTTTTCAGAATTAAGAAAATTATAATTACAAAATTACAGTTTAATTAAAATACTCATATATTTCTAAGTAAAATATAACTGATTGAAATTTTGAATAAATTAGAAATAGTTTAGTCGAAGTTGTAACATTTTTTTTTCGAAAACATTACAACTCTTCCTTTTTTGTGCAATATCAGAAGTCATTTACATGACTAAGCAGTTTAACAAAATAAATATTTTATATAAATTTAAATATAAGCTTAAATAAATAAGATTAGATATTATTTATGTTGTAATTCTCTAGTAATATTGTATTTTTATGCTATAAATATTTATTAAGAGATATTGCCACTAGTTCTATCTGAAAGTCAATAAAAGAAATTTCCCGAGTTTCTAGTTAGCATAATTCTACATTCAAAAAAACTAAAAAATTCTTATGTCTAAAAATATGCTGACATGGCATCAAATGACTCATAAGCTCATTTAAGAATCTAAAAATCAACATATAATTACTAGTGTTAGAAAAATCAAACTCTATATTTTAGTATTCGATTATTCCAAATCGATTCATTTGCTTTAGAAATATTTTTAAAAAAAAATTTACTCGTAATTAAATGAAAAACGTCATCAAGAATAATAACTATGATATATCGATTCCCAAAGAATATAAAAATATAAACGTAATTCATTTATTCTTTCGAAGTTATTCTGATTAACATGAGCTGTGTTTTTTATAAGATTTAAATCTAAGTTTTTGGATTCTATAGAGATTAGCAATGTGTAATCTATGTTTCAGTTTGAAAGGTAGCGAATCTAAATTAATAAAATATAATAAAATCATGCAAAACTATCAAAAAGGAAATAAAATAAACATATAAAGCCTATTTTTTAACTAAGATTTCATAAACGCTTTTGTATTTCATCCAGTTCCTTTTCTTTTCAAAATACTTAATTTTATAATCAGAAATTCATTGAAATTTAAATTTTTGCATTTCCTCAATAGAATTGAATTCAAGATATGGAATATTTAAATTGATTTTTCTAATACAATTTCGAAACCAAAAATCATTACAATTAACGATAATTTATATTTAAGAAAAAATGTAGAATGATCTTGGAAAGATATTATGATCTATTTAGAAGGTTTTGAATTTTCCTTAAAATCTTTTCTATGTGTAAGAACAAGATCAATCAATTCTAGCATTACATATTATGGAATGTGAAATGACTAATTTTGTCCCATGAGGCAATCATATGTTATATATGATATCACAAGATCAAAATGTCAACATTTACGCCCAGCAGTTAACATATGCGAAAACCTGAAAACATTTATGTATTTTTATTCTATAAAATATTACAAACAATATCAGCAATTAGAACAAGAAAATTATAAATATATTAAAAAATGAATGTAAAAAGCGAACGTTAGAACTAAAGTTGAATGCAGCTCGACTGCGAAAGTAAAAAAAACTACAGAATTATAAATTCTGACATATTTAAGGTTTGGTTTAGAACGTAAAGAAAATAATTACTCTCAAATAGCTCAATCTAAATGTTTTCAAATTTAAATAATTTGAAAATCTAGCTATCAAATAATCTTTGTAGAGAAACCTTCACTTTTTAAAATATAAGATTTTATAGGAAACAAAAATCAAAATTTGTGTTATCTATAGGCTTGACACTAAAAATCAAAAATAGTATACAATCGCATTTAAATAAAAATAACAATTTGAAGATTTAGTAAAAATTTAAAACAAAACGGTAAAGCTTTAGAAAACAAAAAAAAGATAGTTTATGCCAATTCAAAAAATCTTGTTCTTAGTTTCGCCACCTTGAATCTACAAACCAAGCCTTTAAAATTTATCGAGAAAAAACATATATTGTGAATTTTTAAGATACTATAAAATTATATTCATAGAGTAGAAATATCTAATGAAAAAAACACGACATAACTGCATATCTATACCAACTACTTTGATAATACCTTTTGATATATCAAAAAAATTAGTGTAATATACTAAGACAAAATTTAATTTATGTTAATTAAAGACTTCTACTTGTAAAAGAAATTCGGTTGTTTTACGAACGAATTCGTTCTTAATAGTAACTCGATCCTTAGATCAGAAAGTTATATTCGATATCAAATTGATAATAGTTATATTTGCAAAATTTAGCAATCACTCCGAAAATATATGTAGGCTATAGATGGATTTTTATAAAAAACATTTAACGGTTGGACTTGATTTGTATCAAAAGTCTGGTGACTACTCTATGATAAAGGTTATTTATTTTTTCTATATTATTTTTATGAAAAAAACATTATATAATTCTCTAGTATATATAGAAGTTAGTACAGTAAACGTGTATCTTATTTAATATCAACTTTTTCATATACTTCTAGTTACTAACTTATATAGCTACTATGAAATTTACATTTGTATATAAACAGTTGAATTCTATTGTAATTTCATTCTGTATACACATTGCATACGTTTTAAAATATAAATTTTCTTTAGATTATCCAATATAAGGAAAATACTATAAAAAACCCAGAATCACTCCTACGAGATATGTTTTAAAAATTCGCATTTGATTTTTAGTTTTCATAAGAAGAGAACTGCATATTGAAGGAATTAGATCAGATGAACTGGTTGAAGAAAGAAAAAAAACTAAAATTGTAGTATGAAGTAAAGAACAGCCTTGCTGAGGTATTTCCCAAAACCTTTATAACCTTAGAGTTCTCAAAATATACAATATGGAAGTCCTAGACTAAGGCTATTCGCATTTATATGACTATTGCTTTAACACCTCACTTCAAAAAATTGCTATTGTAGGCAAATCGCCCCAAAGAAGCCTATTCCGAGAATTAATGCGTACAACCGGGAAACATAGTAGATCATTCTAATATAAAGTGCTATAAAAACACCAAGGTTTAAACTTTATAAATAAACTGGTCTTTACTACTAAATTAAAGTTCATTTTATCTCTTGCTGTTGATTTCAAATATTATAAAATCGTATCTAAAGCTTGCTAAAAATTTTTTACAAGAAATACAGCATGTGTATATATTCTAAATGAAACAAAAAAATAATTTTTGCCAAAATCGAAAAGTTTATGTTCTTTTTAACTAAAACCGAAAAACGCACACTCTAATCCTATTTTATAGATGCAGAAATAAATAATATATAAATAGCAGATATTCACATACTTCTTTAAAGAAATTCAAAGAAAATGTTCTCTGAGCACTAACCAAGTAAACTAATAATTACATTTCTTAACAAGAAACTAAATAATATTTTCTATTACTCAAAACAAAAAAATATTTCGATTTGCAAACAAGAAAAAAATGCAGGTCAAAAATGAAATACATTTTATCCATTGATATATAACGCATTATTTATTGTAATAAAAAAAATACTTTCTAGGAATATTTTACCGTCATTTATGTAGAGAATATTTATTTCTCTTCTTGAATATGCAATAATATTAGAATCAGATATTTTCAACGAATACACTCGTATAAGTTGCGTAACATTAACTTTGCCTTTTATTCCTCTAGTATTTAACCAAATAAGTTGTGTCTTACGATAAACAATGCTTTTTGTTCATAAGTGATATCATACCAAAGACCCAAGGTAAATAAATTAAGTAATTTATCTGATTAAGATAGGGCTCTTAAAACATTTGTTTTCTAGACAATATAAGAATTTCATATGAAAGCTTTATCCACTGTATTTTTCTAAAAAATAAGCAGCAAAGAAATAAATTTCAAAAATATAAGATCATCTCAATAGTGTATTCTTTTTCGTAGAAAAAATATCAGTAAATGTTTAGAACCAAAGAACTTTAAATGCAGGAGATTAACATTTTCTACTTGTCTTTTCTTTATTATGATCTCAACGATAAATTCATTAGCTATTATTTTAATCATTTGCAGCAAAAAAGGCTTAGCAAAGGCCTACTAATAATTTCTTATTCGGAAAAATATATCAACGCATAAAAAATATCATATTGATAAAGTTTAGGGTTTTAGAAAACTAGTTAAATCAAGACGAAAAAAATTTATAAAGTATTTCTCTGTCTTAAAATACTCTAAGCAAAACTTAAATTTTTTTTATAAGTTATTTTCTTATTTTTATAATTAAAATATTTGTATAAGACTTAAACATTTATTTTTTATAGATTTTTGCATTAATTCAGAGAAATATAAAGCAAATCAATAATATTTAGGCTAAAATAATTTTGGTGATATCTTAATGTATTTCCACTTTTACCTAATCATTTTATAGATGAAGCTTTAACTGTAATGTAAATTAGATCTTTCTTTTAAATTGATAAACAGCTGTTGGTAACCAAGGCCCAAAATATCAACTTAATTATAATAACAGTTTGGCAGTAATTTTGGGAAATAAACAATAACGTCATATGTGTATATTTCACCTGCTCATAATTCAGTTCTTGTAACAAATACAGAAATACTTAAAGTTGCAAGGGTTAAACCTTTTACATGTGTATTTTCTAAATAGACACGCTTCAAAGTAGTATTAAAGCCACCAACTCAAAGTATTTTTTTATTTAGATAAACTAATAAATTAATTTTTAAAAGCTATAAATTCATCATAATTATGTACATTAGAAGCTTAATGTAGAAACACAAAAAAACAATTTGGGAAATATAATATTCTTAAAAAAATTGAATATAAAACAAAATTTAACATATAAATATATTGCTGGAAATCGATTATGGAATTAAATTATTTTTCGAAAAATTTTATAAATCAGGTTTGACAGAACAGCCCAAATTTTCTAGAAAAAATATTAACAGACAGTTTCTAATTCTTAACAAGACTATAAATAAGGCAACCATTATTGAATGCTAAATAAAAGTTCTTTATATTTCCAACCTTAAGATTCTCAATTTTTCTAGACACATATATTTTCAAATTTTAGATTTAAAATTAACGAATTAAAGGCTTAAGTCTATTATAAGCACATTTTTTCGCTAATATTCGATTGAAATTTTAGACTTTATTTGATTTAACTAGATTGAAATACACGTTTTTATGGCTCACATGGCAAAACTTTGTTATATGCAGCTTAAAAACACTTAATGTTATGTACATTATAATTCTATTATAATATTCACTTATAAATCTATTTTCTAACATATATCCCAAAAAATAAAAGACATTTGCACAATGATTTGTATTTTAAAATCTAAAGGATAGTCTTACAATCAATAACTGTTTTTCGATCCGGGTCTTTGATTTGAAACAAAATTAGTTTAAGGGTATAGACATGATATTAAGAAGCATTTTGTATAATATTTATTAACACTTACGGGTTTGGTTTTTTAAAATAAATTAATTCATTATAGTTTCATAGTTTGAGATATATTTTGGGCCAGATAAGGATTAAACCATAAGATGAAGAAAAAACAACAAAGAGAACATGTCTATGCCCATAATACTTTATAAACCCGATTTTTTTATGAATATAGAAACTGATGAAAAAAATAGACGAATCGCAAACTCTTTTCTGTTCAAAAATTTTATATTAATGCCGCAAAAAATGTTAACTAGATTTTTATATATATAAAACTTTACATGCGATTTGTTTTCCTTCACCAAAAATATAAGCTAAAATATAGAGCTATGTCGGCTTGTTGCCAATAAATTCTGTTATAAAAGAATTATTATATGAAAATTTAAAAAACCTGCATAATAAACACTAAAGGCGTATTAAATTCATCAAAAAACATCGAAATTTATACTATAGTTTTTTGAAAAGATAATAATTAAAATATTTTTGTCTTTTGGAGCATTCATGTTAAATAACTGAAACACATTTTACTTTTAACGAATCGATACAATTATGTCTAAACATGAAAAGCTTTTTTTTATTTTTTTAATGTTGAAAAAAAATTTGTTTTTCATCCAGCTAAATATATTTTTTTTGTGAAACCTATTTTGTCGAAAACAATTTTATAAAGCATAAAAAAAGACTCAGAATCTTAGATACATCTAAACTTTTTAAAATAATATTTTTTTATTTCTTACAACCAACTAGTTAGAAAATCTACTTCAAATTCTTGTAATGTTTCTTTATTTTCGAACATACCGTGTTTATGAGTTATAATTAACTGTAAAATGTATTTTGATATAGAAAAATACAAAACTATATACCCTGTTTTTATTTACCAAACAATAATTTAAGTAAAGTTATATCTCTTTGTATATAAATTTTCGTAAGTAAATTATTTTACAAGATCGTACATAAATTAATAAACACCATGTGTTTCGTTTACCAATTTTATTCTATAAACAAATTATGCCTTTGAAATTCAATTTTAATTATCAAATAGAAGAAATTATATGACTTTCAAAATATATAGTAAAAATAAAAGTCTTTCTCGCGGATATATTTTCAGAACTATTATTTGATATATAATCAGGTTATATTTTAAAATTTGTAAAGAGATTGGTTTAATGACTGTTCCAAGACAAGAAATGCTAAAACTTAATTACTCTGTCGCGTAGTTAGAGTTCAATGAATGATGGCAGGTGTTCCATATGTTAGAAATGTTAATGTGTGTACAAAATTACGGTTTTCTTTTTAAAGTAGATCCGCGATAGATATTAAATATATCTATTGTGAAAAAATATATGAAAAGGTTTCTAGGTTAATGTTATTATTTCCTTTGCGTATAAAAAAAATAATAAAAACTGCCACTTTGTTATTAGTTTGATAATAGAAAATAAGTTTAGGCGATTGGGTTACAGTTAACGAAAGGCTTCATTTTCAAACCAAAAGCCCTGGCTTAAGTAAAAAAGTGAGCCACAATTTAAAAAGAAAAATTAACGAAGCATTAAATTTAACAGGAGAGCAGATAATTGGCAGTGATTCGGTATGGCTTACGACACAATTCTAGCAATCGAAAAGCGACGCTCATAATTTGTCTCGATTTTTTAATAATTCTAAAAATAGTAAATATTTACGTTAAATATATTGATCCTAGACATTCACTTTCTTTACAATATTTTGTATCTAAAATTTTCTTGCTTGAAAAGTTTATGATGAACTCCGCTATGCTTCTTGCTTTGTATAATCTAGAGATCTTTCAAACTGATTAAAGAATCCTCTCTCTTATTCCAGTCATATTTAACTCTTCAGTTTCGAAGATTAAAAATGGTAGTTTTCTATTTGCTTATTTTATCCATTGTAACTAATATTATTATGTCTTATCTTATAGATCCATTGTGGTTTATATTCGAGTAAAAAGGCAATAATGATATTCACACTATTTAAATAAACTTATTGCCCATCAGATTGTTTTAATAGAGTGATACTTTCTCCACCTAATTATAGAATCAATAGAAAAATATTAAAATTTTGCGCAATAAACGATATAAACAGCGAGATATGTCAAAGCTTCTACAACAGTAAATTATAGTAAGATTGCAAAAAATCTTTAAAAAATTCGGGATATAATTTTTACATATTCCAATCTTAAAGAATACCTTAGTTTGACATCCAGTCACTGCAAGCATTCAAAATTTTATTCAAATTTTTATTTAAAGAAAAGAACTTTTTAAACTTAAATGTAGTAGAGTTTAATGAAAATATGAAATGGAAAAACAAATGGTGTAATTATACTGACCTAAGTAAAGTTTTACGCCACTATAGATTTTCTTTTATAGTTTTATCAAATCAGTAGACATAAATTTGATAATTATAAAACAAAAAAATATTAAATTAGAAGCTAGGTGTTTCTATGATATCTAAAAAAATGTTTTCCAAAAAAAATATAAATTTAGTATATAGAAGCATAGCAAGATATTTTTATTTATCTTCTATTACTTTATCATAGGCACTGCAGCCCTGTATAGACCTCTTTCTCCTTTAGTAATACTGCCAATCGATCTCTTTTCAGTAGTTTAGTTTCTTTATTTTGGATTCGTAACAAGTGATTTTGAAGAGTGAGTTGTTAAGCCTACGCCTAACATAGAGGACCAGTCCCTTTAGTCACCTCTTACGACAAGCAAAGAATACTTCAAGCCAATTCTGCTCTTGACATGGTGCAGATATTTTTATTTTATTATTTTATTCAATCCACAAGTTCGATAAGAGAAAAACAAAGCCCTGATCCAAGCTTAGAATATACTGCAAGTATTCAACTCATTTGTTTTGCTATTAAAAAACATATGCTAAAAAATATGTAAGGTAGAATAGGTAAAAGATATAATGGTCTATAATGAAATATATATCTCTTTTTAATAAAATCGCTTAGAACACTTTTGAATTTTTTTTATAATTTAAAATGGACAATTTTATTGAATGCTACTGATTCATTCACTTGAATAAAATTTCAATTATTGTTTCTATAGATTTTTTTCTTCAAGAACCTTTTTTCTAGTACAATGAGAAGATCACATTTTGTTCTACGTTCTAAACAACTTATGATTGCAACAATTGTCTAATTAACTTGTAAAATTTATATAATCATGCAAAATTTTGTGCTATCTTAGCGAATAAATATTTATAATAGATATGTGTTAAATGTGCTGGTTACCTTGAAATAATGAATTATTCGAAAGCTAGTTAAAATATTATTTAAATTTGTTTGATACAATTTCAAAACACTAATTAGGTACTACCAATATATATTTAGCCACACTTTAGATCAAATAGAAACACAATAAAAGAATTCATGAGTTTTTACTATACTCCAAAACACAATTAATATAAATAAGAGTTTCATTGATGAGGTACATTATCAATATATTGTAATATCCCAAACTTATGCTTAAAGATCTTATATGTTTGTTTTCAAATAAATTCGAAACCTAAAGAAAAATTTATATTAGTTTTAAAATTTAAAATAGCTAAAAAATAATGATTTCGTTCCCGATGTTATTCTTTGCGTTAAATAACTCATAAAAATCGTTAGAAATATCTAAAGAAAAATTATACGGGCTCATTAGATATAGGTTCTATTATAGGAAAATGTATACAATAATAATCCAAATGCGTTATCGTGCATAATAGAACAATATCATTTTATATTTCATAAGCCTAATTAATTCCAAATTTCTTAAATTTCATATCTTTGTTACTTATATGTCGCATCCATGTTTACTTACTATTATAACTCTTAAAATCCATTTTATTACGAAGCAAACGATAGAATTTTATATATCTAATTATGGCGTACATAAGGCAAATCATTATCTCAGAAAGTAAAAGATTTCAATATTTTTTGTGTGTATATTATGAAAAGCTCTTTAAACTGCCTTATAAAATAAAACATATTTTTTAAACAATTAGCGTGGAAAATAAAGTATTAAAATACATAGATGTTATAAAATATATTGTTTGTGTTCTATATTGCAAGATTTACAATCTTTCTATTGATCTAAGTAATATGCCGTAATTCTTGATAGGCAAAAGACTCATTCAATATATCGCAAGTTGAACAGACTGATTCATCATAATAAATGAATGTAAAATAACTAAATATATAAATTGGGGATTCGAAAAGGTTTCATAAGGTACTTTTGAACTAACTCATTCATTCATCCTTGGCACTACAGCCTTGTTCGAGCCTTGGCCTACCTTATAATAGCGCCAACCGATCTTTTTCCAGTGGCTTTGTATACTTATTGAGTTTGTAACCGGTAGTTTTAAAGGGTGAGTTGTTAGCCCTATGCCCAACTCCAACATGGAGGATCAGTCTCTTTTAGTCGCCTCTTACGACAGCTGAGAATACTCAAAGCGAAGTCTGCTCCCGGCATGGTAGAAAACCCTTTACCTAATATGTATCAAAACAAAAAATTCCGAATGTCATACGATAGTTAGAATATCGATCATTTATACTTGAGTTCTTGTATAAATGCAAGGAAAGGGCACAACGCAGAAATTCAATTATTTTAGAACCATAGTCTGACAATGCAATACGGTTAATTTGTTTTTTTTACTATCTTCTGAATATATTGTATTTTTTTATGTTGATACCCATATTCTAATTTAAGTTCGATGCTTCATCCGAATACTGATGTTTTAAATGATAAAATTTTCATCTTTTATTAAATCAAAAATTCTGAGCAGAGGTGCTATTGGTACGATAATATTAGAATATGCTAGGAAGTATTTTGTCTTTTTTAGATTTACTACATTCCGGCTAATTTTATAATTTCAAAAAAAACGATTTTGAATTTATCATGAGCCTCGCGCTTAAACTGTTTTAAGTTTATCAAAATTTATAGTGGGCTTTGGATGTAAGTTTTCAAGCTATAGATTAACGTATAGCTATTCGTTTTTAAAATTTTTGGCTTTTCTTCGCATTCTATCAAATATTGTTTTATTGGTTCTTTCAGCACAAATCGTTCAAAATTAACATAGAGATCCGCCTACTTTTACAGAAACTCAATATCTTATTGGTTCTATGCACGCTCAGTTAGAATACCAACTCTAAGCAATAAACGGAACTTAAAATTTATCTATTATACTTTTCAAAAATTCAAATAGTAAATTCAAAGTAAAGCAATTTATACAAGCGCAAAGTTTTAGGTTTTGAATATTTGACCTTAATGAAAAAGTTATAGAAATTATACTATTTTAAGATTTAGAATATAAAATAAAATACAAAGCCAATGGATAGGTTCTACGTTTTAAAGAGAAAAAGGCACTGTTGCTTTCGGTTCTATTAAATCAGTAGAAAGTTGTTTTTTTTACGCCAAAATCCAAATTAAAAAAAACATAATGGTGTTAGAACTATTTATAAATATATTTTGCCTGCATGATTGTACCTTAAAATTGATAGCTGTGTTTATAAGTTCGATAGATTGATTGTGATTTGAGAAATGTATTTATAAAATGGCAATTTTGTTATTTATGAATAAATTTACTAAAACGTTAGAAAAATTTAAGTTATAAAAATCTTATGTATATTTGGATTTTTTGTAGTTGTCATACTTTATGATATTACAACCGTAGGAAATAAAACTTCATAAAGGTTACGAACAGCTGTTTTGGGACTATGTTAAAAATTTTAAAATATAAAATTTATAAACATAACAACATATCCTAGATTAACTATTTCAATAAAATATTGAAGAATTTTTTATTTTGAATATGCTGACAGCATATTGATCCTAAATTGCAAGAACATCATCATTTATTTGATGCGCATAAAGGTTTAATTATGAATTATAAATCTTTTTATTTAAATTTTAAATTTATAATCTTGGCATACTTTTTGTATAGAATAAATTTATTAGTGTAAAATTAAAGTTTGAATTCCGCTGGTAATAAATTAAATATATCTGTACCTAAATAAAATAAGTATGGAACCTAAGGGCATGAGAAATAAATAGAACCGTATACTTGTCGAACGCAGTAAAAGATAAGGAACAATAACGATAAAAACAAACAGGTAGAATTTTTCTATTAAATTTAATTCAGAAAAAAAAGCTAAACTAAGTATTATATTAGCTCAGAGGTTGATTTTGTGTCTAAATATATCTAAGGAGGCCTGGTTTTATATGTTTTTCTCAAATTTAAAAATTTAAAAAATTTAAAATGCACGAACTATTAAATGCGGCGAATCCGAAAGAAGAATTCTGAGCTATACTATGTCAAAATATTTCTAATTTTCGACACAACATGTAAAAATTTCTTTAAGATATTATACGTAAAAATCTCAAGAAAATCATTCAATATGTCAGAACCTGCAAAATAAAGCTAAATGCAGTGCTATTGAACATATGCGATTTATATTTGGCGATTATATTATATTTATAAACACACAAATCATACCTAAATCACTTTACCTTAAATAACATAATATTTTTATTTTATTAGAAATAAGACTTAATAAATTGTTTTTCGCATTTTTAGAATATTTTATTATTGTTTAAATTTTTTGATATATTTCAATAGCATAGCGTTCGAGCAACAAAATCTAAAAAACGAATTGAAAAATATGTTAGTTAAAATATGATGTTTGATGATATATAACAAATATTAAATATATTTTAAAAATACGTGCGCTGTATTTTGAAAAGTATATTGATCTATACTTATGTTGATTTCAATTCTTACAATATTATTTTGAAATTTGATGAAGCACACGTACACTTGGGTTGTTAGGATAAATTATTAAAAAAAATCAAAAATTATAGTTAAATACATATCTATGTATAGAAAAAACAAATAGAATAAATAATATCAGGGTGTAAGAATCTTATATTTAGATCACATTTTAAAATTAAATGTAGCAATATTTTAAATCGTTATCGTTCGTTAGAAAAATCGTTAAACATTTGTTCTACCACAAATATTAAACAAAGAGATACGTCGGTGTATAAACAGTAGAAAGTAAATGCATCACAAAATGCTTTATGAGTTACATATAGTGTTTTCAAATTATATTCAATATACCGGCTTTTTAACTACTTTAATGAAATATAATATTTATTTGCATCAATTAGTTTCCTTTGTAATATATTTATGCCTTAGTATAGAAACGCTAAGAGCAAAACAATATTTATTTTCAATCATAATTAAAATAATCATACAAAGCTTTATTGTTTATTTTGATTTTACTCTTGTTTTATAAACATTTCTTTGCAATCACATCTTAAATTAGCTGCGAAACATTTGTAAAACAAACAAATACCATATTTGCAACGTTTACCAGGTAAACTTTAAGATTTTTTTCATTTAGAATTTTACATATATGTTGTAGCTCCTAAATATTCTTTAAAAAAGTGTTAGGTAAATTGGAATTTTCTTTAAGTGATAAAACTATATTATTTACAAAATATCGCCTAATAAATCATGTGATGCATAAAAAACCGATTTTTTAATATAAAAGAGGGATTGGTTTTTTTATATATGAACTTTCTATCGTTTAGTATTTTTTTTAAACTTAGCAAATTCATTGTTTTTTTCCTTTTTCTTTTTATTTTATTAGAATAGAAAATTTATAGTTTATTGTTCTTTTGAAATTGTTCGATTTTACATACATTGAATATAAGAGCATCTGCTCGTATAAGGTATCTTTAAAGATACATTAGAGCAGATATGAGATAGAAAAACATATATTTTTGTATCAAATATGGTTATACACTCACATAACTAATAAATGAGCCTGTTAGGTTTCTTTACCAAAATCTTTAAAGCGATTTCTAAACTTATTTAGTTATCTTTAATGAAAATTCATTTATCATATTTTTACAAATAAAGTTATCTTTGTTCTACGGAAAAAAATATCTTACTTAAACTAAAAATTCTTAATAAATCAAATATATTTTGAAGCAAGGTTGCAAAATATAATTTAAAAAATATACAATTATAGACATAATTTTGAATAGCGTGCGATAATATTCTATTTAAGACAAAACCTTTATTGTAACTATATGAATTAGTTTGATAATTTCGTTGACTTGTTTAACTTTATATTATCCTCTAATCTGTTCTAATAAAATCGCATATATCCATTTTTTACAAATGACTTAGAAATAAATAAGAAAAAATAAAAGTCAAAAAAGTACATTCGGGTTATAAGTATGTAATTTGAAAGATAGTTGTTCAATAAAATATATAAATTAAAATGTTATTGAACTTCTAAAAGAATCATAAATATTGTTAGCTTAGTAAAAAAAGACTTCCTTAGCATTATATCGGTATAGCGAGATTTTACGCTTTATGTCAGCATTGAGTAATCCTTTATCTTTAAGGGTGTTATATCGGTCACCGAGTTTTTATAATTCATTGCAGGTATGTGTCATACAATTTAACATATTTCTTATAAAAGAGATATTTAAGAATGTGACAAAGATTGTGTAAAGTATATATCCGACAATGCAAGTTTAAATTTGCTCTTTATTAGTTCATATAATTTTAATCTTTAAGTCAAAATAAAAGGTTTTTTTAGAACAGTTTACAAAAATGGTTATCATTTTAAGCACAAATAAAAAATAAATAAATTAAGTTAAGATTTATGATTCTGTAAAAGATTATCTATTTTATAATAGTACTTATCTCATTTTTATATTTTAGTTTTGATTTACTTCACATTTATACATAAAAATCAACCACAATCTAATTATCCATAAACCTTTATGTTTATTTATAAAAAAGATCATAAGCAACGAAAACCCTAAAAATATTTTAATTTTCGCTTGAACGTATTCGAGAAGATCAAATTTATAGTTTTTCTTTTGTCTTAAAATAAAAAATTTAATATGGATAAGGCTAATATTATGCGATCTTGAAATTCACATTTTATATGTTTAAACTAGAATTCTTTGTGTTTTAAAATCGTTCATCATAGATTAGAAAAGGTGAAAAAATACTATATTGATACAAATTAACCCAAATTGCACTTTACATATTACTAACCAACAATTCCAATCGTATGACTCGTATTTTTTAAATTGCTTATCATATTCTTGAAACTTTCTTTACAAAACTATAATATCTCGAACAATTGACACTTGGTTTAGCATCCAAAAATATGCACAACAGCTATACTGCAACCCGGGTCTTTATAATAAATAGAATCAAAAAAAATCAGTGAAAAATAGTGCTAGAATTTTTTTTGTTGGCAAAAATATACAATTCTAAAGATATTATAATGGAAATTTGCTGATCCAAATCGATTTTGTTTTTCCTAGTTTAGGCTTTTTATTTGATTTTCAAAAGGTTTTTTTCTTATTAAGAGCCTAAATCTTAACTCACTTCGAAATATTTCAATGTAGTAAACCATTCAAGATGTATTTTCACACGGATTTTACCTGAAAATAATATGTCAATTTAATACCTGGTCAGAATGTCATAATCTGTTTAGGCAACGGTCATCTAAAAATAAATTTTCATATATAAAAAAAACTAAGATAAACTAGTTTAATAACACAAAAAGATTCCTGAATTATTCATATAAAAGAAATAAATATTTCAGAATTAAAAGCAATATATATGTTACGGGAAAATTAAAAAATTGGGCATTATCATTATTATAATGCCAAAAAAATTGGTTTATTTGAGAATTTTAATATAATTATTTTATTATATACAAAAATAAGAAGAAATATTACTAAAGTAAAAACATTATAGAAAAAAAGTAATTATAACGAAAAACATTTACATTTGAAAAACATTTATTCCTATACGGTTTACATTATTAGAACAGTTTCCTTCTGTGAAATTCGAGGCACAAAGCCCTTTATTTTATAGCTTTTACAGTTATCAGATACCATTCAGTTTGAAAATCTATCGATTACTAACCTTCGCACGCGGTCTTAAATAACATTCGTGCACATTCACTTAATAGCTGACGTCTTTTGGAATTTCTTCAAAATAAAAAAAAGTTTAAACTACATATTGTAGATTGGTTCCTCGCGCAAACCCAAAACAAGATTCTATTTTTAGTGCTCAATAATCTAAAAGTATCTGTTTTGTCAAGAACAAATACCATAATGTTTCTTGCATCGGTGCAGCCTCTTTCGAAATATAAGACTAACACTCTCCCGTCAACTTTTTAAAGGTTGCGTATATTAAATTAGAGATTTTAAGCTAGGTTATATGTTTCTTTCTGAAATTTTTTCTATTATTAATATTTCGGATTTTTTTAATGACATAAAAAATTTTTCAAATTCCAATTTGCCTCGGGCATTATACATAATACCCAATTATTTGAATTGCCCGTAACCCCTATATAATTGATTAGCATAAGAGTTTTCTATTTTTAATCGTATTTGATCACTGAATAAATGTATTGATTCTAATAATTTGGGATTTCCTTAGTTTTCCGTAAGTTCTATTAACATATATTTATGCTTATGATAAAGCTATTTTTGCAATCGAAATTTTATACAAATTTTGAAATATTAAGTTCTTTAAGATAATTAACTATAGTTTTCACTATCGTGTCGTATATTGGTTAAAATGGTTTCAAAAAAAAACTCTAAAAACAATTTCAAATAAAATTTGGTCAAACCTTGTCATAATATATTTCTCTGATATGCATATTTTTTTCGGGCTTTTTAAGCAAAGATTGCTTTTTGAGCATTTAATATACTTCGTATGTTTATGTTGGTTTATTTCTCTCTATAAATACAATAAATATCATAAATCTACCATCCGGTGGTGATAAAATCCTTCTAAGAAATTCAAATTCGTCACAAATATAAGCTCTAATACGTCTGTTTGAAAAAAATTAAACAATCGAGCTTTGAAATTGTTTAAAATCTTATAAAAATTTCGAACTGGTGTAACGTTTCTATTTTTTGCTTACTTGATGTTTGAAGATTGCATAAAAGAAACGATTGGAATTTTAATAGATTCAGTATAAATTTTAACCGAAATTATAGTATGAAATCACTTGTTAAGTAAAGCATAGATATATAAACAGAGAGCTCGGATTATAACTACTTAAATCATATAAACTAAAAATTTTCGTAGGTTTGATCTGCTGTATATATTTATAAAATTTTTTACGCGATTTCCTTTTTTCTAAAAAAAAGGAATATAAATTATGGATGCAAATGAAAAAAAATATATTGTCTAATAATTCAAACATATGAGCCCTGATACTTTGTATTGATGTTTGATATGTTGTCTTATAATCACTAAAAATATTTTTTGCTATTTATTTGCAACGATAAAGTGATCCACGATATATTCTAATACCGAGCCAAAATGAAAGCTAATTGAATTTGCTTGTTTCACAAAAAAAATTATTCAATTCAGAATTTTTACACCATATTTAATTTAAATTTGACAATAACAGAACGAACCCCGAACTTAAACAAAATTGTCGCAAATACAACAAGAACGGAATAAATAGATGTGAGAATAATCTGTGGTCTTATTTCGAGCGAAAAACACACTATAGCACTATTCAGGGTAATTAACGTATTTATAGATATATTAAGAGAACCTTTGAATCCTATCTATTTATTAAATAGCTCGCTCCTTGCTAACCATTTATACACAATCCGACGATGAATCAGGGCTTCGCCATGTTATGGAGTCCTAATACAATTTTGTTTGTTTGGTCGGCATTTCTCGCAAACTTTCCGCACGAAAGATAAAAAGCGCATCAACCGGGAATCGCATTTGCACTCTATAAAAGCCTAAAAATCTGTTTTTAGTATTCTCGGTTACACTATAACTTCGTATAAGTAAAATCAACAGCAATTAGAGATATACGCAATTTTTATGTAAAAATCTCACTGTAACTGTTTGTCCATTTAACGTAGTTAAAAAATTTTTTATTTACTCTTTAGATCTATACACGTAGATTTTTATTTATATCATCAGGATCATCGGCACTAAAGTTACTGTACGAGCCTTGGCCTTTCTGGGTAATAAATACACCTACCTGATTTTTCTAGTGGAGTTGTTAGCCTTACGCCCAACGTACCCAAAAAAAGCAAGCAGTGAATACTCCAAGCCAATTCTGTTCCCGGCATGGAGAGGAATTTTTATTATATATTATAGAATAAAACGATATATATTTTACCCGAATATTGTTGAAATGTGATGTTATTACATGATTGAAATATTAGATTTGCGGAGGCGCTTTCAAAATATTAATTATATGCAAATTTTTTATTTTCATGATCTTAACCTAAAAAAATATTTAGCTTAATATTTATAATTTACTAAATCGCAAGTATAGTGCCTTAATTGTTACATGTTTTTTTTCATTAAGCAGAAGAACAAAGCATGTATATTTCAATATAGAAAGCCAAAAAAAAGTATGGCAATATAGCAGGGTACTGTTTAAGATCAGAACCACCAAGCCAATCGATATAAACAATATTATTATAAAGTATTGATAGAGCTTGCTCGCTTCGATAAAATATGTTCTTTAATTTTGCTATTAGAGATTTCTAGAGCATTTATTGGTGGTAATTCAAAACATTATTATAAATTATAATTTTCAAAACTGCGAAGCCATTAAATTATAGAATTTATACACCACACGTAGAGACACATACATCCACTAATATTCGCCTTAACTATAGTCTAAATGAACGTAAAGGTACTTTATCGATTCAACGATTCTTGAATGTTTGTCTTTAAAATATATCCTTGATTTATTTTAAAGTAATAATGATTAGTATATTCTTTGTAAAGAAAATTTCCTAGCCTTAAAGCTTTTGCCAAACGAAATATGTTTAGTTTTTTCCTAAAAGAATTTTTATGGGTATATAAAAAAGTTATTTTTGGGGGTTTTAGCAGTTAAAAGAGAATTGTGGTTTGTGAAAAAATAATAACTTCAAAATACCCCAATTCTATCATCAAGTAATTTATGAGTACTGGATATTTTTCACACTGGTATGAATCAATACATTATTACAACAATTTGATTTGCAAAATCGATATATTAAGGAATTCATTCGCAAAATTAGAGCCTTTTTACTGACAATTTTACTTGCGTATCACATTTGTTACAGATATTGTTTTTGTTTGTTTGTTTTGATCTGTTGAGATGCCTAGAAATATCTAAAAAAATGATTATGCTACAGAAACAGGATATATCATATTTTTTGATATGGAAAATTTGCATGGAATTATTTTATTATCTATTTTGCTATTTTAGTAAGAAAAAACCTGTGTTTATAAGCCTGAATGAAACACAACAACGCGCTTGTTAGAAAAATATTAGGCTGAAATCCGCCATAAAACCTTTATAATCAGTCAAATCATCAAACGTACAATTCCAACAAGTTCATGTATTTTACTTTAACACACATTCAGATTAAACAATTTTTTTAAAATGATAAAATATTAATGCCCATTTACAAAGTATTGTTCCAATATATATGGCCCTTTCGCTCCAAAGATAATCATCGTTACGTTACTCTATTCGAATACAATCTTAAACTTTTATTTGGCGTTTAAGTTCCTTCGACAGTATGATTTGTTGCTTCAATGTATTTAATTTTATATTTAAAAAAATATATCTATTTAGTAAAAGAAAACCAAAAAAAAATTGTTTGCCATATTTTGGAAATAATGAGATTTATAGTTATTTAAAAAATCAAAAAAATATTTCTGAAAAATATCTTCTTTTTTTTTGAATGCCGCTAAATCAATAATGGAAAATATGCATTGCTAAAATTTTACATTATCAGTACTTTTTATCCTTTGAAAGTTCGTTTCGGAATTATTCTTGCAATTTAAAAAACATATGAGTGTTATTAAGGAAATTCTGAGGCATATTTATTGTTATGATTGTTTAATTCCATTCATATTTATTTGTAAAGAGCTAGTTGCTAGTTAAATTTTCACTAAAAAACTTAACATTTTAATAAAAGTAAAACCTTAAATCTTGAGTTTAATGCATGAACTATAAGCGTAATCAAAACTGTATTTATTGTACTAGATTTTTTTTTCGGTTTTAATTCTAAAAAAAATTGTAAAATAACTATTTTGATTGTTTTTTCGAAAGCATAATTTATTTAAATATCATTTATCCTTAAAAAGTATTCCATTAAAATCTGGGTTTTTTAAATTTATCTCGTATGGATTAATTATTCCAAACATTTAGCCCTTCGTTATCTTTCTCTAAATCCGACTCTTGGTTAATATTTATCTTGTATCCTTCACTGTATTTGTCTTCTAAAATAAGTGTTTCGTATTTGTTTTGTATTTTATTTTTTAGCCCCATCTTCCTCGTTGTCTACTTGCTTAAAAAAGGGTATTGGTTGTTTTACATCTCGGCTCACTTAATAATACCTATTAACAAACTTTCCAAACTCTCCACAGCAATTGGTCACGACTCAAGTCGTCTTCGTCGATATGAAGATAGTGTTTCGACTGTCTTTTTAAGTACAATCGACAGGATGTAACCCCATCCTTATGGAGGATTTGCGGTCTTCTAAGGAGTGAATTATAGTATTTTGTGCCAATACCGCCTAGGTCATCCCATAAGGGATTATCTCAACACTACGCTTATAAATAAAATCCAGCTCATTTACTAATAGGTCATATTTTCTAAGTTTCTCCGTTTAGACTGTTTGAAGTTAGCCTTGTGAAGTTATTCCAACTTCAATGAGTGAATCTTGTTTTTTCTCCTATCAAAAATAAATATATCGAGTCTTTACACCGAATCTCGACATCAATTTATATCCAGTTTCCCCTCATATCTCTGCATACTCGTTATAAAGATTTTTGGACCGAGTGACTTCTAATTCGTTATAAGGACTTGAATTTTTATATATTTAGTAGGAGTAAGTGTATGCATCTTACCGCTTTATTTTGTCTCTAATATAGTCCTGACCAAGCATTTTTTCATATCGAGGGCTGAAAATGAACGACTGTTGTTTTGATTGATTGCAGGGTGAAACACACTTTCTGCGCCCCTGAATACATTTCTATTCTAGATATAGCAGAATACTGCTTCATCACATGGTCACACTTTAATTCCTTTAACCATCTCAAAGACTCACTTACACTTACAAGCTCGTTTTCTCTAGCCTTATATAAATTTGATTGAAGTTTTATTTTTTCTATTTCGTTAAATAATGTTGCAAGTAAAGTTTCCTCGCACTTCCTCCTAGTGACTCCTTTTTCCGATCAATATTTTACTTTTAGGAAGCCTTTTATTTGTACAAAATTGGTTTTATTGATATTCTCCATTTTGGAAATTGCTACTCTGTTAGTTTATATTTTTTTACTTTTCCCCAACTATTCAGAAGTTGCAAAAGCATATCTTCGTTTCGCAACTCAACATTATAAAGACCTCTTCCAAGTTCTGCTCTATAAAGATATAGAGACTCTTTACCCCTTGAGCGTAAATGTATCTTATTCTTTACCCCCGCTGTCTGTACTGTATCATCTAACCTAGAGAAGTCAGCAAATTCCAGTCGAAGTATTCCTATGTGATAGTTGATTAACGATATTGCATGTTGATTGATTGCAGAAATGAAATCTTTTGTATCCAATCATATGCGTCAAAGTCATTCAACTTAATATCATTTCGCTTTGTACTTCTTCGAACGATTTACAGGTTGAGATTCCTCTGCTATCATATATTATTCCAAGATATGAAAAACACCTATACCTCCAAAAAGAGTATCAGTATCTTTCCAACACGAGTCCTTTATGGCTGACAAAATTTGGTTTTTCTAATACTGTATTATTCAAAAACTTTTTAACCTCATCTGTCATCTCCTCCAGCATTAAACTCTTTGGCAAAAGGAGCTTAAGTTCATCTCTAAAAAATGAGATGATTAGTAGAGTTAGATTCTGCATCTGTTAGTATTGTCTCTTTGTGTATTTCTCGCTAAGCTTTCAGCTGAAAGAAAAATACGCAGCACAAACAGCAATAGTGACAAACTATTCCCTTGCAAAATAACTCTATCAATCTTTTGGGTCATGATTTTTTCAAGCCCTATTCTGGTATCAATTCTGTATTTCGATATTATTACTTCAATAAATTTACGATCTTATCCGTAAATACATGTTTTCGATATACTGTGAAGAAAACGCATGATCTATTGAACTATACGCTTTTTTGAGATCAATCCACGTTGTCTTAAGTTTGTTTTCTTATCTTTATTTAAGGCAATGTTCAGTTAGTTCTGCTCTCTCATGCGCTGCTTTCCTCTTACCGATTCTAACAGGTTATCTGGTGATATACTTCTTCCTTGCACTTTAAACTCAACGACTTTTGTTGCGCATTTCGTCGTAAGATTCTATCGGTTTGGCATACTGTATATTGGTCAATAGTCGGAACATTTATCCGAAATTTAATTAAAATGGCTATGACCTTTAAGTCAGATATTAGTACTTAAAAAAGACAATGTTCCAAATCTATTGAATATGTGTGCATTTCTCAATAGTTCAGCTGATTTTTATTTGAGGGCAGTCCGTTCCGTAAGCCGTATAAAATGTATGTTTTTTCTGTTAAGTATCTTTATAATTTATTTGCGCAAAAGCATTCGATGTTGTAATAAGTCTAAATATTGCCGCTTTAAATCCAAAAGCGTCGTTTGGTACATTATTTTATTCGCTAAAGAATTTAAGCTGTAGAAAAGTGTTTTTATGCTGCATCTTCTATTTCATTATCATTTCTGGATATTATTGAATTGTTACTTTACAATAAAATGTTGTATTATATATGTTTTTTGGTTTTATCCTGTTGTCAACACAAAGCGAACACCATAGACCTACTCCCAAACTTTATCACAATGCATGATGATTTATTATACTTTCAAATTTCATTGTGTACAAAAAAAATTTATGTAGGACAGCACACTAAGCTTCCTATCCTTTCTTAAAATCCAAATTATAATGTCTACAGAATACCGCTGTAATAAAATGAAGCATTTTTCTGGATAAATTTGCACTCGAAAGCCTCTCTTTTTGCTTATAGCTCTATTTTACCTTTTGTTTCTTTCGTCAATTTTGATTAAGATATTATTTTAAAATCAGAATGCTATTCTATGTCATTTATACATAGAACAAAAATGTTTTATATTAGATTAGACGCAACATGCCTTTACTATATCGATATGATGTAAAGGTCCTTTCTAGTTATTTTATTTATGAAAATAATATAATACATTGTATTAATGGTGAAATCCTTACACTGCAAAGAAATGTAAATATTATTGACTTAAGGCTAACTTTTTAGCATTGAAACGATTTTGTAAATGTTTAAAATAAAACCTTGTACCTTAAATTTATGTTCATTTCGAAAATTTAAAATACTACCTTTAAGAACACAAATACTTTAATCGGATAAATATGATGATATTTTATCGTTTCTTTTTATCAAAAATAGATTTAAAACAATTTAAGTCAAAACTGTTATGAAAATAAATTCGACTCGATGTTTTGCTTCTATCAACTCATACAAGTGAACATTATAGCTAAAGTAGAAGGCTTAAAATTTATATTCAAAAAATGGTTACCGAGTAATAGTTACCGAGATATTCCAAACTGTTATTTTAAATAGCGTTCATAAAAAAACCAAAATTAAGAGCAAAGAATTTGTGGAGAACGATTTTTTAGACATGTAATTCGTAAGCAGCCTTTAACAAAAAAAAATGGTCTAATAACGATATAGAAAGTCGCAAAGAAGACGTTAGTTTGGTCCTTGTATCTATTTAAATAGAGAAATGAAAAGAAAGTTAGGTAAAATGTTTATAAACCAAAGATATATCTGATATGTTTTATTTAAAGGATTAAACGAGAATTAAGCGGTAATATTCATTATTGTACAACCAATAGAATACAAAAGAAATGATTTTCGTACGATAACTTTGAATTTTGGTTTGTGTTTATTCTTGTAAAATTGGTTTTATAAACAAAAAAAAGTCTATTAATTAATTTATATATGCCTTTTGTACATATTAAGCTTTTATTTGGTCTAGAGTAAATCGGATATCTAGCAAACATGAATTTGGTTTTATCATTGGATACTTTTTAAAATTTATCATATAGTACTTGAAGCTCGAAACTATGTAATTATTGACAAATTAAATCAGATTAACAAATAAATTAGAATCCATATATTATGTTAGTAATTTTTACAAATCTGAAATCGATTCTGGGATTAAAAATACATAGCGATATTTTTGAATAAAAAATCGATCAATGTATCTTATAGGATTTCTTGGTCTATAACATGTGTTAAAAAATATGCTATTGTGCTATTTATAGCCAAGAATTAAATAAACACACCCAAAAAAACATCTTTTTCAAAATGAAATTTTTAATATATACCATATAGTACTATATTTTCATTTTTTTAGGTACAAATGCATTTTGCAATTAAATATTATTCAATGGCGCTAAAATAAGAATTATAATAAGATAAAACATTTAGAAACCCGAATAGTATTTTATAAGAAGTGGTCGAAATTTTATAACTGCCTTTAAGATGCAATTTTTACATGTAATAGATTCTTACTATAAAACCCAATTGTTTATTTTCGCTAAATATAAGTTAAAACCTAATTATAAAAAAATATTCGCTGCTGCTATATTTTTTCTTAGATGCTTTTGAAATAAGATATATTTTTCAAACCTGCTGGACGCTCGTGTTTATAAAAGCGAGTTCTAGGTCTTGTAAACGTTTTGTCTTTGTACTATATTCTATGAATTATTGTACTTTTGACATTTTTTTGATCAACTTATAGATCATAGGAATGAAATGTTCGCAAAACATCAAAAAAAAGTAAACCAAAAAAATTCTCGGATGAAATCATCAATTATAGGTTTATTGTATCTTAATAACTAGATTATTTGTTTAATGATTGCATTTCTTCCGGATATTCGAATAATAAAATTAGTGGAATGTACGATACTTCGTAATTAAAGTTTAAAAAATGAATATGAAAACTAAAATGCAGATTTATCGTTGAAACTTTGTTGGTATGCCATATCTGTATATGTTTTTAATCGTAATGTTTTTATATAAGAAAATATCAGTCTTTTTCAATTGCTCGTATGAAATTTAAAAAATAAAAGCAAATTCAAAGATTTTTAATTTTTAAAAAAAATCATATGAAATATTTATAGTTTTTTTTTATTTTAAAAAATTTTATTGTGAAAGTGTCTGATTTATACAAGTTATTATGATTTGATAGAAAAAAATCAAATTTTTAAAAATTATGGGACTGTATCCTTTAATGATATACTTGGAAGTAGTTTTTTTGTTTAATCGCACTTTTAATATTTTTAAAAATCTAATTGAATTTAATAAAGAACAATAATTGGTTATAATATACTATTTTATGCTTTATATACTGGCTTTTAATCTTATAATTAGGTTCTGTGGTTAAAAAAATTGTTTAAGTTCAGCAAATATAGTTATCTTTATAACATATCACATTTATATAATAACAGAAAAGTAAGTTTTTAACTATAAGATTCAATATATAACTTATAAATAAAAATTTGTAATTCTTATATTGAACAAATTTGAGAATGACAAGATTAAACTCTACAAAATATTAAAGTTTATCAATCGTGAAAAAGGTTTCATATAAAAAATAGAAGAACAATTTTTTACGTCTATATTGTTTTATATATTTTGATTTTGTAGCAAAAAAAGGGATAATGTTTTTTCTAATAGCGTGGGATATAATTGCTTCAAGTTATTTTAAGAAACGTTGAATTGTTCTTCAAGAAATTTTTAATAATTTCATTTCTGTTTTACATAGAAATTATCAAGTAAAAAAATATATTTTTTGTACTTTATAAAACATATAAGCAAATACAGTTAAAATTCATGTTAACTTTTTATACTCAATAATTTATTTCAAGCGTCTTGTACATCTCGGTGCTGAAGAGAATTTTTTGTGTTAGACACTTTTGGAATTTTGAATTAGAAGTCAAGAATATTTCTTTTTAAAAATTTTTTTAATTATCGATTCATACAATGAAATTTATAATCTTCTGTATTTCTTCAAGAAATTATATTAAGGCGTTGAATTGGTACTAAAGTACATTTGCCATTTAATAATAAGCTTTATACATTGCTCAAACAAGTTAAATTATTTTTTGGAATCGGAATTGGAGGAAAAAAATCTCGATTAGTACCAAGTTAATAATCTCTTATTTTCTTTAACTTCTGTGTATTTAGAATAAAAAAATACCTAATTCAAAGTATATATTATTTCGAGTTTGCTAAAAAAATGTAATAAATAAGTTAAAAAGGCTAGCCATGTCTTTTCGAGTTGCTATTTACCATAAAAATTGTATTATACATAAATTAGAATAAAAAAGTATAAAGTATTTATATTGTTTCATAGGGCTTTTGAAATCAGCAGTAATAATTTAAAATATATTTATTACTTTATATCGTAAATTTTATACAAGAAATTCATATATGTTATGTAAAGTTAATACTTTTAAACTTAAGTATATTTTTTGGCATTTCTACTTGAAATTTATTTAGTTATTATAACCAAATGGATAGATTGATATAAGAGATTTGCTGTGTTTATTAGTGTAAAGTATCCTCTTGCAAACCAGAACCCTTAATAATTTAGTAAAAATAAACTTTATTTCATATTGTCACTCAAATAGAGCACTCTGAAATAAACAGACCCGGAAATGGCATTGTTTAATGTATATTTAGAATTTTTTGAAAAAGTATATGTATAAAACTGAGGCGAGGTAGAACACTAACGATTTGGGATATTTAAATTTAATAGCTGCGAGCTAATTTTACGTTTAAAATCATAGAATCGTTTAAAATATCTTAAATTCTTATAAAATTATAATTTCCGAATCATTATAATAAAATGCAATAATTAAAACGAGATTATTTATAAGTAATGAGATAACAGAATAATTTATGCTAAGCGTCTTTTAAATTGTTAGTTACTTTTTTTGTTCTCAAGAATTAACTAACACATTCGTTTTTTTGTATATGAGCTATTTTTGAAATTTCTGTATTCATATTGGATCTCATTTCTTAATTTTCAGGTGTATTTGTCGATGAAAAAAACTAGATCTATATTATGATACATTCAGAGATAAAAAGCTGCTTTCAAACAAATATTCGAACATTTTTGGGTGCAGCCTTTTTGTTATTTATTTTAACTTAATAATTTTAGTAATACTCGGATTATTTATTTTCTTAAGATGCCACATCTTTAAATGTAATTATCTATAACAGATCAAATTCTGAATAGAAACTTATCCGAAGCATACTTCTGTTATGAAACATATTCTTAATTCATAAAGAAATTTATAATGACAGTCAAATACATAGAAAAAGAATTTATTCATTGTTTCGCGTGATTTCGTTAAAAAATCTAAAAGAATATATTTTATCTTAATGATTTTTACTATCGAGAAGTAAAATCATCGCATAGTTTTATTAAAATATTTACAGTTCAAATAAAAAGAAAAGTATAAAATGAAAAAAAATTAAAAAATAGAAATATAAAAAAAATATCAAAGCATAAACCGTTATTTTGCGAGTCGGAAACAAACATACGATGTAACAAAAATATTTTAAATTCTTCATTCATCAAAGATAAAAATTTTTGAAGCAGACTTTTTAAGAAATTCTTTAAATATGTGTTTATTAAATGTGATTGATGTTTCAGATCTAGTTTTTTCTTAGTATGCATTCTATCTATATATAAATAGTTTTTTAAATGTCGAAAACTTTGGAAACATCATTATAAGTTTATGCTCTAAAATATGGCATAGTAATTATCTATTAAATTTTTGATAAAATCGAAAAAGAGAACTCAAATTTTAAAAAAAACTTTCTAAGCAGGCTTTCCTTTTAAATGAAGCTGTTTTCTATGTGTATATAACATTAATTAAATGCATTTATGTAAACATTGCATGTTTTTTGTTTATATAACGATCAATAAAATATAAATATTAGCAAAAACAAAAATATTAAAATGAGGTTTGAAATGAACACATAAAGTTAAATAAATCTAGTTACCGTTTTGATATATACTTTCATTAACGTAGTTTAAAAGCAAACGAAAAATTAAATGGTAAAACGTCTTATAAAAAATTATAATTCGCTTTTAGCATCATTATAATGATCGGTACTATAGCCCTGTACGAGCCTGGGCTCCCCTCGGTGATACTGCCCACTGGTCTTTTAAGTGGGTTTGTTTACTTTTAGGTTTCGTAACAAGGTGGTTTTAAAGGGTGGGCTGTTAGCCCTACGCCTAACCCCAAACTAGAAGACTAGTCCCTTTGAGTCACTTTTTACGACAAACAGAGAATATATCGAGCTAATTCTGCCCGGGTATTGTAGAGAAATTTAGCTTTGAGTTTAGTCAATATCTCTTCTGGACGAGGCAATATATTAACGTATATTTTTTAATATATAATCTGTAACTTAAGATAAATAAATCTAGCCTAGATTTGCATTTAATCGCTTAACCAATGCCTTTTATATGACAGCTAAATAAAAGTTTGGTAAAATTTATTTGTAAATTTGTTTTTTACATGCAGAAGATCTGCAAAAATACTATAATATATTGCCCAATAATTTCCAGAGACTATTTTCGGACAAACATTTAAAATTAAAGAAATAGTCACTCATAACATAAAATATAGAACTCAAACGTCGAGTATCATTTATAATTTACCGAACTGTTAGTGTTATTTCTGGATAGTTAGCCTCGATTTATTAGAAATTTTTATCTTATTCTAGGCCCCTGTATAAAACTTTCGCAACGACTCTTTTCGATATTTAATAAGGAAATAAATGCGTATTCGTTTATAAATAACTCGATTCCAAGTCTGCCTGACTTCTTTATTGAATTCTTGTATTTGTACATAAAACAGCGTATATATGAAGTTAGGAGCTTGTTAAGATCGGGAATCTAAATTTAATCTGATAAATTTGTCCGAAAGATTTAGTATAGTTACAAAGAATGTATATAATTCGTTAATGAAGCTTGCATGTTGGTTGATAATATCACTTTTGAATTGCAACTCTTTAATTGTTTGATATATTTATGTTGTAACTAAAAAATACCATTTTGAATTCGATCTAATGTAGGGTGCATTTGGTTTGGCATAAAAAGTCATATCTGTAACAATATTCTAATGATTGGCTTTTTTATTCTTACTTATTATACGTTAGGTTTATATTTTAAAGATATATTTAATTTTTTTTTTCAAAATGCAAGATTTTATTCTAATACAAATTATAAGCATATTTACTTTCTAAGACTTGGAAAATAAACTGATACACTGTTATATATGCTTCGATTATTTTTAAATAATGAATAAGAAAACATTGTTTTCCTCAAATAATGCTATAATTATGTTTAAAATTAACTTTTTGATGACAGTTTGATATAATAAATATAGTGTGTTTCTCAGGAACATAAAGTGTCTTTTTTTCTTATATGTTTAAATATATACACAAATATATATAGCATATCAGCTTGTTATCTATTATATATAGCCTGGTAGTTTCTGAAATATAGGCAAGGTTAGATAACATTCGTCAAACTTTACAGATTTTTATAAATCTGTTATATAAAAAAAATAAGTAATAAATGATTAATTAATTTTACATTTTAGTCATCTAATAAATCTTCTATTTACTTTTTTTATATTAAAATTTTAATTTAAAAAATATTACAAATTTCGAAAAGTATATTTAATGAAAATCGTAGACCATCATTCTGCACAATGTTTGCTTAAATCAACACATATATGGTAAAGAATTGCTCTGAAATACGAATAAAGAGACAATATTAGTATTGTTAATTTTTAGATGAGAGTATTATGAAGTATATATGTATTTTGTTTAGCACAAATATGCCGTAAATTTACAAAAATTTATATCTAAATTAGATTTTAGAGCTGTTCTAGAGCCTTTTTAGATGGCAATTATGGAAAAGCATGCATTATATTCAAAGCAAATTAAGTTTAATGAGTTGAATATGGTGTAAAACTCAAATAATAGTAACGATTTTATGAAGGAGTATTGCTCTTTATAAACTGGGTGATACATTAATTATATCTAAAATATTTTATGATCTATGACCAGATAGCCTTGAAACTATTTTCGTAGTAAATTTTAAGAGTTGCGGGAGATTTTTCAAAATTTTATTCGAAGAGTGGGAATCTTTTCTCAACTTTATTGAAAAACAAATCTAGGTATATTATGTATTTATCTCTTTTAGTGAATCTTAGTACAATTATATTTTATAGATATAAATTGTATGCGGATTCCATTCTCGTTTGATGTCATTGTTATGCTAAGTTTCACTATGTTTGATACTTACGTTTTTTTGCGTATCTTAAACATGATTATGTTAAGTATGCAATGACTTTAGAAACTTTTAATATCAATTTATCATTGCGAACTTAATATTATCTAAAAATTGGAAACCAAGTCTTTTTAATGCTAAAAAAAGGGTTTCAACTGTAGCATTGTGTTAAAGTATTCTACTAAAGACAACATGAATAGAAAACAAAATTTTACACTAAGTTATACATAGAGAATATTTGTTTGAATATTTGTAAAATGTATTGAATCTTCGAAAAGAAATATTTTTTTACAGGTATTCAGGTATGAGATTTAAAAAATAACCGAAAAATTTTTATTTTGCCTTGTTGTGAAATAAATATGAGGAGATTATTTGGTGTTAAAATGTCAACGTAGAAAAATATATTTTGAATATTGGAAACCCAAATTCGGAATATAGAAATCTAATTTAAAATTGGTTTACAACGAGGAAAATCGAATAATAAATGTAAATCTGTTTTTTTTTTGGATAAGATTTTTGTATTTTCACTAAAAGGTATATTTTTTGTTCTTCGTACATGAATAATTAATCTATATGACTATTAAAAAATTCCATATTTAGTTCCAAATAAATTCCAGAAAAACCAAATCGAATTTAAATTATCGAATAACAGATGATTCGTTAACAAATATTTATTGTATTTTATAAAAGAATCATAAATTTTAATATGTTTTAAAAATAATGTATCTTTTGGCAAAGGTTTGCCATTTTTTGAACTTTAACATTTTCTTTAAATAATTATAACTAAATCATATTTCCGACTTATAATATTAGTCTATAATACAAAGTTAAAACTATGAATTAAATATAAATTTGATTTATTACGTGATATATAAATTATTTGAAAAAAATTTATCTAGATCTCTCAAAAAAAGTTTTTTCTCGAATCTTTCCGAAAAGTAAATTTTATAAACAAAAAAAATAAAAATTTGTCTTGACTCCATTTCAACTGTATCATTAAATAACAACAATCACATACTATTCCTACATATAAGATCAAAATAAATATATCCACAATTATTGCGAAGGTTTGTATAATTATACTGAATTTTTGCAGCAACCCATAAAGAGAAAATTTATTCTCATTGGTATGAAACCGAATAATTTAGTACAAGTACGAATTTGCACTTTGAGTCTAGTAATTCATATAGCTGTTCGTTTCAAATGAAACAAATTATAAAATATGGCTATGTAATATGATTTATGAAATTACGATATTTTGTCTATTAAATGTGATTTAAAAATATTCTTAAAGTGTTGTTTTCGACATTTAAAAAATATAACATCATTTATGTGATATCTTTGTCGTAAAAAGATTTCTAGTGATTATTTCGAGTACAATATATTTGGCGTACAAGACTTTCTGACAAAATAAAAATAGTATCTCGAAAATAAAGATTATGTATTAAAGATTCGCTCGTCTATAGGCTTTAAATGCATTTAATATGATGCATGGAACGATTATGATGGATTTTATTTATAAATAAGCTATCGGCTTCAATGATGATTCATTTTAAACATCAAATTCAACATATGAATATATTGCAATAGATAGATATACGGGCATAAATTTTTAATATAACTAGGATGGATTTATGAGAAAACAATTTCTTGTTTATGTATCCGATTCGGTTCGTTTGGCATTCGATATTTAAAAAGGAAATGTAAATTTCTGCAATTCTTTGTAAATAAGGTATTTAGTTGTGTTTTCTGCTGTGTGTTATATCAATATTAAACATATTTGTTCTAGCTATATTTAATCTCTGTTACTAAATTTTTTGAAAAAAAGCACCTTTGTGTTATGAAAACGATAGAAAATATGTTTTGAGAAATTATTCAAATCAAAAACAAATTTATAGAAATTTTAGAATTAATCATATGTGTTTATTATTCGTAAGTCTTTTACTTCTTCTGTATTTAGTTCTTGATTATCTGCAATATTTGATTGTTGCCTGATCTGTATAAAAACGAGATCATTATATCGCAAGAGTTTATAATTCATTTTATAACTGCATTACAACTAATTTAACGAATTGGAAATACATTATAAATCTGTTTATTTCTTCATGGTATATCATCTTTGAAAATAAAATTCAAAAAAATGCAGTAAATAATCTTTTTATATTCTAACAATGTAAATTTTTAAAATTTTTAAAATGCTTTCATTAACGCACAATCAGCTTAAATATTTGTAAACATATTTATATAAATCTTTAAAAGTTATGTTGCTCTATATATCCTCCTAATATTTTTAGATATATTCATATGAAATTGAAAGTCAATATTCAATAAGAAAAAAAATACAGAAAGAATATAATCAAAACTTATTGAGGATATTTTTCGGTCTTGTTGTATATTACTTTGTTCACATGTTTATAATCTGCAATTTATATTTAAAACAATGTTCAGATTATGTTATTGTAGAGGGATCTAATTCTCTGAGACTAACTTCATTCGTTATATATAAACCATGCTTGTATAATTAAATGATCTACCAGTGTCAAGATTTATGCTAGGCATATTTGATCGAATTATTTAAAATTGAATGTCATAATCGTCAATATACAATGAGTTTTTGTGAATCCCACCATAGTGTACTTGGAGAGGAAAGAACCAATGTTTTGTTGATGTTATTCGTAAACAACATTATGTACACATTTGTATCAATAGTTAGTTTCGAATCGATTATATTTCTTTTCATACTAACATTTAAGTTTGTTTGAGTATGAGTTGTTCATGTATACTTGCTTCGTGTGAAAGATTTGTGAAAAGGTTGTCTGTTTTGTTCGGTATTAGGGTTTACTTTGTGTATTTGTCGATCCGAAGAACCCTTTTAGTCTTGTTGGATCCAGTGTGTGAATTTGAATCTTTTCTTATAAGAATTTTATGATTCTTCAGGGACATCTCATATGACGTTTGTTCATATTATTTAAAATATTCACGATTAAGATTATATATGTTGTATAATTATCAAAAAAAGCAAAAATGGTTCCAATAATGTCTAGGATTCATGTTTTTTTTATTTTAAAATTATTATCACACTTTCGTCTAATTTCGAACCCATTAGGCGGTAATTTGTTCATTTTACAATCTAAATTTCATATATACTTCTATTATTGTGGATTAATATATTTTTTTAATTTCTGTTATACAACTTGTTACTCATACATATTCAACATTAATGTGTTGCGATTTATAACGTATAATTTATTCTGAAGGCTTGGTGCATAACATTTTGCGTGGATTTCGTCTTATTTAAAATTTTTTACACATAGAACTCATTTGCTCGCTGATTTCTTATATCTCCATGAATTTTCATTTTCTTTTTGTCTTACGATGCAGTTGTGTCACGAATGTAGGAGCAGACATCACTGCGGTCTTTCTTGATTTTGCGTTTTTAAAGAAATTTGGAAGTTTCAACAATCTCCTATTCATCATTTCTTTTACTATACAACTTTGAAATTTTTTTTATATTTTTTTTATATGTTCTCTTTAAAATTTTTCGGAGTTTTGCTCGTGATTAAATTTAATTTTGTATTTAAATGCGATATGATTTTCTTGAGATACTTAAATTTTTTTTAATTTTCCATCTTTAGGATTACTATCTTATTACTATTTATATATTCGTAACTTGATGTCTAAAATTTGCAAACTTAATGTTTGCTTTGCATATCAAACTTACCTTTATGAAATTTGACCTAGTTTGATATCTGTTCCCTTTACATTCCGGTCAGATATTTAACATATTTTTTGCTATAGGACATTCACCACATAATCCAGCTAAAATAATTGATCAGAATTAAATCAATTTATTACGTATAAAAGTTTTTGCGCAATAATACTTGCTCATTTTTGAATGAATTGAAGTTTTTTTTTTTTATTTTTTAAATTAAGACTGTTTCAATCTTTAAGAAAAGCTTTTTTTGATATCATAAGTGCACCACGCCCTTCTTCGAAATCTTGTTTTTCCTAAAATTTATTCAAAAACGATGTTTGACTAGTATTTAATATGTTCTTTAACAAAGAGTATCATCTGTTTTAGATTTTTTGTTGCTAATATCCTAATATGCTTTTTATAGAGATTATACAATTCGTTTTATTAAACCTTGAAAACGCATACTGAAAGACCTTAAGATTCTAAAAAATAAAAGCTTTTGTTTTTTGAAACGCCTTTTCCCGGTATGTCAATCTTTATATATTTTTAATTGATCCTAATGTTTAAAATATTATTATATCACACAAAAATATATACGACGAATATCATTGCATAGGATTTCTTTTTGAAATTTATAATAATGTCTGCTTAAATGCTGATAATATATGTATAAACTCATATTTTTACACTAAAAAAATTCAAAAAACACATGAAAATGTATTGCGGCTTATTCCATACTATAGGTAAGGTAAAATTAAGCCAGGCTTTCCATATGTTAATTTACGCTTTATCAGAGCGACATACCATAGGAAGTTTAAATTGATTTCCTGTAATCTTTTTAATCCCTAATAGTTTTAGGTTGCTAGCCCTTGTTTTTCTTTTTCGAGCTAAATGATAATTGTTAAACGTTTTCTTTCTAAGTGCGTTAATCTTTTTTATAGTTGATAGACGACAGTCTATGCCGCCGAGAAACTTTACTTAGCACCTTATATATTACTCAATCTAGAACAAATTGTTTGGCAAGTATTTTTCCTAAATAAATATCTTTTAAATTTCATAGTATAAAGCAGAATATTAAAAAACTATAGTACATTAGTTTTGTTGGCTTCGTTTTGAAACCCTTTTTATGTTCTATACAACTTAAGATCGTATAAAGCATACCCTGGGGTATAAAATAATAAAGAAATATCAATACTTATAAGACATAACATGGTGGCTACGGTCTTACTATTTCCTTAATTAAAAGCTTAGTATTTTATATAACTTTCTTCTTTGCTCTAAATGCACGTTTCTGCGTGGCTTACAAATGAATAATTTTCTAATTAGCAGAAAATATGACTCTATTTTGTAATTTGCCTTATGAATTTTTTTACCATAAACACACTAATACACATTATAGTTAGTGAATTTCCGGTAACTATCTTTTTCGTATTCTCAAGGTAAATTAAAAAACTGCACTTGTTTTTATTGAAGGTTTTCGTTTCAGGAGAAGAGGATTTTTCTTGTCTGCGAGCCTTCTCAATTGGATTTTGAAAATGTTTGACCTAGGAATTTTCCCTATTGGGCTTTATTTACAAACATATTTGGTCTTTTCCTTAGTTCTGTCTTCTTTATAGCATATTTAATCTGCTTTTATAAGATCTTATCTGTGAGTAGTCGACAAGTATTGAACATCTGCATATTCATTGGTTTATTTTTATATTACGTCAAGTTTCTTTGTTTTTACAAGCTATTTACGTGCTTATGTGCTCTATTTACTTTGAAAGTTCTATTTTTCAATATTTCATTGATTTTTGTCGATTCCATTTCTATGAGTTAGATAAAAAGTGATAGAAGTCAAGAAACGTTTACCACTTAGAAAATAAAGGATTCCAAATCACTTCTTATGTCTTTTTTTACCATTTTGGCTTTCATCTATTACATGCTATGCTTCACAATGTATCAAAAATTGAAAAATTACCATATCTTTCATAATTTTACCTAGAAGGTCATTCAGTTTATATTCTTTCTATTTTGAAACTTCTATTTTGCAAAAAGCTAGTCAAAACTTACCTTATACATTCCCTATTCTTAATCGGTAAATTACACCGGCTATTGTTTATTTTGTATAATAGCTAATATTTTGATAAAAAAAAATTCATTTTTAATAATTTCATAAATTGAAATATTTTATTGACCTTAAGCATAAAAACAGCCTTTGTAGCAATAAAAGATAAGTTATTTTCCCTTTTTAGATCAAGTGTAAAGGATTTTTATATAAAAAAATTGAGAATAAAACAATCTAGGATTTCACAATTCTCTCGAACTTATTTGTTAAAATAAATTAAAAAATGATAGAATAAAAATTTAATTTGTTAAATTTACTTAAATACTCTGATCAATAGTAGATGTTCGAATTTAGTTATATTTTACTTTTAAAGAACCAACGTACGCATATTGGATTGTTCAACCTAGAACTCGAACATGTTTTTTAGATCTATATCCTCGTTTAGTTCTTTTATATTTCTAATGTAAAACAGACCAAGACGTGAATGAAAATCAAGCACATTTAGAACTCTAAAATAATTCTTGTCTATACATCTCTTCATTTCAACTATCTCTAGATTCCTGTCTCTTTCTATTTTTAAATAAACGTATATGGTGGTAGCTGGAGTATAATTTTTGATTAGTTCACAAGCAGCGAACCAATTAAAATTAAATTCAAATGTAATGTCGGAATCCGTAAAGCGAATCAAAAATTGATAATTGTCATGATTGACACTATATTTTGTATGAAAATACTCGAATTTTATACATTGAAGTGATGATTCGTAATAATATGTTCTTTCAACAGGAAACGTGACTTTTTTGTAATGATCCAAAGGCATTGGATCTAAAAAATCGATTCTGTATAAACTAATCGTTGTTTTCTTTGAAATTTTCGAAATATTTGAGCCCTCATAGGATTCTGAAATGTCTCTATCAATAATATATAAATTATAGTACCCATAGAAGAAATATGAAAATTTTCCAAATTTTATTTCAAACGATTCAATCATTTTGGCTCTTTCGAAATCCAAATCGACAGTTTCTATTTCTGATTCAATCTTAACAGATGATGCATTACACAGATATGGAAACAAATAAGAATCTGTCTTTTGAAATTTTCTAGGTATTTTTTTAGAAGTGTTGTTTGTAATATCTTCTATCGAAACATATGAATTTTCATTTGTATCATAAAATTTAGAGATTTTTCGAATGCATTTGTACATTTTAAAGAAGTTTGTCAAAAATGCTTTAAAAATCTTTTCGTTAATTATCTTAAAATTACGTCCTAATCGATTATTTACATCTGCACAAGCGGTTGGTTTTATACTATTTATAAACCAGATTTTATCATTTATTTGAACAACTTCAAATCCTCTAATCTTGAATGGTTCATATTTAAAAATTCTTTTTAGATCCGGTCTATAGATATCAAATTTGTATTTTTTTGAATTTTTTGAATAAAAAAATGTCGATAATGAATCAACAGCAAATCTAAGATGATCATCATAAAACATACAATCAATTAATTCTATCAACTTTGGGATGTTTTTGAACTGTTTGCTTTCTTTCTCATATAAATCGAGAGATTTTTTAATAAAAAAATCTCTATATTCATCTATATTAAATTCTTTACTTATATCATGTGTGAACACTAAAAATGTTGCAAACATACATACAAGCAATAAATTTGCGCGATAGAAATTGACCCCCATGTGCATGTAGAGCATTCAATTTGTTTTATTATAAATCTTATTCCAGAATTTTTTTGATGATTTTTATTTTATCATAGATTAAATACTTTGATAAATATTCTTAGGATGTTTAAAAGTTTTTTTGATTATTTGCCTTCTATGACACAAAAAAAATATTCTTTTAGAAATGTCAAACTCTTTCTAAGATTATTGTTTGTTCTTAGACCATAAAAGTATTTCATGTTCAAGTTTATAAATTCTAATGTATGATTTTTGAACGTTTTTGATTTCCCATACTTTATCTAAAAAGGCCAGCGTATTGACCTTTTTAAGTTTCTTATCATGTCTCCTTTTTCTCAAACTTTTAAAATCAAGCACATTTAGAATGAAAAAAAAATTTAGTAAAAAACAAGATACTAATACATTTTTTGACTAACACGGTCAAAAAAATATCGCTTTAATAAAGAAAAAGTTCGGCATATTTTAAATTTTTGGCTTTTATTCTACATAGTTGAGAATATTTTATTAAAATAATTATAACCATAAATTTTCCATACAATTTTTGGCTCATATGAAGGTTTCTGCTAAAGCCTTCATCTATACTTCTTAGAACCCTGTAGCTTAGTAAGCTTTAATAGAACCCAAAAAAATTATCCTTTATGTTCTTTATATTACGTAAAATTCAACTTGGGTTTCATAAAGCCATCGAACCTGAATGTTAATATAAAATTTTTTGTTCTTGTGTTATAAAGCGAGCTAGATACTTTTTGCATTTATGCTAACAGGTTGTCAGCTCTCTTTATTATACAATTGAATAATGATCCGAAGACTAGGACACATATCGAAATATTCAATTGGTTTTAAAGACCCAAAACTTAATTTATAGTGTTTCTTTACGAATAAAAATTTTCTTAATTTGTGTGAAATTCTTATACAACTAATGGTATATGAAGGAGTCGAACAAGAAACATATCCGAATATATATTGTTTTAATTAAAAGTATCAAGGAATATTGTTAAACAGATTCTTTTAGGTTGTAGTATTTTAATACTAGCATTTCTATATATATTCTACATTTTAAATTATTTTTTTATTAAATTCAATTTTCTCGCTCGATACAGATTTTCTTTTAAAGCTCATTTACTGATGCCAAAAAAGTTAAGTAGAATTTATGTTTTAAAGCATTAACACCTAGCAAATATGTTTATATTTCAAAAAATGATTCATCAGTACAATATTTGTTAGAATAATCTATGGAGTGACTATACCTGTGTGAATTTATATATTCGTCAATGAATAGCTAGTAAATTATATAAATCATTGAATACACTAATACATTAAGCCGCTAAAAAAACCAATTTTTATCGGATAAAAAACCCGTAACAAGAAAAAATACTTACTTAAATTCTTATTTCATTAAGGCGAATTAAAGACCTCGGCATCGTTTAAAATCAACTTCCATCTATCAAGACTAAGCGCCTCTCTTTCCATTCGTACATAAAAAAATTACTTTAAACCTTTTTAACTTAATTTAGCAAACTAGTTTTCGGGTAATCCAGAATCTTCGGCTTTCGAAATTACAACTGAATACATCTTCTATAACTCTAGTCTTTTAAATTTGTTCAAGAGAACCCAACCATCTGAGTTTGATCATTATACTTCGAGAATAAATATTAAGCAAATAAAAACAAAATAAGTGGGAAAAAGAATACTGATATAACAGAAAATGAAAAACCGAAGCCTTAAGTAATTAAAATAATAACTAAAACAGGTGGAAAAATATGCCAGTTTGAAATACTTTAATTATCACAGGGAAATTGCCGAAGGCGACTGACTAAAAGCACTGGATTTTAAATTAGAAAATTGCGAATTAAATACAAGCTGATGATATAGAAGCGTAATTCAAATTCTAAAAAATAAATGCTTGGACAAGAAATTGATAACTTTTCTATTTATATTTTTTTTGAAAAAAAGAATTTCGTTTTCACGAGATTTACAATAGCTTCTACTTTGGAACAGATCATTTACCTGTAAAGCTAGTTTCTTTTTACTGGAGTTACTTCATTGATTATTATGGATCTTTTCACATTTTCTATCCAGACAATTTTGGCTTTGTTTATCATTGCATTACCACGGAATATATTCATTTTTTACTATGCCATCTAAATACTATTTTTGTTTCTTAATTAGTCTTTAATTCGGGGTTTCTTGTTGTTAAATGATATCCAAAGTCAGACCATTTTATCTTTGTTTAATATAACTAGTTATTACGAAAATAAAAATAATTTTTAAATGATCGCGCTCCGTCTTTTGCTTATTGTATTTCGGTTCACTTACGGATGAGGTTAAATCTCGGGTTTTGTATGAGAATACCTTTATTATTCATGGATGAATTTATCTCAAGTATTTGTTGTTAATTGGGTAATAGTTCTGAATTCCTCAGTATGTTTGTTTTCTCGGTACGTTTGTGGGTTTTTTGCAAACGATATGAGGAAAACCGACTCTTAAAATGCGCAATATCTTACTTAAGTACCGACTGGAGAATTTATTATCGTTTTGACATTTTAGATTTAAATCTTTTTTTTAGATCCAAACCAAGCATTTTAAGTTAAAACTTAGAATTTTTATTTTTAAACTTCCAAGTTTTTTAATCTTAGGAAGTTTGTGGGGTTTCGAATAACCTTTTATTTATGTTTTCGGATTAAATTCTATGTCTTTCAAAATAATATTTGCATTTCATTTATATCAGTATAAGAAAATATATTTTAACCTAAATATTCACTTGTCTTTCACCAATGCCTCTTGTATCGTGTCAAGCTTTGATTGGATGCTTATTTCGCTAGGCATAGTTGAATTTATTTTCAAGATCATTTTTTCAGAAAAATTTGCCAGTTTACATAAACATTTCGTATGACTATAGAGGTTTAAATTATAATTTCGGCTCTCTTGATTAATTAAAAACTTTCCTTGTAAAAATATTCAACTTATGATTCTTAAGAGAATATAGGCAAAATGATCAAAAATCTTCAACTATATTCTGGCTTGGCTTATGATGAATAAAAGAGAGAAAATGATAATTTTTTAGAAGGAAATTTTTTATTTTCACCCTTTTTTATCAGTTTAATTTTAATCTAATATAAGCATGTAAAATTATATCTACTTTATGTAATAAAAAGTTCCAATAATTTTTAAAACAGTGTCTTTCAAGTTTACCTCGACGATTCTTCCTAAAAACATATTCGTAAATGTAATCATTCAACTTAAGCTTTTTGTTAAAATTATGTTTGTTTTAAACCTTTTGAATCTCACCATAGGTTTTCAATTGTGATTATATGCAATACATGATTTAAAAACAAAATTTGTGAAATAGTTCAAACAACCATGAGAAAAATCTTGATTCTCTCGTAATTTTGAAAGGTAATAACGGTGTTGATTGGAATATAATGTACTTCCTAAGAGATAATTTTTTTTAGCCGGTCTATTTCCCACTGATGGAACACAATCTAAAAATGAAGATGCTGCGTCAAGATATAGGCGTTCCTTGAAATTTTCTTTTGACTGGTCGGTTGTCAGCCTAACGCAAACTTTCTTGTATAAAGATAAAAAGTGCAGTAACCGGAAATCAGGCCGGTTCTTCGTAATTGAATTCCGATATCTTCACCACTAGAAAATTGGCGCATTAAAGAGATAGAATCACCTACGGCTTTTTAAACCACCTAAAGAGCTCTATTTAGAACAATTTGAATATAGAACCTCTTTGTCGTTCTCTAAATAGTCCGAACACCCATGGTTGGCTAAAAAGACGACTTTTATCATACTTTTTTTGCTTAAAACCAATCTTCCTATTAAAACTATTTCTTTAGATCCACCAATTTTTGTAAAGGAATATAAGTAATCGTTTTGTATTAGCGAAATCAGGTCTTTAATAGATTCTGCTATAGTGGCATCTGAAAAACATGCATTTTTCTGATAAAATCATATGGCCCTTCAATCGTAAATCTTAAAATGATATAAATTGCACCATAAATTCCAATTTTGTTGTTTTCAATTGCATTGAAGATCTATTCTGTACGTTTCTTATCACATAACTTACGGCGGAAACGAATCGTTACCAATTAAAGAATTTACTCGTTCAGAGTTATATTATGAACAAAATATGGTTTAACCAAATTGTGTTGTTCTAAAAAGAATGCTCCTCTAAGTCAGAGTCGCTTCATATTTGCATTTTGGTGATTTTGATAAATCGCACTTCGCCGTTGACAAGTAAAATATGAATAGAAAAATCAATTACTTGCAAAACAAAATTTTAATGCGAAATTTAAATTTCTATAAAAAAGTTATACATTTTTTAATATTTTAATTTCTTTGTTTTGAAATGATAAAGAGGGAAGGGAGGATAACCACATAAAAAACTTTCTGCTTGGTAATGTGTGCGTGAAACTGGTGTGAGGATCATTTTTTGGATTTTTGGTGGGAATAAAACCACACTACATCTTTGGTTGTTCCATGGGAGTTGTTATGTGGAGGAGAAGTCTAAGAAATGGCAAAACTGTTTGTTCAGATTTATTTGTAGTTTTTTATGCAACCAGATTGCAGACTGCAGCTGAACTCTTAGGTAATTGCCATGTAAAAGCATGGAAACCTAGCCTTGCTCACTCGGTTAGAAGACTTGGCGCCTGGGTGATATAAAAATAAAACACCTTTAAAGCCGGGAGAGCTAAGTAGCAGGTTATACCTTTTGATATGACATTGCACTGTCTGGTAGGCCCCATGTAAATCTCTGAAAAATATCTTAGCTAAAATTTTATTAGGTTCAGGATGTGTAGAGTAATTGTGAATGCTGCATAGCCTGGGGGGGGGGTTCAGGTGGAGGCTTCGGCCTTCGATCACACTCCATGCAACGGACATTAACGAACTCCGGGCAACTGCCTCGCCTAGTAATTAGGTTCTACACACCTGCTAAATAAAAGGCTTTGGGACGTAGGTATCGCAGGGGTTACTGATTGAGTGTTGGGGTAGCAGTCATTTATGTTAAACCTAAAACCGGGTCAATGTCATGAAAACAAATATAAAACTTGAGACGTTTTTTTTTAAAAAATATGTTATACTTTAAATAAGTAATATTAAACTTGAAATGATAAAAAAAAAGGAGTAAACTTAATAAAAAATTTTTCTCTGAAATTTTTTTTACTGGTCTTCATCAAAAGTCTAACCATTTTTGCAAAGGCTTTTAAGAATAAGCTATATTAAATTGTTATTTTGCTTCAAGCTTACTCATCCGCAAAAAGATTTGAAATAAGTAAATATATTCGCATATACTGTCCTTTAAAAACAATGTCACGTCTTATATATTAAAAGAAATTAATGCTTTCGGGTTTAACATAAAAACTCTACCCTAGCACGCTATCGGTATCTACTTTGATACCTATGTTCGAAAGCTTTATATTGTACAGACGTCCAGAATGCAATTTATAGCTTTGATTTGCCCTGACTCTGTTGATTTCGGTTGCATAAAGTGTGATTATAGTTTGAATCTTTTCTCTGGCTCCTTCGAACCTATGTAGACTCCTCGTTTCTTTAGAATTTTGGAACCTAATAGACTTTAGCTAGAATATATCTCGGCTTGTTATATGGGATCCGTTCAGAAAGCGCAATGTTTTACCAACAGATATACCCTGCATCTCAGCTCTCCTGGCTTTAAAGGGTGTTATTAATTTATATCCGCTATGTATTCTAAGGTGTCTTCAAGACCAGGTTTCTATGCTTCTACATGGCAATTACCAGCAGGTTAAATACTTTCCACGATCTACTTTCATAAAAAAATAAAATTTATATGTAGAAATAGACACCTGTTTTGAAGATCTTCTCATAAAGCACAGATGGAACAACCGAAGATGTAAAGCAGTTTTTTTCTCACCAAACATCAAACAGTGAATTTGTCATCAGTTTTTCATACCCATTGCAATCAAATGGTCCTGTCGTAAATCTCTTCCTTCCACCTAATAGATCTAAAAACCATTTTAATTAAATCGTTTTATAAAAATAAAAGTATATAAAGTACTCAATAATGTTAGAAATATTGGGGTAGAAATCTTGTAAATGACTTAAATATTTTTATGTGTCTTTCTAAATATTTTAATTTTTATTTCTGACTGTATGAGACACTGTATTTGTGATTATAAGTTTTCTGACTTTATGGATAATTTTGAGCTTATTTAATAGTTTTTAGATTCTAAATTGGATAAAAGACAAAGTATAGTATATTTGAAACATTGATATTTATCACTTGTCTAAATTTTAGATTTCCATCGGTTATATTACCTCATCATGACCTATTTAATCCAAACTCAGATCTTTCGGTTTTTTATCTTATGAATTACTAACTATCACTTGTATTATTGTGACTTCTCTATAGTTTGATTCCTTATAAAATCATTTAAAGCACATATTATTTCTTAGACTGTTTTTGCAATTTTTCTAGATTTTAAATTATTGAATTTGTATAAGATTTTCATCGAATCGGCAAACATAAATTTGGAATTCAAAATAAACAAAAAAAATTCTACAGATTTACTGCATTAAAAAGTTGCTTATAAGTGAATTAATGTATCACATGAACACAAAGTATTCTTACACTCCCTAAATATGTAAATCGATGGTTTTAATTTCAGTTATGAAAAATAAGTGTTTGTTTGACTGATAGTTATATTTGTAAAGATGATCTTTTGATTAGCTAAAAATATGAGTCAAGGACCATGTGTTTACTCTTTGGTATGTATTCCTGGTTTTATAAAGACTGCATTTTATAAAGTCCCTAGATGTACTAGTAGAATATTTAAAAATATTGAAATTCGAACTAACAACTTAAATATTAAGCTTAATATCAGCCATGAAAATCTTTTTTGAATTTTTTTTTGCAATAAAATATTTGATTTCTAAAATTTCAGTTTGATTTTTGCAAAATGCATTTTTTTAAAAATCAGAAGTTTATGCTCCAAAATCCTTCACTCTTAAATCTAAGCTCGTAATTAGCAAAGATTCGTTCAACTAATATCATCGGTAATACTTTCGAAATTAATTTGCTAATATAAATTAATATATGACTTGCTAATAATTTGTAATTCGATATAGACTTTTCTATTGACAACTTTACTTTGATAAAAGGTTAAATTAACTTAGCATGTTGTATCATATGGTGTTGTTGGAAAAAAAGAGTTGCTGCGTTCTTTTTAGGCAAAATATTCAAAATAGAAACATAATAGCTTGGTAAATTAAAATCTACTACATAATAGCAATATTAGGAACTCCAAAATTGGAAAAAAAAAAGCCAAAAGAAGATAAATTTTGATTTGTTTTTTCTGTATTTCCTTACCTTAAATTACTTATTTTATTCGACTGTTTTCTGATATTTTTTTCTGTTTATTTCTTTTTTTGCAATGAAAATAAAACTGAAATTCTAAAAGACTTTCGAGAAATAAAAAGAATTTAACTAAATTTAAGTTTTACCCTTTAAGGCAGTACAATTTCTACTCCGCTTTATGTACATCCTACCAAGAGAACATTTTAAAGAAAAATGGGGAACAAAATAAAAAAAGGGCTTAAAAAAATTTTATAAAAAATTGCATAATTTTTTTAATGAGAAGTGTGTATGCCAAATACAAGAATAGAGAATATGAAACCTTAAAGAAAAACTTTTTATCTAAATAGTTTGAAATTTTAAATATAAGCAAGTTGAGTCTTGCATTTTTAAATAGCTTTTGACACGGTAGACAAAATAAAGTACGAAATTTCTTATAAATAATATTTCAAGAGGAATAAAATATTTTTTTTTATTTCCAAAATTCTTGAAATAAACTAACAATTTACCATTTAAAATTTAAAATTTAAAATTTAAAATTTAAAATTTAAAATTTAAAATTTAAAATTTAAAATTTAAATCGATAAATAACAAAAAAAATATTATCCCATGGATTTAAGTATCATTCAAAAATCAAAACGACAGAATTTAATTCGTTCTACATATAAATTGATAGAAAAGCTATTTTATATCCACACTATAAAAAAAATAAGTACAGAAGCTTTGAACGAAAAATTAGAAAAACTTAAAACATTACTTAAAAGTATTAATACACAAATAGAAGATCTAAATTCTGTAGTAATACAAAGACAGGATACAGATAAAGAACTATATGTTCTTATAAATGAACATTTACTTTATCACGGATATTTTGAAACTTCTAAGAAATTTGTTAAAGAATTTGAAATAGAAAAATATAATGATTATAGTTTTTTTAAGGAAATGTATGAAACTAAACAAGAAATTTATAATGGAAAATTTGATAAGGTTTTACATTTTTGTAAAGAATATAAAACAACATTAAAAAATATGACCATACCTATTAAAAATGAATATTTAACAACTTTTATTAAATTAAATATTCATCAGAATAAAGAAAATCATACGGAATTTAATTGTTCTGATATTGAAAATATGTTCAGAGTACAAGAATATATTGAGCTTTGTAAAAATTGTAAGTATAAAGAAGCAATGTTATATGCTAAGGAAACTTTTTGTAAAAATACATTTTTAATCAAACCGTTTCTTCCTCTTTTGGTTTGTAGAGATGTTTCTACTTTGAAAGATCAAATAAGTAACAATTATGATCTTTTAGTTTACATTTATAGTAAATCTTTGTATAAAATACATAAATTATCTTTTGAAAGTAGACTTACGAGATTAGTGGAGTGTGGACTAATAGCTACAAAAACAAGATTTTGTGAGAAAAATAAGAATATGAAATGTCCTGGTTGCATGCCATTCTTAATGGATTTAGCAGCAAAGCTTCCGTTTTATAAAAGAGAACAAAGTATTCTATTGTGCAAAGGATTGGATGTGGAAATGAATGATAGAAATCAACCTTATATGTTTGACAGCGGATATGTCTATTCTGATCTTTATATTTCTGAAACCGGGCATTTGTTTATTTGTAAAGTAACGGGTGAAATATGTGAAAAAAAACCCAGGAGATGTTATTTTGTATAAAAATATACTTTTTGTACAATTTGTCTTTGGAATATGAAATTAAAACTGAAAAATGCCATGAATTTTGTTTTAATAATTTTATTAATTTAACTTATATTTTTAATCTATAATGAATTATTTGATTTGTATTTCATTTTTTATAATTTCTTTTTTTTTAGATCTTTGAAACTAAATTTATTTTAAAATTTTTATTTTGTTTTTGAGTTGTAAGAAAAATTTTCCCACCATGCCGGGAGAAGAATTGGCTTGGAGTATTCTCTGCTTGTCGTAAGAGGCGATTAAAAGAGACTAGTCCTTTGGTTAGGGATTAAGTGTAGGGCTAAAACCCACCCTCTAAAACCACCTTGTTACGAAACCCGAAAATGTAAACAACCCACTGAAAATAAACCGGTTTGCGGTATTACCGAGGGCAGCCAAGGTTCGAAAAAGGCTGTAGTACCGATATGATGAATAAGAAATTTTTTTTTTGAAAGCATTATGAATTTATTTGTTTGGAATAGATGATATTATTTCTTTAGTGATACTCTAAAGATGCTTTTAATTTTTTGTCTTATATATCCACTCAATGAATATTTCTTGAACGAAAATACTTGTGTGCTAGCTACGGGCATTTAATTTGTTTTAAATACTTATTGTCGTGCCCATATGTGGAGTTTACCCATATACGAACCTATACTAAAAAAACAATAAATCAAAAAAAATGAAAAAAAAAATAAGAAGAAAAAAAACTATAAAAATAATAGAAAACGAGAAAAAAAATAAGAAAAAAATAATAAAAAATAAAAAATAAATAATTAAAAAAAGAATTAGAATATCAAGAAAATAAAGAAGGAACAAGCAAAACATTTTTTTGGGCTTCTTTAGTCTGTTTTAGAAATAAATTTTAATATACCAGGATATTTTTCATTAGAACTCTAAAACTTTCAGAGTCAACTCTCTCTCTATAACAATCGAGCTTCCTTCTTCATAAAGCTTATTCATTTTATTTCTTCGTGTCAATTTATTTGTATCAAAATATCTTTGAATGAATACTCTGTCCCTGTATCAACTGCGATACGGTTGTAATGAAAACCAGCATCTTTGGACATTCATACACGTAAATATCTCTATACTTTATATCAACTCTTTCGGAACTAAAAATAAATAGTGTTCTGCGGTTCAACATTACTTTAAATTCGTATAAGGCTTGTTTCTTCAATATATTCTAAATTATATTCAAGAGTGTTTCTTTTTCTATTAATTCGGATACTTCTTCAAATTATGTTGTATTCACTACACAAGGCAATGTAATTATACCCGCTCAGCCTCTAAATGCCTACATTGGTAACATATTTATTTGTCAGGTCCATGATTTATTTTTTCTACTGCAATTTTATTAAAAAATTCAACCCATTTTTCGACACCAGAATATCCCTTCAGAATTTTTCTCACCACTGTTTATTTCCTCTCTATACTTGGACTTGGTTTTGTCGATGTCTTGATTCTTTTACAAACCTAAGGTTATGTAAACTTATAAATTCTTTGCACCGAAATTTTGAATTTTCCGATGTTATCGAATTGTACAATTATCGGCACTCCTCTTATTTAAATATTTTCTTTAAGGCAGGCATAATGTTTTCGGCTGTTATATTTTTCAGAGCAAATGAAAAAAGAAATTTGTAATAGTAATCCAAAATTTTTACGATCCACCTATATCCGTTATTTTCATTGGCATAATTACTAAGATCAGCACAATCTACTTGCACAATATGCCGTAAAAGTCGTGATATGATTGGTATAATTTGCAAGATTCGACAAAATAGTTGATATCTCTTGCATGTTAAACCTTTTGAGATATATTCGGTGATTCTTTTCTTTTTAACTTGATGAATCGAGTTTTAGAGTTTTCTTTAATTGTCTTCATTTCTTCTTGATCAGGTAAATGAAATGCAACAAATAAAGTAGTTGTTTTTCATAGTTGCATTCAGCGACTCCTCTTTATGAATATTTTTGTTTTTTCATCAAACTAATTGTCGTTTTTAGCTCTTAAATTAATGTTTTCTTCCGGAAAAGATTACCCAGAAGGCGCATTATTTCTATCGCTGGGTATTGTTTTATCTATTTTATTTCTAAGATAGTTAAAATAACTTTTATGGAATTTTATTCTCGCTCAAATTTCCCTCTAAAAACTTTAAAATAAAAAATCTATATAAGTTTTTATTGAGAGAATTCAGTAGAAAGTAAATAGAATCAAAATTTTTACTGATTAAAAAAATACTTTTCATTGCTAAAGTAGTTTAAAAATATATTTTTGGTTCCTTATATGGTAAACTGCAGCATATGCTTTCGGCTTTGATGATCAATCTTTTTATATTTGAATCCAGCTTTTTTGTTTAGACACTCGGTAAATTGGTTTTTTCAGCATAAAAAAAGTATAATCGTTTTACAACAACCTGGCTCATTTGCATTTTTTTTCTAGAATATAGGATAAGTATCTTATGAATAAGCATATATATTATTATCGAAAAAGCGTTCATCTTTTATTGGGAAGTTTTAATTCGTTTATGTTCAAATTATAGACCAGGAGTTCCTAGCCGGGATGCGAGGAGGTATTTTTTAAGAGTGCGAGTGGAGTTTTTTGTAAAAAGTTTAAGCTCATATAGAAATTATGATTATGGGCTTTTTGCAACAAAATACAATTATGGTATGTATAATAATAAAGTAAAAAAATATTGTAATGAAATATTTCGTCGCTATGCAAAAGATCGCCACTTATACTCATAGCGGTAATCTCTATTTATACTTGGGTGTGTATAAGCGAAACAGCGGGCTATTCCTAAATATGAGGCCTTTCTCTTTTTATCTCTGTCTAAGTCTATTATTTTTTATTCAAGCGTTGGTCGAGTAGCCTCATTGAGAGAACTAGATATAACGCATCTATATTTCTGATCATCTATATTTCTAAGCAATTTATACATTTAGTCTATAATTGACTTAATCCGAAGGGATATTATATGAATAGTACAAACGTAAGTAATTTTCTCATTTTGTACATAAAATATTAAAGATTTTTATGATATTTTAAAATAATCCAATTAATTATAGTGAATTTATCTGTGCCAAGAAAAACTTCAATGCAATAATAAGCATTCTGCTAAGAAGTTCACCTGCACAATAAAAAAAGAGGTAGTTAAAATGTCTCAATTTATTTTATCTGCCAAACTATTTTCAGACAGCAATCCCAAACCATCAAATTTATTAGAGGCTTTTTACAATCCGCATGGAGGTAACAGTACGAATTTCATTGATAGTTTGAATTCAAAAAGGGCTCATTTATATTCTGAGAGTACGATTCCAAATCTATGCGCTTCGTAAATCCAAAAGCCTTTGTTATAGGCGTCTTATATGGTAGCATATCCGAGTGCGAAGAAAAAAACAATGATCGATCGTGGAGGAACTAATAAAACTCTGCGCATTAAAATGGCTAAAATAGTATCAAATTCCGAAGCAGATAATATAATCCAGCAGATTCTGTATCGAGTTAGTTAATTTAACTGCAAATTGAAGATCTTATTATAGATATTTTACTGTAGATAATACATGAGATAAAAGTAAGTTCCCATAGATAAGTATTCAATTGAAAAACAAACAGAAGTGAATAATTTGAGGTAGCTAGTAGTATTTCTGCGAGATGCAAAAGAATAAGAAATAAGAAATAATCTAGAATTTCTAATTTAGTAGGCTACTGGAGTTGACTTCGCGATGAATTGATCTTTTAATCACATAATTTTTTTTTAAATATAAATTACCATTGAATGGAATAGGCACATTAAGCACGGATGAGGCTCCCGCGCTGTTAAGGAAATTCTAAATTTTTTTTAACATAAAAAGGGAATGTTCTCGGGTCAGAATAGCATAGTGCATGTTACTTTTTCATGTAGTTGTCATAAAAACCTTTCCGGAAATTATAAAATATTTCCTAATTTTGCAATAAACGAAGTTAAATCATTCTGTGGTGGATCTTCAACCATCATATTTTTCATTTTCTATCTGAAAAAATGGTGCTGGTCATACCGAGCTTCTATATTACACTGAAATTCGATGACTCTCTAAAAGCTGCATGCTTGGACCGGTTTTTGAATCGGGGGAAGAAATAATGCAGTAACGGTACCAAAAACTGTGATTTAGTAAAAGATCGCCGAGTGTAGAGACTTTATTCATAAACCCACATAAATAACCGAAAGATACAGCCATACAAATGAATTAAATATATCAATTGAATTATTTAGTGCATATAATATAAAAACGCGTGAAAATTATCTATATTTATGAAAAAATTATAATTTTGGATACATTGAGTGTATATTTGGAAGCAGGTTAACATATCCTTGCTTGATTCGATTGTTGTAGAAAATAAGCAAAAACACACTTATATTAACATCGAAATGTATTTGAAATTATTGAGTGAATGTTCAATGGATATTTTTCTGCTTGAAATATCACTAAAACTGGAAAAATATATAATGCAATAATTCTTTTATAATTCAAATTCGATGGATATTAGTGATTTAAAAAAATACGATATATTCTAAGGCAAGCATTCGGAAAATTTAATTATAATTCAGAGAATTACAATTGAAACAATTCTTGTATACACAGGTAAACGCTATCCACGATTCTCAAATATGCATTAGGGTTACATCTACCACTTATAATTACTTACATATAGGAAATGAGTTTCCTTCTAATTATACATAAAAATTAAAGCGAAAAATAGCTATAATACAAATGATGATTTACGCGTGTCTCTTTGGAAAAGGAGCCTCGCTTCTTAAATATTTTAACGAACGAGCAAAAACAATCTAATTCTTAAGTAAAATATTGTTTTTACGTATTTGTTTTATAATATGTTCATTTTTTTAAATTAACAACAAATTTGCTTAAAATCGGAACACTTTTCTATTGAATTGCTAGGACACATTTTCAGATTCAAAGGGTCTGGATCACTTTAAAGAATAAGAACCATTCTAATAGACTATAATTACCGAAAAAAACAAAACATTTAAATCTTCGGTTTTGAATAGTTTTTACTTGTAAAACACATAATAAACCGAATTAAATACAAATTTTTTTATCGGTTTTTGTGTTGATTATATCCAACTGATATTCCAATATCGAGATCCTGATAAAATAGTGTTGATTCAAAGGAAGTCGATTCAGTATTGGCTACTATACCCATAAAATATCCTATACTATTTAATTTACTCTTTAAAGTTAAAATATTTTATATGGACATGCTTGTCTTATTAAACTCAATTTGTTTCCGCTATTTATTTTAGAACAATATTTTTTAGATAAAGGTAGACTATTTTATTTTTCCTATATGATTAAATCTTCATCTGCAAATATGTTTGTTTTACGCCAAACTAGTTTAAATTGCGAAGATATTAGTAATAAAAGATGTGAGCATTATTTTATTTTATATATTTGTTTCATGCGGTATAATTTATTTAATTTGAGTAGAGACAACATAAATAATATTATTATAATATACAACTATTAATCAATATAAATTCTCTTCCAATAATATCTTTGCAACACTATTAATATATTTTTTAAGTAAAATTAATATTTGATCTCGGCCCGTATCAATAAAATAAAAAATAATTTTAATATATGACGTATTTGTTAAAAATCTATTCCAAAATAAAATGTAGAAACTAGAATATTAAGATTGAAAGAAGCTTAATAAATAAAAAAATCTTTAGTTATTTCCTGGTTTTTTAGTACTAAAAGTTTTTATTAGTGTTAAAAAGAGCTACAAAATACTTCAAAACACAATTGAAACATAATGCGTTCGATTTTATTCAGAAAAAATAAAATATTTTTGTCCCCGTTTTAAATTATAATAGTTTACTCAATCTTTTGGAAATACCATTTTATATCGATCTCGTTACTAAAAACTAAACGATTTAATAATTCTTTAAGTTCATAATTTTTATTTAAGTATTTGATATTTTCTTTACAGTCGAAATGTAAGCATGCACATGGCCTATTAGCCTTCTTGATCCTAAAATATTTTCTATTCCTATCCTCTAATATCTCCAGTATATATAATTTATCTCCTCTTATGACATATATGTAAATAGACGAATTGGGTATATAACTTTTCTTTAATTGGGTTTCAATCCAATTGAAGTTAAATTCAAATGCTATATCGGAATGTTTAAGGAATATTTTAAATTTATAATCTTTATCATTTACATTATATATTGAGTAAAAATATTCGAATTCCGTTCTATGAATCGAGGATTCAAAACGAAATTTCTTTTTTAGGAAAAATATACTATTTTTATTTGCAAGCGGTAGCGATTCGACTTCTAATGCAATTCTGAACAGACTAATTTTAGTAGTTTTGAATATTTTCTTACTACAAATATTTTCGACTGATTCCGATTCATTCATTTCAATGAAGTATACTGTATAATATCCGCAAAGTAAACATGTTATTTCGCCAAATATTTTATTGAATTTTCTTATCATCTTATTTTCGTTGAGTTCACAGTTAAAATTTTCTACTTCTGAAAACATCTTAAGACAAAAAATATTATATATTCCTGTTTCTAATGTAGTATCAAGTTTTTGATATTTTTTAGGAATTTTTTTTCGTATATTATTGCTTGTATCTTCTATTAAAATGAAAGAGTCGTCGTAATTATCAGGATAATTACATATTTTCTTTATGAATTTGTACATATGAAAGAAATTGCAAAGAAAAATACCAAAAGCTTTTTGACTCAGTATTATATTCTTATTTTTTGTTTGTTTATTTTGAGGTAGATTTTTTGACACATAGATATCGACTATATACCATGTATTGTATATTCTTTTGATTCGAAATAATTGGAATACAACTGTTTGAAATGGATCATTAGTTTTGAAATCTGGTCTATAGATCTTAATATCATATTTATTTGCTGTCTTTGTTTTAAAATACTTTGATATCGAATCAGCAACAACTTCCAAGCTGTTATCATAGAACATAAAATATGCAAAATCTAAAGATTTCGGCAACATTTTTAAGCGTTTGGTTTCTTTGTTGTATAAATCGAGAGATTTCTTCGCGAAGAACTCTTTGTTTTCATTTACATCATAAATTTCTTCTAAATCATTGGAAGAAAGACAAATTGATACAAAACTACAGAAAAGTAGTAGAGTTCCAAGATAAGACCCTATCATATCTTATTTTGTGTATTTTTACCGTATATATTCAATAAAAACATTATTATAATAACTTTAGTACTTTATCATTTGATTATACACTTTTATAAATATATTTTTAGTTGTTTATTCTTTATCAAAAAAATAATTGTCAGATCAATTATTATTTTGAATCTCGAAATTTTTATAGAAAATAGCAGATAATCATTTTAATAACTTCTCTGATCTTTCAATTTAAAAATAAAAACTCTAAATATATGTAAACAAACAATCTCCCATAAAATATTGATCTGGAACACAAATTGTTTCTATTTATTGAGCGCAAACCTGCTGTTATATTGCTACAATTAATCATTTAAGCTTTAAATTTGAACAAATATTTTCCATGATAGATTTTTTTCAGTTTATGGAAATAATAATAAACAACTACTCTTAACATTTCATTTTAGAAACATCATAATTTGATTTTTATTCAATAACTATGGCTTTACTTAATTTCAGTAAAAATTTATCTAAAATGATTATATTTTTAAAGAATATTAACATTAAACACTTACAGTCCTTGTATACATATTGATAAAGGTTCAAAAGGGCTGTTATTTCATTTAAGAATCTTCTGAGAAATATTTTATGTCTTAAAATTTTACAGTGAACTTTACCATTACTTACCTCCAGATATCTAAAAATATTTATAGAGAATTGTTTAAACAATATATATGTATTAGGTCGGATAATTAAAATATTGCAAACAAGTAGTTTGATTTAATTTTGAAACTAATTTCAATTTTATATACCCAGAAAAATATTGTGAAATATAGCTAATTGATTGTTAGTTAAATTCACACCGTTAATAATATAGATATATTGTTATAATGTCTTCGATTTGTAAAATGTACATAAATCGTTATCTAAAATTAAGTTAAAACATTTTCAAATGTATTTCCCACCATGCCGGGAACAGAATTGGTTTGGGGTATTCTCTGCTTGTCGTAAGAGGCGACTAAAAGGGACTAGCCCCCCATGTTGGGGTTCGGCGTATGGCTCTCAACCCACTTTTTAAAACTAACTTGTTACGAAACCCGAAAAAGTAAACAATTCCACTGGAAAAAGACCGATTACGGTATTTCTGAGGAAGGCCAAAGCCCGTACAGGGCTGGTGTTCCTAAAATGAATGGATGAATTTTCAAAGTTGGAGATATGCATATATGTTACTATCTTATTTCTGCTTTTTCTGCTTCTCGGCTTTGAGTATGAACAGATAGAATGCTAACCTTTCATAGATAATCTATCTCCTCACATTCCTTAGATCTAATTCTTTTTCATGGAAGCCGCTTTTAAAAAGTTAAAGCATTGTAAATTCACAGGTTATTTTATCTTCTCGCTAAAAGTCTCTACTTTTATGTTCCAAAAGTCATAAATGGCATATCTCTAGAAAATTTAATGATTAAATATAAATTTATTTGCGTAAATGCTTAAAAAAAATATTTTAGGAAGAAATTTTTCTTAGTTTTTTTGTTCATTATTGAATTTTTCATAGAATAGAAAATACATTTGCGTTTTAGAAGATTATAAAACATAAATCAGGGATATAATATGATATTGGCTTCTATGAATATTTAATTCTTAAAAAAAATATAAAAAAAAGGTACTTCTGTATTTCACCGGTTTAATTTGAAGATTTTTTTTCTTTTTGATCACATATTGATCATATAAAGTTTATTGGGTTTTATTTATGGTTTCTATTGAGTATCTAAAAAAATTGAAAGTCTTTAAATCTAATTTATGCTATATTTCTATTTTTACTGGCTTTATGCGATGGATTGTATTTTTGATCAGAAAATTAAAATTTATGGTTTTTTCAGTTTTATTTTCTATTATTAAAAAGTATTTTTTTTAATTAGCGTCTCGGTTTTTTATTCATTCTTCTGCAATTATTTATAGAATCTTGGTTAGACAAAATTTTAGGGTTTTTCTTGTCTTTGTCACAATTCAAATAATTCTGATTATCAAATCGAATCCATTACATTATTGTATATTTTCCTCTTTTTTTCTTTGTGATTAAAATTAGGATTCTATTGCATATTAACGAATTATTTCTGTTTTATAAATGTATATTTAGGTAGCTATGGGTCTTTGGAATAAGAAACAGATGGTGGGTTTTATCAACTTCCTGATTTTATGTGTTAAACTACTTGGTGAAAACGTGTTTATTATCTATTAATTGTCTGTAGTATATTATGATAACTTAACAGATTTGAAATGTAAATTTCGCTGAAATATTTATTCCTTCATTTTATTTGAAACAGATAAACTAAAAATCAAATCATTTTAATTACCTTATAAAATCATAACCCGGGTATTTTTCTATGATTTAAATTAGTTAAAATTCGAGATATTCTTAGATAGAGGATATAATAAACTTAAAGGACATCTGCTTGGTAAAAATTCGCAGAAATTGGTACAAACACTATTTTTAATTCTCGTAAGGAATAAAACTACATTAAACTTTAGATTGTTTAAATAGAAACACATAAATTAACGTTGGTCTAAAAATATGAGAAATATTTCTCAAAACTTGTTTTGTAGCTTCTTCTTGAGTAGATTGTAGTCTGTATAAGAACACCTAGAGGATTTATGTAAAGAAATAGAAACCAACCCTACTCACTCGGTTAGAAAACAAACATTTGGGGATATAAAAACTCTTTAAGCCGCTATATAATCCGAAAAGTTGGTTAGACCTTTTTATAGGATATGGATACGTCTAAATGCACCTTAGATACGTTGCTGAGATATATATTATCTGCGGGTTAATTTGGTCTAGATTAAATAGAGATAGAGTAGAGATACTAGTCCTGAAAATTCAAAGATGCTGTTTACTCGAAATCACCTTCTTAAACCCTTTTTCTCAAAATTTGGGAATCTTTCTTAGTATCAAAGTTGGTTCTATAAATATTTTAGATGAAAATTTTAGGTTTTGGGCATCTAAAGAACACCATGTTAGGGATTAAGGTAGACATTTTTATTTTAGAATCCAGATATGTGTTAAACCTATAAAAATAATATAGAAATTGTAATTTTGTAAGAGATGTGATATTTATTATCTAAAATTTTCCTGGTATATCAATATGGATAATATCTTCATGGTTTTAAATAAAAGAAATTTTATATTGTGACTTGGAAAATCATTAGTATTATGCTTAATTTGTATACAAAGGATATCGTATGATAATATCGCGCAAAAAATAATCTTTTCATTTATTATCAATATATGTATTTGAAATTTTCATAGATATATGCTCTTTTTTCTAGCGCCAATATAACAATTCCCGTTAATAATATGCTTTAAAAAAAAAATTTTATTTAATTTTTATGAGATACAAATCAAATACGAAAGTTTATTTAAAAATTTTCATATGTAGACCTAACTTTACCACATTATTATATAGATTTTGCGTTTGAACACCAGATAATCGAATAAATCTTTTAAATCCTAAAATTTGGTCTGGTATTTCATTTTGACATCATATTTATCTGCAAGAGTAGTATTTGAACCGTATTGCTTTTGTATCCTTAAATATTTTCGTATTATATACCTCTCCATTTCAATTATATGGAAATCCTCACAAAGTGTTGCATATATGTAAATGGGTGAGTTAAGTTCATGATTTTTAACATTTTGCTGTGTCGTATACCAATTAAAATTAAATTCGAACATAACAAATGAATGCTTATAAAAAATCTTGAATTTGTAATCATTATCTTCCATATTTTTTAGTGAATAAAAATAATGAAATTCTGTCTTATGATTATTTGATTTGAACTCAAAATTTATTGTCGAACGTGTTAATATTCCGTTGCGATCTGTATTTCCTTGATATCCATACCGAAAACCAAGTATATACTGATTAATTATGGTTTTCATCGATATTTTAAGGATGCAAGAATCCTCTGCATCATATATTTCCGATCGTGTTTTATCTATTGAATAAAGGCTATAATTACCATATAAACAATTTATGTCACCTGCGAATACATTACTAAATATTTCTATCGTTTTGAATTCATCTATATGTTCATCGATTGGTTGAACTTCTGTAAAAATTTTAATACAAAAGACATCATACTTTTTTCGCAAAGATTGCATATTCAAGCGTCGATATTTTTCAGGGATTTTTTTCACTATGCCGTTTCTTTAATCTATTGAAATATAAGAGTCACAGCAGCTGTGGTACTTTGAAACATTTCGAATGCCTTTATACATTTGGAATAAATATAACAAAAAAGCATTTAATCCTTTTTGACATAAAACCTTAGAATCTAGTCTAACTGTTTCTTTTGTATACAAACTTCGTGAGGTTTTTACTGTAGATACAGACCAAATATGGGTATTGATTCGTTCAAAGCGAAACATATTGAATATTATTTCGTTATATAGATTGTTCGTTTTTAAATTCGGTCTATATACATTAACATCATATGTTTTTGAATTCTTAAATTTAAAAAATTTTGACAATGAGCCAACAGCAAAATCAAGATCATTTGCGTTAAATAATAAATCTGTAAAATCTATAGAATTTGGAAGTGATCGAAGCTGTATGGTTTCTGATTTATATAAATTTAGTGACTTTTTCAAGAAGTAATCTCTTAGCTTACCTATATCATAACTTTTCTCGGTTATATTAGTGGATTTACAGATACATTTAATGAAAAGAAAAATAATAAAATTTTCGTATTTAGATTGGAGGTTATAGAAAAGCTTAGGCTATTTCCTATTTTTTATTTTATAACTGTAACGAAAGCTTTTTTAATTATAAGTTCAATTAATGATAGATTAAATAATTATTACTATATTCTTAGACGATTATATACTTAAATTAATCGATAAAAAATATTTTCAAAGAAATATAGAAAAGATTAGAAACTTTACATTGTAATCCGAAAAATTGAAACGAGAAAACTCTGCTTTATCCTAGGATCAGTAGAATAAAATAATCACATTTAGATATATATTATAATAGCATGTATTGCAGAGGCTTAAGATAACTTGAATTTGGAATGAAACTATTTATATATTTCCGCTTAAGCTTAAAACTTTATAATATTATATCAATTATGTAAATGCTCGGCACAAGAGAAATTGGATATTGGTATTCCACAAATATTTATTGTTTCAAAGATCTGTCCCCTAATTCTGTTTTCTATCAGCCGAATTTTACCAGTATCCAAAAGTAAAATTCAGCTTTACATCACAAGTGCTAACTTGTTTTTTTTGTAAAAAAAAACAATCTTTCAGCCTCTTTAGAAGAAAAGATACTTTCTTTGAGTTAAATCAATCGTTTTGCAAAAAAAACTAAAATCTTAAAAAACGCAAAGAAATTATTTTTCAAACAATCAGAAAAGGATAAATGTCCGAAAAATCAGTATTAAACAAATTCAATAAATCTTGCAGGGTATCAATAAAATTGAATCAAATTTGTTCTTCGTAAGTTCTTATTTTAGATCTTAATCTGATCTTCTAACGGTTCTTTAAGAATGTAACTTCTTCTGATTTAGCTTTTAAAATGTAAAAATCCTGAAAAGGGAGAGACATAAGACCCAGTCTCTCTATCAAACGATTAAATAAAAAGCCGTGGCGCATTACAACCTTTTATTTTCATTGTTAAGACGTCTTACCCCTAAATATGCACTTAAAAAAGATATATATATAAAAAAGAAGTACATAATACAACGAAAATTTGCCATTTTTTGAGTAAAAATCTATCGACAAAGAGTTTTATAATATTGGAACTTAATGGAAAAGGTATAAAAAACTAATCTTAAATTACAAATACTTAAAGATTGGTGTCAACATGGGCTAGTGGCAGACTCTCCAAGAATTTCAAATTCTATAACAGAGGAAAAGAAAAACACAACAATAATTGTTTAATTTAATATACCTATGGGGCTAATATTTGGCCTCGTTCTTTCAAATAAAACTCGCCTGTGGATTTTTTTAGACATATTTTTCAATCTATTCATAATATTTTTATATCACCGCGCTACTACCCACATTTCAACTTAAAACCGTCGGAAATTAGTAGAGCGGGAGAGATATGTTTTTTCAAATCGGCTAAGGGTTCTTTTTTTTAAAAAAAAGTCTATTTTCAATTTGAATCAGCATTTTTTTGAACATTTTACATCAAAATTTTGCCAATAAAAACCCCAACACTTTAAATCTGGGAAATGAATCCAAATACGCTTTATTATGCAATTTTAAATATTTTTATATCCACTTCAATATTTTTTACTTTTAAATAGTAAATATTGAAATAATTCTAGCCTTAACCAAACCAATTTAAAATTGTCAAAACAAATATCCTGAAAGAAAATCAGTTATATATGGAAATATTTAGTTCCGTATAATTTTAAATAGATTTTACTTCCGTAACAAATTTTCTTTGTTTCCGGCACTATAAATCATTAGAGTGGTTGGAATCGTTTCTGTTTAATAGATTATTGTGCAGTTTAAATTTGATCTTTAGCCTTTCTTCTAATCTTTTGCAATTTATCTGAAATAACTCCACTAACAGTTTTCAATAAAATCTTTTATACATATTTTTTAGCCAAATCAGGCATTGGGAGCGAAAATTATTTAAATCTGAGTGTCCGAAGAAAACTAAAGTAAATTTGTTCGTTGCATTATATAATGCCCTGTTATTTGTATAGAAACATCGAGGTAGCTTATATATTCAGCCTCGTAACTATCGTGCATTTTTTTGTTCTCCATATTTAATTCGTTAGGTTTACATGTTAAACTGTACAGTAAAGCTTTGTATCGTGTGGTATCTGTTGTGTAGCCTGATACATGGTCTTATCAAGAACAATTCAAAATGTATATTTTCAAAAAATTAGTCGTTATCGCATAGGATCGCTACCAACATTTAAAGGTATCATTTAAAATTGCAAAGAATCTTTAATTGAGTCTGAAGTTTTTTCTGTAATTCTAAAGATCAAAGCTATTTTCTGCATGTCTCCATCATCAAAATAAATCTATAATAACTTCAATTGATATCTTTAAACCCTTTTATCTATAAAATAACGTATACTGTATTGGTTATAAATGGTTTTTAAAATCCTTTTCTTTGGGTTTTTATACTTACAGTCTTAGGTAGAAGTTCAAATACATTAATATATCATCTCAATATAAAAAATGGAGAGAAGAGAACTAGTGAAATTTAAAATATTTTTTCCTTTGTCTATGGTCTTTTTTTATTAATCCTACAAGAGGTTACAATACTTTTTTTCGCACTGTAGCAGTTAACAAAGATGATGAAATAGAAAATTCCAAAAAATATTTAAATTAAAGAAAAATAGATTTTGTTTGATTTTAGTTCATATTTAATACATCTAAATTTATTTGATAGAAAAAAAATTATTGAAATCGTATGTATAGGTTTAAACCTAATAGTATGTGATATTTTGGAGATCTTTAAACAAACCAATAAAAGAATATAAACAAAGGTCATAGGAATATAAGAAACATGTAAAAATTATAAGTATTTTAAAACAAAAAAGTGTATTGGAATTAAAAAATGCCTATTGAATCAATCCGGAATGAAAATATAATTTAATTCGAGAAAAATATTTTACATATCCCATTTGGTTTTTATTTACAAACCATCGGGTTATCTTTCTGGTTTGGAACCCGAACTGCTTCGATATAAGAAAAAAAACATGACATATATCACCTTTTTATAAAGCGATATTTTTTCATACAAATGTTTTTCTTTAATAAATAAATTAACTATTAAGTACATTTTTTACAGTTTTCCAAAGCAATTGATATTATTTATTATATCCAGGCCATTTTTAAAGAGCCAAAAAGAATATGGCAAAACAATAAATTTTATATAAAGTGACACCACATTAATCAAAATATATTAATACGAGTGAAAATTTTTCGCGATTTGAGAGAGTTTTAATTGATAACTCTATCTACGAAAGCAAAGACATCTTTATATCTTAAATAAGCATTAGAAATACGTATGCTAAATACCTGAAACCACAAATACACCAAATATTAAATAAAAATGTTACTAGAAATCAAAGCAGTCTATTTTAGTCGAATTCTGGTTTCAAATTTTACTTAAAGCATACATTTGTCAGGTGTAAATATTTTTTTCTGCTAATTGACTATAGAAGACTTTTAGAAACAGCCCTTAATGATACTCTTGGGTATTTTATTGGTGGAAGTACAGACTAAGCATTTCTTCGACTTCAAAAAGTTTTAATTGCATGATAAAAGTGATTTCTAATAAGCATATGCTTTGAGTTTAGCAATCGTGGGGTTATACATATAAGCAGTTGTCGTTTTGAGTGCAAATGCCATGTTTTTTTCCATATTTACAGTTTTTAGAACATTGCAGACAGAAAACCCACGTTTCCTCTTTTCCCGGTTTTCGACAATTTTTAATCTGCCATTTTATTGAATAAAAGCATTTATTGAATGATCGTGGAAATACATCTGGATTTTAATATTTTAGGTTTTTTTACATCGCATCTTTTAGAATATTTTTAAATACATCTGAACGCTTTAATTGTTTGTAAATTCAAAAACTAGTGGTTTTTAAAATCAGGTTTAAATTAAACAAAATTTGTATGACATCTTCATAATTTGTAATGCTTCTCTGTTTTGTATGGATTACGCATTCTTCTATGTTTTTCTTGTATACACGGTATACTATTTTGATCTTTAAACATTAAATTAAGTCATCTGAAAATTTCAAAGCGGCAAAACATGTGTATATCAAGGTTTTTAAAGGTTTGTTCACGTTTTTTTAAACATAATACGGTTTAATCATGAATTATGCTCATAATATTTTATAATTTAGAAAAAGCGTAATATTCTGCTGATTTATGTTATTGTTACTTTTTAGGTAGTACAAATGGCATATTTTTGAATTCTGATTCGCACATTTCACAGAGTCTTGACTTTAAAGGCATCCGAACTTCTCATGTACCGTCTTAAATTCAGACCACATGTTCCATTGTTGTCTACAAAGGTACCCAGCGAAGTCTCTGCTAGTTCACTATCCAAGTGGTAGGCGGATCTCCAACAATAAATATATAAAATATAATGCTAGCTTTTTAAAGCTTTTTTTGGCAATAGAAGCTGAATAAATTCAGTTAGAAGTTCTTTATATGTTTATAATCCATATAAATAACAGCCTGTGACAACATTTTTTAAATAAAATTTATATCTTAGTTCGTGATTTCAATTCCTTTAAATCTTGAAAATATTCTGTTTTCAGGGAGTTTTTTTTTCACGAATACATATATCTTTAAAAAGTTCGCATGGATTTGCTGTTTAAAAATCAAATCTATTCTATTTTTTATACAGTTTCGTTAGCTAAGCTTTATTGCAACGTGTGGATACTTTAAATTACCAAAGTACCGCTCTTCTATGTAGCTAAAAAGATCGGAGTTTACTTTGCTTATTTCTTCAAAATTGTTTTGTCTTGAATAGTATTTTCGGGAAGCTTTGGAAATGCAATAATTTGATTTTTTTTCTACTTACTTTGTTACTCGGTTTTTTTAGTACTTGTTCTTCCATCTAAATATTCTATTTGAGTAGATTTATGTCTATTTCGACTTTTTGAAACGAAAAATACAATCAGCTGCTTTCTAAACAAGCTTCATTATATCTATATCCGTTAATACTGGTTCATAAATTTATACATTAGAAGAGCAATAAAAAGTTCCAAAAAAAGAAGTTCAAACAATATAAAATGTTTAAAAATAAGATATTGAAAAAAATTCTGAATAGTTGCTGATTAGCATCTTGCTCCACAGCAGAAGCAAATTGCCAAATTGAATGCAATTCATGATGATTAGCTAAAAAGATTTTACCTCTATTTATTTTTATCAAATATATATCAATTTATCTTAAGTTATCGCCTATCAATTTAATTGTCTGTTTCATCGTCAATCATGAGAATTTTTTGGCATATTGATAATACCCCTTACCATAGTCTGATTGCCATCCATTTTAGAATCAATAGAAATAAAAAGTTAAAAGAATTTCATTTGAATAAGCCAGGGCTTGAAGACTTAAATCGAAAAGCGGATAAAAATTTGGAAAAAAAATATCGCTGTGTCTTTAAGAGTTAACTAAGACAAATGTAACGTATAATTTTCTAAAATTTTGGCAAGAAGTAAGAATTCTTTCGCCAGACATACGATAAATTTATAAATTGCTACTTTTTTCATTTAATTTTATTGAGATTAGGTTAAAAAAAATCAAAATCTATATATATACTGTGCATAACATAAAAGTCTAAAAAAGGTTGAAAAATTTTGCGTAAAAACAATTTTAAGCCCAATAAATGGAAAAACAAGAGTAAGAAGAAAAGCAATATACAATACTCAACAATTTTAAAAAATTCTATTTATATAAAATTTTTCTTGAGAATGACCGCTTTTAAATATTCTACCTACGACATAAATATATATATATGTTTTTCAAATACTAAATAATCAAAGAATTCTTTAAGATTATAGGTCTTATCCTGATGTTGAATGTTACGTTTTTTATCGAAAAAATACGGTCTACAAAGTTGATAATTGCTGCTAGATACATCTTTGATTATAAAATATTTTGGATTCATGCTTCTCAATATTTCTATGATATCATAACTCTTCCCGTTCATTACGCGTAAATAGAAAGCTGAACTTGTTCCGGTTTTTTTGATTTTTTGTTCAGGGTCATACCAATTGAAATTGAATTCGAAACTTATATATGAATGTTTAAATAAAATTTTGAATTTATACTCATTTTCTTCCCTATATTTGTCTAAATAGAAATAATAAAATTCAGTGCTATGGCTGTAAGAGTAGAAACCAAAACTTCTTTCTGGATATAAGAAATTGAGACCAAAGTACAAATTTGGTGGGTACTCCAGGTCAAAAGACAGTATATACTGATTCATTATGGTTTTCTTCGTTGTTTTCTGAATAGACGTATTTTTATCATATAGGTTGGATTTGATTGTATCAATAATATAGAGATTATAACTTCCATACAAATAATACGCTTTCATCCCAAATGCAGCATTAAATAACTCAATCATTCTAGATTTATCAATATTTTTATCAAATATTTTAATCTCTGTGAATATTTTAACATAAAAAACTACATATATATTCCTACCTAACCATGAATCCAATTTTTGATATTTCTCAGGAATGTTTTTCGGTATTCCATTGCTTATGTCTTCTATTGAAATGTAACATAAATCGTTAAAATAATTATTGTACATTTTTCGAAGGCATTTATACATCTGAAATAGAAGGAAGATGAAACATTTAAAGCCTTTTTGACCTATAAGCTTATGACTATGTCTTAATGGTTTTTTTGCAGTTGAAAGGGGTAAATATCTTATAGAGAATAACGACCAAGTATGATCATATACTCGTTCTAATCGAAATGATTCAAACAAAATTTGTTTATACGGATATTTTGTACTAAAATCTGCTGTATGTATATTAACATTATACGCCTTTGAACTCTTTGATTCAATATAATTTGATATTAAACCACTAACAGTCTGAACCCGATTTTCATAAAACATTAAGTTTGCAAAATCTATTGAAATTGGCATTGAAGGAAGCTGTTCGGTTTCTTTATTATATAGATCGAGTGATTTTTCAAGAAAATATTTTTTATATTCATCTATATTGTAATATATCTCGTTACAGTCTGTAGACATACAAAAACTAATAAATTTACACAAAACTAGTAAAATTTTTATATTTATGTTAACCATTCCTTGTAAGTAGGGGTACTGCCACTTTTTTCATTTTCTAGCCGTTAAAACCTTTTTATAATATAAATTAGATTTTATCATAGTAACTTACCTTATAAAGAATTATTTGAAGATTAAAGAACTTAATAATCGATTATAAATATTTTTAGAAATTAATTTTAAGATAAAAATATTGAACACGAAAAATAGAAATAAACACCAAAAAATTGCCATTTTTACAATTAATGCATTTTTAAATATATTTAGGCGTTCATAAATTATTATAACACAGCAAAGTATTTGCTTCGGGTTTTATGAAAAAAATACCTTCTTGATGTAAGCTGACGAATAATTTTTCCATATAAAAAAATTGAATAGCTTTTTAAAACTAAAAAATACAGGTTTATAACAAATATATTTTTAATATTTAAGCCCATAAAAATATATTCGCTACCATTACTATTTAATATATTTCGAAAATCTTTATAAAGTGAATACACCTCTCGTTTCAGAGCTAAAATTTTGTCCAAGAAAATGCCTATTCAATTTTATTACTTTTTACTGATTATAATTTTAAACAGAGAAAATGTATATTTTGATATCGAATTCTATTTTCAAAAAGAAAAAGAAAAATTTACTAGAAGATATACACATAGCCACATAAATTTGATCAGAATAACCGACTTGTAAATCTTTAAATTTCTATTAGAAATAATTTAACATTAAATTTATTTAAAAGTATCATATTCTTTTAAGACAAAAGGCCCGTGATATTGTTGTCAAAACTTATCGAATCTAGATTTGGATAAATAACTGCTGCATAAAAATTCCGTCAATACCATTTTAGGATACCTACATTTTAAAGCCTTTCATCTAAAAGATATGTAGAATTTGATTAACGCGCGAGGTAGTTGCTCGGATTTCGTTAATCTCCGTGGCATGGTGTATGATCTTAGGCCGAACTACATAGTGGGTTCTTCTTGTAATACGTAGCATTCCCACCTTGTATGCACGTTCTGAGCCCAAAAAGCTTCTAGCTCGGATATATTTCGGTGACTTTTATATGGAGTCCACCTAGACAGTGCAATATCATATCATTATTTATAAGCCGCAACTTGACCTTCAGGGCTTTAAAACTTTTTTGTATATCTTCCAGGCGCTATGTTTTCGAACCCGAGAGGGCAAGGCTAGGTTCCTGAGCTTTCACATGGTGTTTACCCACAAGTTCGGCACAGGCCTTAAATATGGTTACATGAAAGACTTCAAGATAAATTTGTAAAAAATTCGCCATGCGTAGACTCTTTCCTTCTCATTACAAACTTTCATTAGACAGCCTAAAATGTAGTGTGGTTTTCTTCCCGCTAAAAATTCAAACAAGGATTCACACCCTCCTTTCCAAGCAGAATTTTTATTATGTGGTTGTCTTCCCTCCACCATTGTTAGAATATGAAACATATATATAATTATAAATTAAACAAAATATCTTTGTATAAATATTGGCCTACTGATCTTTTATATTTTTTTATTGATTTGAATTTGGGTGAGTCAATTTTGTCTCTTTCATAGATTAGTTTCAACATTTTTATCTACTCCTTCTCTTCATTCTTAGTCGGACTCTACGTTATTTTTAGTTTCGATTCCTTCACAGTGGTTACACCATCCAAAAAAATGGTATAGTATTTTTCTGATTTGTGGTTTAAACGCCAACTTCTTCGTTGCCTACTGATTTTAAATAAATTTTAGTTACTCACGCTACTCACATCTCATAATAACACCCATTGACGCTCTCTCCCAGCTCTCTTCGGCATTTAGTCCTGACTCAAGTCCTCTTCGTCGATCAAAGGAAATTGTTTCGACTGTTTTCTTAAGTACTATAGACTGAATGTATGCCTCTACATTCATGGGTATATCTAGTCTTTTAAGATGAGATTTATGGTATTTTGTCACAATACCGTCCCAGGTCATCACATAAGGGATTATCTCAACACTACACTTATAAATAAGACCCAACTCATTGGCTAACAGGTCATACTTCCTAAGTTTTTCAGTTTCAACTATTTGAAGTGAATCTTGGGAAGTGATTCCTACTTCAATGAGCGTTATCTTATTATTCTTCTTATCTAAAATAAATATTTCGGGTCTGTTATTCCGAATTTTAACATCAGTTTTAATTCTGGTGTCCACTCATATCTCTGCATACTCATTATAAAAAATTTCGTTAACTGTGTAACTCCTGATTCGTTATGAGGACTTAAACTTATATATATTTAGGAGAAGTAAGTGTAGGCATCCACCACTTCATTATGCCGTCTGGTGTAGTCATGACCTAGCATTTTTTTAAAATGAGTTCTAGAGGATCTACAGTCTTACCAGACCTCCCGCGATGTTGACACACACCATATGCTCCTCAGAATACATTTCTATTCTGGATATAGCAGAAACAGCTCCATTGCGGGGCCTAATATTCCCTTTCTTTAGCCATTTTGAAGAGTCACTAACACTCACTACTCATTTTTCATTGCATTATATAACTTTGAATGGAGTTTCGTTTTTATATTTCATTATGTAGTGTGGCAAGTGGAGCTTCTTCTAAGCTTTTCTTAGTGGCTTCTACTACCAACTGTACTTTACTTTTAAGAAGCTTTTTTTTAGTGAAAGATAACTCTATTATTCTCCAACATGAGGATCGCTGCTTGTTTAGTTAATATTTCTTTTTTTTTCCAGACAATCCAAGAATTGCAGAAGCATTTGTTCGCTTCACAACTCAACACTATTTAGGCTCTTCCGAGTTCTGTTCTAGAAAGGTATAAACGCTCTTTACATCCTGGACGGAGATGTATCTTATTCTTCACCAAAACCGCACGCACTGCATCATCTAACTTAGAGAAGTCAGCCGGTTCAAGTCGAAGTACTTCTATGTAGTAGTTGATTTACCATATCGCATGTTGATTAATTGCAGAAAATAAATTTTTTGCGTTTAATCTAGTGTGACAAAGTCTTTCAACTCTTGATATAAGTTTGCTTTGTACTTCTTCAAATGAGCTACGTGTTGGAATTCTTCTATTATTTTCTATAATTCTTTAATTTTTGTGACATTAACACCTTCTAGTAGAGTAGCAGTATCTCCACAACACGTAGCATTTGTGGCTGACTTCTCTTTGTTGATCTCTGAACTCAATCACCTCTAAAAATTCCTTTGCCTCGCCTTTCATAGCACTCACTGTGTAGCTGTCTTTTGCAAGGAGCTTAAGATCATCAATAAACAAGAGATGATAAGTAGAGTGGGATTCTGCATCGGTTTGTACTGTCACTTTTGTGTATTTTTCATTAAGCTTTCGGCTTAATGGATCCATACACAACACGAATAACAAAGGTGACAAACCATCTCCTTGTAGAATCCCTCTATCAATCTTTTTATTCATGATTTTTTAGGACCCATCTGATATATCAATTTTTCATTTTGATATAATTACCTCAATAAATTTCAGGATCCAATCAGGTAAATTAAGGTTTTCAATGCATTGAGTCAAAAAAGCATGATCTATTGAATCATAAGCTTTTTTAACATCAATCCATGTTGCCTTAAGATTGTTCTACATACTCTTTATTTAAGGCAATACTTAGTAGAGCCTGTTCTTTCGCTTCTTGCCCTCCTCTAACCGCTCTTATTCGATTCTCTACAAGCGTCCCTCGCCTTTCCACTACAAGTTGAACGATTTTCGTTACGCACTATGTCGTTAACTTATAGAGGTTGGATATACAAGGGATAGACCTGTAGTCAGAGCCTCTCGGTGAAATTCTTTCGGTATTAAACACGTAAGCCCGCAGTAGAACCAATTAGCTTGCAATGTTTTTTCATAACGACTGCTCTTTACAATATCACAGAGATATTTAGAAAGATTTGTGAGTTTTTTGATGAAAAAATTGTGAATATTATCAATTCTAACAGCTTTCTAATAAGGATGCCTATTTATGATACTTACAAATTCATCTAGCGAAGGAAACGTGGTCTGTTGCGTATCAGATACAAATGGAATCAACTAATCATCGTATGGGACTGTGTCATCATTTTTGTCTGACATTGTAGGCCAAAAACTCACAATTCCACACGAACTAACCACATGATTAGATTCAACACGCTCATATAACCCTCGATAAAATCGACCTCGGAAAAACTTTAACATACGTTTCTTTTTTCGGAATGTCCTCTTATTCTCATAAATCGTATTTTTTTTCTCGTAAACATTCAAAGATTCATTCTTCGGAATTAAAGTCTCAAGAAATTCAATTACATTGCTTAAGTTTGAATTAAACTCTCGCAAATTTTTCTTTAGGCTCTTTATTTTCAAAGTGGAGAGATTTTCCTGCATATGAACCTTCTCGAGAAGATCTTTGGAAAGTACTAACTTAGAAATTTTACTTTCTATGTTTTTTTTCCAAGCAGATCTAGACTTCTATTTACGTGTTGCCTCGTCATAGCATACCTGCGCAGCTTGCATGATATACGCGGCGACCGTAATTGCCTCAGGTATATGAGCTTTGGCATATTCACCGACTATTCGATCAATGAGATCCAGAAATTTACTATCAATCTATTCATTTGGATGTTTTAGTTCGGACCCTTACTTTTCAAATTCCATTGTTTGAGACTTCTTTAATTTTACTCACAAGTATACCTTTATCGGTTCAAGTATTCAGTTGTGTTGGTTAAAGTGCATGTATTAGCGAGACATGTTGCGATTCTACGTCGCTCTCTATTCTCTTCTGATTATACTTTCTTCCCATCTTACTCTGTGCTTGTTTTTTTAGCACTTCGAGAGTTACAGCGCAGTCGAATTTCTCATTATAGGGCCGTAAAGCTCTGACCAGCCATTTATCGGCATTTTACCAAACCTTTTGTGTACTGCAAAAAAACAATTCGAAGCCGTTCTTTTGTTTCGGCAGTTACGGAATCGAATATTGTCCGCAATGCTGTTAGCCTATTAGCTTCGGGAATAGCTAGAGTACAGGGGTTTGTCATGTCGTACGATTGCTCGCACGCAAAGACTTCATCCGAAGAAGGAAGTATTGCATAGGCGAAGTCAATATTTCAAGCTCCCATTTTTGGCATGTTACTGCATGTTTGGCCTGAAGGTGGATGTGTGATTGTTGTGTAAGAGGAGGCAGGTAAGGAATTCGCCTGTAGGTGAAGATCAATTTTTGTAGGCAACTTTTGTTTGTTTTATCTCATTGGCGTCGTTCGGGTACCTTTAATTTATTATTTTTTGGTTTTTCGCTGTCAACCATTTTTCTTTCTACCCATTATTAAGTTTTCATAGACATATTTTGCTATAATAATTTAGAAAATATAGTTACATCCGGTATCTAAGATTAGATTAAATATTTTTAAAATCAGAGATATACAGTCGCATATTTAATTATTCCTATTTAACTTTCGATGTCGAAGAGGTACTGATGAAAGCGCTCTATCTGTATATTTTAATATGTTGTGATGTGGGGTTATAGGGGGCTTTCCAATGGGCCCTACGTGTTCTATATTCCACCAAAATAGCAGAAATGTGTTTAATACGAATTATAGACACTCATAGCCAATCAGGTGGATTTTAATGTGTTATCGTCCCTCGGCTACGTTCTTATTTACATCCTAATATTACAAACTTCAAATACTTCCGTGTGCTTTTTAAAAATATTATATTAGTAAAAAGAAATTTAATACAAATTACATCTAGACTATCTTTGAGCTTAAAATTCTTGGTGCGTTTTTAGATATAAAAATTAATTCATTTTGTGTAATAATTCCCCCTAGAGATTATCTTAAAATATAGATATAAGATATTTCTTCCAAAACATAAGCTAGTCTATAAATTGAAAACATAACAGTGTATTTTTAGAATAAGGTTTATCATAGTTCAAAAATCCTGCTTTTAAAAGGAACTTGCCAGGTTTAGGATTAAGCTAAAACGTCAAATTTCTTATTATCTAAATCGAACAAAATCAAGAAATATAGTATAAGTCGTTAGCTTAGATTTTTGTTAAATGTCAATTAAATCTATATCCAAAAAGTTTAATCAAAACACGTTTAGTTAGGGATTAGAATTTTTAAATCGATTGTAATACGATTCCGTTTTTTGAAAAAATCTTTCAGTTTGGTTGTTCTGGCAGGGTATTCTAAGGCTATAGATAGACACGAAAGATACAACAACCTATAGAAAGTCTAAAAATATTTCTCAAAAAGATCTGATTGCTTGAATGGAGTTGATTCTGGTTTTAGTTACACTGTCATGACCTTACTAAGACCGAATAACAAATTTCTTGTATTTTTATAGAACTATCAAACATTATTTTTGAATCCCTCTAGATTTTCTAGGTATCAAATAAAAGTAAAAAAAACTTTGTCTAAAATTTAAATCAAGATTAAGAAGGCGAAGACATAATCAAAAATTAACTAAGAATTTTAAAACAGTTTGAAGAAAACTGCCGAGACTTTTGGTTTTAACTTTTTTCATTAATACGAAATATTTTTTTCACCTCATTTATTACATAGGATATGACAAAGTAATTGAATTACCCTGCTTTGAATTTATGTAGATAATTACCGCAATTTTTTGATTCTCATAATTTTGAGTTTTAAATGAGTGAAACCGATTCTATATGATTTTTATACAACAATTATTGACTCTTGCAACGAGTTCAAAGGGTTGATCGTTTTGGAACATCTCATTTGTCGTTTTTTTTCCAATTTTACGCCGTATCTATGATTACTTACAATATGTGCAGCTTAAAATAAATGTTGGCATAGGTGTTAAAAATTGCTAGATGTATTTAAATTTTTTTAAAATTTACTTTTTGTTTTTTGAAGCATCCAGCGGTGTGTAATAAGCAAAACCAGTATTTATTTTCTAGATGTGTGATCTTTAAGGAGACATAATTTGGTTTGTGAAGTGTCATAAATATAATTTTTTTTAAGCCTTCAAAAATATGCTAATGTGATTATTTTAAATATTCATTTTATTTTTTTCTATATTTCTGGAGCATAAAAAGGCTAGGTTCTATTTTTTTATTTTTCAAAAGGATATCCTTTAGTTAAAATTTACAGATTAACGATTTCAAGCTTAAATCGTTAATTCTTTGTGTACGAAAAAATTATTTATTGGATATACTTCGATCTGTTATTATCTTTATTTTTTTTATTATTGTTTTGCTTTTAAATAAACTTTGTTGGTTTTAGTTATCTAAAAAACTATTAAATTCCTTGATTTAATTTATGTTTAGTATGAAAAAAACTAAATTTATATTTCAATTACGATTTGATCTAGCCTTGGTAATTGGTTGCAAAGAGCCTTGTTTAAGTATTTTTTGGAAGTTAAACAATAAGAACCAGATATATCATTTTAATACCAAGGATTTGGCCTGTTTGAGCTGATGTTTATATAAAATTTTATATTATACATACTCCTTATGAACTATTATTTGGTATTATTATAAGTATCCAATTCAAAAAACTCATCAAGAAGATTAGAACTATACGTATAACCAAGCTTGTTTCATATTTTGAAATTGTTTTGCCTGGTTCAGAAGTCATTATATAAGTTTAACTTTGAGTTTGAATTTTTTTAAATTGAAATGAATTTGCACAGAAAATCTTGTTCAATACGTTCGGTTCTATTCGTTGTTTTCCCATTAAATAATACTTTGATCACAAACTTAAGCATAATAATTTAATCGAAAACATTCTAACCTAGAAGGAAACTTAATATTTGCGTTGAACAATATCTAAAATACTAAGACTGGTTTGATTTGTTGATATTTACAACACAATCTTATTTTATACAGTAAAAAATAAAAAAATGAATGTAATACCCAATCTTGAATCGGTTGATATCTGAATATTACAATGTGAAATACCGAGGAAATCAAATATTCAAAAACAAATTAATTCCTAAATATCTTTGAGTTTAACCTATATCGGAAAAACAAAATATATTTTTTTATGAAATATATTTATAAAAACATAAAGTTTATTTACTAAACTTCTTAAAAAGAGAGATACTGTTATCATAAAGATTGGTTTTTATTTTAAAAAATTCTGCTCTCAAAATTTTAAGGAATAAATATGGAATTTAAAATAAAATTGATAGATTTCGATGTATTCCAAACTCATTACCTGGAAAAATAAAAGAAAAAAACGTGTGATGACACTCATTTTTTATGTATTAGCAACTTTTTTTCGAATTTTTCAGTTTTAATGATTACTAATTTTTTAAAAAAATAGATTTGAAAATATCTCTAACTACAAATCCGATGAAGGACTAAGCATAAAAATAAATTAAAAAGCTATCTTTTTTACAGTGTTTTACCAAAACCAAATTTACCATTTTTAGTCTCATTTTTGATTCATTTTTGCTTATATTTCGAATATCTATATTATCTATATTAGGCATTTTTCTTACACTTGCGTTTTCTCAGTCTAAATTTTATACTTTATTTGTAAAAATCGGTAGTTCATAGAACACCGATAGCCATAAAATTTTCAGAACATTACATTTTATTGGATTTATTAAAACAATTTTGAATTTTTGATGTAAAATCAAGATTGATATAGGCTTTCTTTAAATTATAGTACCAAACAAATTTAAAATTTTCAATATTCAACAAAAAATCCATAAATTCATACAATTAATTACAATTTTTACATAAAACTTAGAAATCTCTAGACTTGAAATTTATTCTTTTATGATGAGATCCTTGCAAACTAAATGTCAAATTATTACAAAATATGAAATTCGTTAGATAAAATACGTAATTATAAAGGTATTTTAATTTTAGGAAGAAATTTGAGAAAAAAAATTTTGCATGGCGAAAATAGAATACAGAAATAAAAATTAAAATTTGGCTATATAAGTGTACAAATTGAGATTTTATTGTTGAAAAGAATCTTAAAATTAATACTGAATCGCAAAAACTTGGGGAACTATGAAATGTGTATGAATAATGTCTTAGACAAAATATTTTTCATAAAACATATACCTTGTAACCAAAAATATGTTCTATTTATATGTTTCACTTGTATAATTTGGATTCAAAACAAGTTTTGAACACTGAAATAAAAAAAGTTAAGTGGAGAAGCAATGTAAAATAAAAACTCACCTAAAATAATAGAAAAAAATTATTTATGAAGAAATTTTATCCTATTTATTTAAGAGTTACTAAAATTTAAGTTCATATTCTTCTTTTGAATACCAAATGATCAAATAATTGGTCCAATGTAAAATTTCTTTCCACATATTTTAAATCTTTTACGAAAACGCAAAATAAAGAGGAAACTATTGTATTCGCTCTTTTAATTACGAAATATTTTCGATTTCGATAGCGCGAAATTTCCAGTATATCAAAATTTGTCCCCGCTATTACATATATGTAGAGTAAAGATTCGGGCCAATACCGAGTTATTGGATGTCTAGTAGAATACCAATTAAAATTAAACTCAAATGTAAGATAGGGGCATTTAAGTGAATGTTTAAATTTGTAATCTTCGTCTTCTGTATTTTTTGTCGAATATAAATATTCAAATTCTGTTGTAGAAGTATAATGTTCAAATTGAAAATTTTGGCTCAAAAAAAATTCTTCAGTTTAATCCGTATTATTACTTAGTGTAGAAAAACGACAAATCAAGTATTGATTTAAAATAGTGTTTTTTAGAACCTTTTTTGTGTATTGACTCTCGTCAAATTCAAAATCACATGAATCAAGGATGTATAGTGTGTAGTTTAGATGTGGAATACGGAACCATTCACTGTAAAAATTTTCAAAAATTTGAATCATCTTATCTTTAGACACATTATTATCGAGAATTTCTGATTCACTGAATATCTTAATCCTATACATTCATTTGGATCTCGAAAAGAATCTATATATTCATTTAAATACCTCTTGGGTATTTTTTTTGTTCTACCATCGTTAGTATCTTCTATCGAAACGAAAAAGTTACTAAAATGATTAAATATGTGCGTAATAGTTCGTATGGATTTATATATTTGAAATATCTTGCTTAAAAACAACTGTAAGGTATTTTTATACAAAAAAATTAGACGTTTATGTTGATATCTTTCTGGATAACCATTTTTTAAACTTATATAAGACATGGACCATATGTTATTTCTTATTCGTTCTAGGTTAAATAATTTTAGTTTTATACTCTTAATATTGGTGTCAAACCCAGAATTTGGTATATTTATGTTTATTTGGTAGTTGTTGGATGGTTTTGACTGTATATAGTTTGATATTCCAGCAGCAGAAACTTCAATCTGATTTTCATTACAGCCCAGGTATACAAAATCAACTGCTTTAGGCAATGATTGCAGACCTTTTGTCTTCATATTATATATATCAAGAGATTTTTTTACAAATGATTCTCTATATTCATCAATGCTGTAATAGCAAGATAAAATTCTTGTAGATAGAGAAAAGACTATGAATATAAAAAACAATAAAATATTTTTATTGTCGAGGTAAAATCTTGCGTGCATTTTATGGGGATTAAAAATTTTGCTCGAAAGTTTTATCAAAATATTTTTTTTGTAATTAATAGATTAATCTCTCAAAAAGGAGATTCAAAGATAAAAATGGCTACTATCTAAATTTCTGATAAAAATATACACAAATATGCTTGTTCAGAGATCAAAATATGGTATAACAAAGGACATTGTGTATTCTTTTCGGCATATAGAAGCAATTTGAGATAATTAGTTAAACAAATTTAGATTAAATACTAAAAGCTAATTTATGTCAGGAAAAAACTGAGAATATGATATTTTACATGCATTAACACAAATATGTTTCTCCTTGATCTATTTTATATATATAAAAGTAAGTTTATATCGAAAAGATACGTAAATTTTGTATTTTAACTCTTTAATATTTGATCGATGAAAATTAATCTAAGAATTAAATTTAAACTAACTAACATATTATGTTTTTTATATAATTATACAAGCATTTATTACGATTCTAAATGAAGCTTTTTTTGTTTACATACATTTTTTAAAAAAAATAGAGTAATTTTGTCTAAATACTGATAGTTTATAATGTATTTTTTGAAATATAAATTTGTCTATCTCAAAGAAATAACGTTGTTTATTTTTGTTAAAAATAGAAGTCATGTAAACTACTTCTTTATTCCAAAAAGAATCGTAGCATCCATTTAAAGTTTGATATCTTGTAATGTCACATACATGAATATTTGTCAAAAAAGCCATTCTATTAAAAAGTTTTATATCCTGCGCTCTTTCATTATTAGCACGCAAATTTTGGATACAGCGCAATAAATAATCTGAATAAAGCAATAAAGAAATTGATACTTGGAATTTAAAACCTTTAATTGTTAATATCCTCAATAAACATGTTTTAAAAAATAATTTCTTGAATTTTTTTCTTTTTTTAACGCTTTGGCAAATACCTACTCAAACCTAGCGGATTTTTATTATTTTATAACCCCGGTAGTATTGTTTTGATGGAAAATAACGAAAATATTGGTCCGTAACGAATGTATATTATAGTGAGTAGCTAAATATACATGAAACTGAATTAATATCAGATGGCATAACCCTTTTCACAATTATTTTGTCTTCTGAATAAATAATTTTTGTATCTATAAATTAATTTGCCTATTACATACTATAAAAATAAAACTATATAGGCTTAATGATACCAACAGAAATGTATAAATTTTAGGATATCAATTTTCTTGTTAAGGCTCGGTGTTCGATGAAAACATATTTATAAAACTGAAACCCGTTTGTAAACATTTTGTTGCAATCTTCAGCAATTTAGCAGTACTTAAAAGTACTAGGTAAGTACAAAGGAAAGTGATAGAGGCAATAAATTTGTAGGTCGGGTAGAAACAAGTATATTTGTATAATTAAAAGAAATTTGGATGTTCCGAATAACAAAATCGAGTTTTTCCCTTAATATCTTGTTACTCTTGAAAATCGCTTTGATGTAAACAAAAATACCAAGAAAAAACATATGCTGATTTTCTAGGCTAGTGTTTAGACCATCTCTGAGTGTGTTGGTGATTATTTGTTCTGCATATTTTTAAGGAAAGAGCACATTGTCAAAAAAGTCTTACGAAGTATCATAAGTAAAATAATTTATTTTTAATGGAGTCTTATATCTCTTATTATATTTCTGTTTTATTTTATATTTATTTTGTTTTTTACTTCTATTAATTTCACATTATTTTGAAATATTATTATTTTACTGTTATTTGTGTGAGTTTTGGAACAAATAACGCTAACAATGTTTTTTTTAATTTAATGCAATTCTGATGGAAAACTTTTTTTTATCATTTTTATATATTTCTTCTAGCTATTTTACCAAAAAGTTTCTCCTTCTAAATCCGATTCTTTGTTTATTTGTATTGTCGGTTCATCTAATGTGGATCCTTCGTCTGAAATATGAGGTGTTATGCTTTTTTTGATTTTTAACAGCATCTTCCTCGGTTTTCATTTTCTTAAAAGACGTATTAGTTCCTCTTGCACCTCAGATATCTCAATAACTTCCATCTCCGAACTTTTCAAACTCTCTTCGGCATTTCGTTTCGACTCAACTCCTCTTCGTCGATCAAAGAAAATTGTTTTGAAAATCTTTTTAAGCATATTCGACCGAATGTATTCTTCTATGTTCATTGGTATTTACAGTATTTTGAGGTATGATTTAGGTATTTTGTCAAAACTCCGTCCCAAGCCATCACATAAGAAACTATCTCTACATTATGCATATAAATAAGAACCAATTTATTGGCACACAAGACATACTTAGTTGGTTTTCAGTTTCAACCATTTTAAGTGAATCTCGGGAAGTAATTAATAATTCAATGTGTTTTATCTTCTTTTTACTTATATCTAAAATAAATATTTTGGGTCTATTATCCAAATTTGGCATCCGTTTTTATTTTGGTGTCCACTCTTATATCTGCACACATGTTATCAAAAGTTTCTTGGCCTGTGTTGCTCAAATTTATTTATTCTTACAGAAAAATGAAATAAAATAATTTAGTAAAATATCAACAAAGCATAGTGTAGTATTCTACTACTTGATTATGAGTTATTAGATTTCCTTATAAAATATAAGATTTTATTTTATTCTAAAACCCAAATGAGGCAGAAAGGTAACAAATGAACCAAAGTAATAAACAAATAAACCTTTCCTCTTGAAGAAAGAACTTTTTAGTCGCACTGATTAGCAACCTCTTTAATTTTGATGATAGAGCCTGTCTCTATTGAAGATACTTTTTATCTGGGTGCCTCATGAGAGGTTATTAAACATAGAAACTCCTGTTTTTTTGTGGTTAAACTATATTAAAAATACAAAAATTGTTTTTTCTTATTCATTCAATAAACATCAACCTTGGTAAACACAGCATAAAATATAATGAGAAAAGGTGGATTTTGAAATTTCTGATTCTAGATATTTTAAAACAGGTGGAGCAGAACAAATTATATAATTTAGTAATTTTTGCAAATTTCTAGAGGATCCCTGCAATTAAATTTTTGCAGAAAAGAAGCGATTATTTTTTCTAAAATTATTGTTTAAATCAGAGGTTTTATAAAGTTTCTAAGTTCGCAAACAAAGACATTCTGATGATAATATCGTACACTTGTCTTCTACAACTTTCAAGAAAACGCTGTATATGAGAATTAACGGGAAATTATAAATTTATAAACAAACTTGATAGGTTTGTGGCACATATATCTACGTAAATTCGTTGGAGAAAATGGGAGAGAAGAAATAGTACAGTCACTGTGTTTTCTTTATTATTGCAGCTTTTTTTCAACTTTAAGGCTATGATGAATTAAAATTTAGAAAAAAAAGTTTTTTTAAAATGTCTAAATTACAGTTAAATTAAAAAAACCGCAGATAAAAAATAAATATTAACCACTATTAGAAAAAAAAGGTTCATCTTGTTTCTAAGCTGTTTTTTAAAATCTAAATTCACGAATTTTTATTTGCTTTATCACATATTGAGCATCTATATCCGATTTTTTTTCTTAATACCTGTCTATTTTTATCCTTTTCCCCACCATTCCGGGAGCATAATTGGCTGGAAATATTCTCTGCTTGTCGTAAGTGGCGACTAAAAGGGACCAATTCTCCGGGTTGGGCGTATGGCTAACAACCCAACCTTTAACACCTTGTTACTAAACCCGAAAATGTAAACAAAACAACCATAAAAAGACTGATAGGCGGTATAACAGAAGGCGAAAAAGGCTCCTGCACGGCTGCATTACCGTTGATGATTCTTATCTTTATTTTATCCCCCAGATCAGTAAATATGGCAGGGTAAAAATAAACCGGGTAGGCATAAAAACATCGGCAATCATATTCTGTTTTTCAAAATGCATTTATCTATACTGAAGAACAAGATTATTGGATCTCTATTCGCCAAGTTTAAGGATACTAAAAAGAAAATTTCCTCTGTTTGACAAAAAACTTAGTAAAATTTTATCAATAAGTCCGATTTCAGATAGAAAACTTAATAATATCCAGCCTTTGTGGAATGTTTCATTTTTATGAATTTTTGTAAATCAAATATTCAGAACAATAGAAAATGTAAAAATTTCTATCTTAAAAACACTAAATTTAGAAAATTATATTTGATTTTAGAAGAAAATTCAAATGCATGCATGAAATATAAAAGAGCTAACCAAATCGAATTTATATTCTTACTATCTTTAGTCAAATTGTGCAACTTGATTGGATAAAAGTTATTAAAATCATGAACTTGAAAATACACTAGCAGAAGTAAAAGGAGTATTTATAATGTCTAGTCCTAAACCTTTTTTCATTTGCAATCATCTTTAAACCGAAATATCTAGATATGATAATAAGCAAAGAATATGCCTGTGCATAAAAAAGAACACTAGAAACATAAATAAAAAGAAAATTAAACCAATATTAAGCAATTTTAAACAGAAATTCAAAACAAAAATTTATTCAAAAGTTTTCTATTATGGAGAAATATATCCGTATTCATATATGGAATATATTAAATTAAACTGTATCTTTATTTTTTAAATACCAATTAATTAACTAATTGCTGTAATGTAAAATCTCGATTAGAATATAGGAGATTTCTGATGTAATCGCAATTCGCAGAAGACACTATAGGAATTGCCTTTTCTATTCTGAAATAATTTCGTTTTGAATTAGGCGAAACTTCATGTATATCAGAAATTTCCCGTGCTATTACATGCATGTAATACAAAGAATCGGGCCAATACGGATATAATGAATGTTTTATAACGTACCAATTGTAACGTAATTCAAATCTAAAGGAAGAAAATTTTGTACGATTTTAAATTTGTATTCTTCGTCATCAGAAATTCTCGTTGAATATAAATATGAATTCTGTTGCGAAGAAATAGGTAGCAAATTTGAAAGTTTGTCTTAGAAGAAATACTGTTGTTTCATTCTTAAAATTAGGCAGTGTAGAATGAAATGAAATCCTGTACCGATTTATTATGCTTTTCTTTAAGACTTTCTTTCTGTATGTACACTCGTCTAATTCTAAATCACTCTTATCAATGATATATAATGTGTAAGTTAAATGTGAGAAACAGAACATTTCCCGATGAGTATTTTTAAAAATTTCTATCATGTTATCTTTATCAATATTCTAATCGAAATTTTCGAATTCACTGAATACCTTAATTCATACGTCATTTTTCGAATTAAGCAAAATATCTATAGAATCACTTAGATACCTCTTAGGTATTTTCTTAGATATGCCTTTGCCGGTATCTTCTATTGAAACGAAATGGTTATTGAAATTATTGAATCTGTGCGTGATAACTCCTATGCATCTATGTATTCGAAATATCTTATCTAAAATTATTTTGAAATTATTTTTAAAAGCAAAAATATGAACTTTTCTTTGAATTCTCCTTTGATAATTATTCTTAGAATTAATGCTAGATTTAGACCATATGTCATTAATTTTTCGATTTATGCTAAATAACTTTAACTTTATACGCTCTATATTTCTTGTAGGCTTACTATTTGGTATATTAATATTAATTTCGTAGTTATTGGAGGGTTTTCCTTGTAAATGATTTGATAATACATTACCAAAGGCTCCGATCTGGCTATCATAGCAGAATAAAAATGTATAATCAACAGCTCTAGGCAAAGATGCCAGTCCCTTCGTTTTTTTATAATATAAATCAAGCGATTTTTTTACAAAGAAGTCTCTAAATTCATTAATATTGTAATGATTAGATAAAATTCTTGATGATAGACATACGACTATAAATATATAAAATAAAAATGTATTTTTTTGTCGAAGTAACATACTATGCGCATCTATGGGGCAAATAGATCAGTCTTTTATGATGTTAATAAAAATGTTTTTTCTTTAATTAATTAAATTGGTTTTATAAAAAGGGAATTTTTAGATAAAACAGTTACAGATTGCGAAATTATAAGATAAAATATTTGATCTATGTTGAATGCGAGATAAAAATATCATAGAAAAAACATTTACTTGCATTATTCGAATAACAGCATCAAAATGATATATTGTAAATATTAAACGTGGATTTTGAAGATTAAAAACTAGAAATTGGTCTAGAAAAACAACAAACATGTCAATATTATATGTTTAAAACAATTTATTTTTTTATTAAAACTTCTGCTTTTTTAAAAATAAAGTGTTATACATTTGAAATTATCAGATATATAGTATTTGTAGACACAAGATTTAAATTCATAAAACTTTTTAAGTATCAAAAATTATCAATTGCTTCGTTAAAATTTTCTTTAACTTTACAGTCCTAAATTTTAATTTTAAGTGAATAACTTGTTATTTACAGAAATATAAAAATTTACTTAATTTGCTCTAAATATCGATAATTGATAAAATATTTTTCGAAGTTTTTAATTTAATTAAGATCATTGTTAAGTGTAATATTTGATGCAATTGTAATGCATTAACGCTGTTTTTGCTTTTATTTCTGAAAAAGGCATCACCGAGCTTCATTGGTATCCCAAGATACCAAGTATCGAAAAATTTTTCATCTAAAAGGTGGGTAAACCCCATTTAATGAGTGAAGCATCAAAGGTTATTGAAGATACTTTAATGGAATGGAATCGCAAGTCACACCTCACATTGGCTTTTCTTGAGAAAAACAGCCTTTTTCACACAACCCAAGAGCCTTACGAATAGACTTCTGGTTATGATATATTGCGACGACTTACATTGAATCAATCTAAACCTAGCGATGTAAAACCAGCAAATTTAATCATCTATTAAGTTTTTCTGTTCCTTTAAAAAGTAGTTGTTTTTAAATCTCCTAAACATCGGCTCTTCAAAACTGAATAGGCAAGGCTAAGCTTCACACGTTTTATATAGCCATTACCCATATGTAAGCTGTAATTTCTGATATTATTAGTTTAAACGTGCGAAATTTCATATGAATAAGAATCCAAAACTGAATAAGAGCTTGGCTAATTAAAATTTTTTCTTAGACATTAAATTTTAGACTAGTTAGTTAACCAAAGGCAAATCTCACTTTTTCGAATGATATTGAGTGTATCAACTGCGATATTCTACCTCTACATACGTCGATTCACATATCCTTACCTCCAAAATATAAACATGGTTTTTAATCTAATTTACACAAAAAACTACAAACCTTCTTTGCCGAAGGAGTTTCAGACTCTTCCTAGGCCCTCTCTTCCTTAAAAATTAGGATTAAATGCTCAAAAAAGTAAGGTATTTTTCTTCACTCAAAACTAAAACAATGATTTCAACACAATTTTCACCCAATCTTTAAACCAGAAATTTTCACTCTGATTATTCTCCATCCACCAAGCATTTTAGTATTTAATTATAATCTACTATTTTATAAACAAAATCAACGATGTTTTTAGCTCATTGAAAACCTCTATATTTCTTATTATTCTTAATAATTAATATTCTTTTTTCATAATATTCTTATATCATTAATATTCTCTTATTTATAAACCCATTTCTATATAATATCTAACCCTCATATATATTAAATCACTATTCCGTCTTATAACGCCCTCCTATAAAAATTTCTACTAAATTCTCATTTAAAATTTCAGTTAAATTCTCATTTAAAATTTCAGTTAAATTCTCATTAAAAATTTCTATTAAATCTTCATTAAAAACCCATGCAAAAGTTTTCAAGACCGACCAAATCACATAACCTTTCCATGGGAATAGTGGGTATGCCAAACGTTGGAAAATCTACACTTTTCAACCTTCTAACGAACTCTTCCGTCCAAGCACACAACTATCCCTTTTGTACAATAGACCCTACCGATGGTCGTGTATCAATTCCAGACCCCAGATTATCGCATCTTTCAAACATTTACACCCCAAAAAATACAATACCTTCATATCTTAACGTTACAGATATAGCAGGACTTGTAAAAGGCGCATCTACTGGTTTAGGGTTAGGAAATGCATTTTTAGACAATATACGTACAACAGACGGTATATTCCATGTGGTTAGATGCTTTGAAGACAATAGTGTTGTACATTACGACACTACTGTTGACCCCACACGAGATATAATCACTATCAATGATGAGTTACGTTTTAAAGACCTACAATTAGTCAATAAAATTCTAGAAAAATCTATTAAAAATAGAAATAATCTCAGTAAAGATAAAAGGGTGTTATTTGAACATAATACACTTGCTAAGATAAAGGATATATTAGAGGTGTGCTGGCTTACCGAGTGTCTCAACAAGGGGGAAAATGATATTGATAAGGGGAAGAGTAATATAAGCCATAAAGATATTAATATTGGTATTAGCAAGGATAATAATGCAACCAATAATACAACGTCTAATATAAATACTATTAATAACAATCCTATTCCCTCTAATTTTGCTCTTTCGAATGATGAGGTGTTATTTATTAGTACTTTAAATTTACTTACAACAAAGCCTGTTGTTTACTTGGCAAATATAAGTAACGAAGATTATAAAAATAAAAAAATAAATAAATATTTAAAATCAATATTACATGTAAAACCGATAATATTTAGTTCGGAGGGAGAAGGTACCAAGGTGTTTATAGATAAGATGGTAAGGATGGGATGTAGTGTATTGGATTTGATAACGTATTTTACTGTGGGTAAGGATGAAGTAAGAAGTTGGAAAATTCGAAATAAAACTTTATTGCCACAGGCAGGAGGTGTCATTCATACGGATTTTGAGAAATATTTTGTTGCGGCTGAGGTTTTTAATTATAAAGATTTGCATGAGTTGGGGAGTGAGGCTGAGGTTAGGAAGAAGGGGAAGTGTTATACTAAAGGGAAGATATACGTTGTAGAGGATGGGGATATTATACACTTTAAGTTTAATGCTCCTAAAGGGGGAGGGGGTAGTAAGAAGTAGGGAAAAGGTATGTGTGTAGGGGGGTATGGTGTGTTAATGATACTAATTATTAATAACAGGGTCTTAATAATCTATCATATTAATAAAAGGGTGTTAACAACAATACTCATTAAGAGCATTCCTTTAATTACACTACTATCATTTACAATAAAACTTCTTTCTATTTACTTTGTTTATAATTTAAAATAGAATGAAATATTCATTAAGTAAATTAAAAAATAATTGTCGTTTTTAAACATCTTCCAATTTAACATTGCCTACTTTATTTTATATAATTACGAAACTTAAAATAAACTAAAAAAACGTATGGAATGGACCCTTAAAAAATACAAACAATTATAATATAAAACAAATTCAAATATATTTTTTATTTTTCCGTGTATCTGTGTCTTTTAGTTGTATTTTTACAAAATTTTTGTTGTTTTAAAATATATGGAATAAATGTTTTTTATAGCATTCTTAAATGCCAAGAACTTTGAAACAATTGCAGTATATACAAAAAATAAAACATTTTTGACCTGAACTCATAGATTTCTATTATAATATTTTTTTTCAATTATGTATAGCATCTTAAAACTTATAGTGAGAAAATATAATAATAATGGATTTTATAATGGTTTAAACATTACTACTTAGATTAATGTCTAAATGCACATTCAAAGGAACAGAAAAACGCATTATACAGCAAAAGTAATCTTTTTCCTTATACCAATGACTAAGAGTTTAGAAAAACAGGAGTAAATAAGGTTAAGATTAGATTCATATTTGAATAAAAGTCATTAAAATGATAATCGGAACAGTATATAAGAGAGCTAGTTTACATCATAAGAAAAATCGCTCTAACAAATCATAACTGCTGTGGAATGCCATCAACTGCTGTAAAAGATTGTATAAATATATGTGGTAAGTGTAAAAATTGGGCTCTTAAAAGAATTGAAAATACAAATTCTCATCCTATAAATTTTGCTTAAAATAGTGGAAACATTGGAATAATTGATTCCAACTTTATTCCTACAACTTTAAGGAATCTTTTCGACTCATTTTCTGATTATGAACCATATATTTAATAGATTTTATTCCATAAATATACTATGTTAATAGTCAAAAACATGCGCAAAAGAAACCAAACACAGGTGAATAAAATGTTTAAAAGAATAAAAATATGAAATATAATTTTTTTTTTTGCTATTTTGACATAGTTTTTTATTATTTTTTCCTATTTTTTTACGTTGAAATCTTATTTCTATAATTTTATTATTATTTTAACATCTGAATTCTGTAATTTTTTTTATAGACTATTTCTATAGGTTGCTAATCAATTACCCGCTAAATTTCCTAAAATACTCTTTGACGTCAAAAAAACGCATAAATAAATTCATTTTTCTATAACGTTTATCTTAATTAACGCGCAGAAAATTTCTCCGTTGCTTTACCTTTGGTTAATAGTAAAACAAAATATATGGGCAGAATGAGGAGAGATGCAGTTTGAAATACGACGAGTATTTAATTTTTTTTATTATTTTTGTACGTATCTTTCCTCAAAGAGAAATTATAATATTATCCACGAATCAAGTTTTTATTACAACAAAGCAAAAATTAATAAATTTAAAATACGTTTATCTAATCTTTAATTAGTTAAGATAAAAAAACTTTTAAAACTCCTAAATGCTCAAAAAGAAATCTTATTAAGTTTTTGCAATAAAATTAGAAAAGAGGTAATATAATATTTTTTATACAGAGATGTGTTTTTAAGCCGGAAAATATAATATATAGAAAGTTATATTGAAAATCGTAGTACTTAGTCTGGTGGGATTTATGTAGATTAGCTACATTTTTTTAATTGGCTTGTTTAAAAATATTTATATTTGTCTAACTTTTCTTTTTACCTTAAATTTGCAAATCCTACAAGTCCGTGGTAAAGTCTTTAATCGATTTGATATTCTTCGAAGGAATTTTTACGGCTTTTAAAGTTTCGCCAAATATTCTAGTATTCTACCTGAGTAATTTTTATTGATAAATCTCGAAGTTTTATTGCTTTGATTTGATCTCGTTTTTATTCGATTAGATGATATTTGTAATATATTTTTAAGTAGTCTTCTAACCAACATAACTTAAAACTAGATACACGTCTATACTTTGGTCAATATAAATAATTTAGATGAACTTAAGCCAAATAATTAATTATTTAAATGCATATTATAAAAAATTTTCTTTTTTTACAATTTAAATGTAAAAGTTTAATAGTTTATAGAAAATTATATATAAATTTATTGTGTAAAATCCGAATCAAACTAAGTAACTTCTTATAAATAATAATTAAAATACTTTTTAAAGGTAAGATTTAAGAATAAATTTAAGAACTAAGGTGTATAGAAATTTGTTTTTAATGTAAATTACTTTTTCAACATAAAAAATTCTCTAAAACTTAATAATTAAGAATAAGTTAATTAAGAAAGAATTGGAAAACAAAATTAAATAAAAAAATAAGATTTTATTTTAATTATTCTGGATTAAATTTAATCTATTTTCCTTTTTTAAATATCTATAAAATATCTGTAAAAATATATAAATTATTCAATTAGATATATCATGTCATAGCGCTTTTAACAATTAATGTATTTTAGTTTGGTTTGATTTCATTAATTTATTTTAGTTGGAGAATTTAAGTTATAGTTTATACATTTAGCATTTAACAAAATATTATTTTTGCGGGTTTTAATCTATATTTAGACATTGTTAAGAAAAGTAAAAGACTTAAAAAAATCACCGAGAAATTGAATTAAACTCCTATGCTTGCTTAAGGAGGATTGTAATTAGATTTTGTATTTTCATATTTTTGCATTCCGGTTCTCCTATATGTCGCAAAATTTAAAATTATGGCTTATTTTTATCTGATTTATTTATTATAATATTAAATTTGGCACTTAATTAAATTATACAGGAAATATATTTCAGAATAAATTTGATGAAATTCCAGTTTCTTAATGAGTAGAGAAAGTTTTATAAAATACATATATTTAATCTGAGTACAAATAAAAATGAACTTAAAATATGATTCGAAACGTGAAGATCAAATATTTAAATCGATTTTCATCAAACTTACTGCTTTTTTTAAATATAATTTCGATTTCAGATGAAATAAGAAGTCATTTAAAAATTATCGCAGTTTATAATCCTAAATTTCCTGTAAAGTCCCAGAAAAATTATAGTTTGTGTATTAAAAACCCAGCGTTTAATTGAATTTACCGGTTTTAAAAAAGTTTTATCAGTTTAAATTGTAATTATATTAGATTATTTAAAAAAGTAGCAATGTTTTTTAGACTGATATTAATAATAAAATATTTTTTTTAAAAAATCAAAGATAATCTAAATAAATATTTTCTACACATTTCTAAACTTGCGTTATAATAATATACGGCTTGATTACAGTTATTTATTTGGAAAAGTTTTTTTCTAAAATAATCTCGTTATTAAAACATCTTCAGAGCAAATTTTATATCAATTTATTATTTGCTCAAAAACTTTAGAAAGTTTAAAAGAAAATTTATAAATGAAAAAAAATAATGAAAAGAAATGAAAGTTTTGATAGATATATTTATTAAAATTATTGGTGTTGTTCTTGTTATAAGTGATTAGAGCAAATATAAATTATGGTCTATGTTTTTAATATTCATGATAATAATTCTAGAATCTTTAGTGTGATTTATAGTATAGTATTTATCAGATCCTTAGTAACTAACAATTTAATATCAATGGTGATGAATAAAGCTGGATAGTTTTGGTTACATTATTTCACATTATCTTTAAAGCCATATTTAGATCTTAAACAGTATATCAATTAAAATATTTTCTATTTTTTCACACATTTCTACTTATTTTGAATTATTTAAAGATTTTATTTAGTTCAAAGTATAATAGAAAAATGCTTAATAGTTGGTAAACTTAAATCTTATAATTTTTTTCGGATCTTATGAATTTCCTTTTTCGTGATTTCGGGTTAAATATATTTTTTTACTTGCTTTAGATTTCATATTCTTTATTTAAAAGTTATAATGAATTTTATATGATTTATATACTACTCTTTCTGACGGATCAATAGTTGTGGGTAATTTGTGTTTATTATAGGCTTTTAAAATTTTGTTTTGTTTCAAAATGTATGATAATCTAGAATAGAAAATGATAATTATATCAATGTATATTTCTCACTGTTATTTTCTTGTTATCTCTTTTGTTTCTTTCATACCACTTTTCAGGTTAAAGTATATTTCATATTTATTATTTATTTTAGATTTAATTCTTTTTTATGGGTTTTAATTTTATTGTTTCATTTCTAAAAAATATTCAACTTTTAAACCAAAGTTTTCAATTCAATTGTTTTTAAGATAAAAACTTTTTTTCAGTAGGGGAGGGGGGTATTTCTTTTTTCGAACTGCTCATCTGAGAGCAATTTTTTCATGTTTTCGTTTGCATCACTGCTTTATAAAAAAGCCAATATTTCTGGGGATTTTCTTCGTTTCGAACATTATTAGGTAAATTTGTTTTTTTTTCTATGCTAACATTTCACACTATTAAGCATTTCTTTCCTTCGAAAAGTCTTCGGTTCTTAAAATCTTTTTTGATCTTATACATACAGCCGAACCTTTCTATTCCGAGCCATCACTCAGCATTCCTTTTTCAATCCCATCAGTACAACAGACCTTATTTTCCAATGCGTCACCAAATTTTTCCTTTCTTTGTATTTCATATAGATCTTCAAACTTTCATTAAAAATAAACCCCCCTCCCCATTGTATCTTTATCATGTTCATAATGGCATCTTGCACATAGATGCTTCTTCTCTTTATAAAAGCATCTTCATTTTCTTAGTTCGCTATACCCAAAGCAAATATTGCTTCTGAATTTTTCATAATTTGAGGGTTTTTTCGATCTATTTATACTTTTTTTTCGAACAAATTTGTGTCCGGATTAGGAAAATTTGTTTACATCGATTATTCTATAAAATTCTTACTTCCTTTTATAGAATGTCATATAAACACGGTTTATAGCTTATATAAAGTTTTGTTTTGAATTGTATTGTTCTAGATCGAAAAATACCAATTTTCTCAACAATTTAAAATTTATTCTGGAAATAGAATTACTTCTAGACAAAATTAAATTTATAATAATCATTAATTCTGTATACTGCATTTTATAACAAATAAATTTTCTTTTTAATTTGTTAAATTACATTTATAAGGCTAATAAAATTAAAATTTTAAGTTTTTTCGAAGTTGATTTGTTAAATATTTAATATATAGAAAATAATAAAAAATCAAAAGGTCATTTAATATGATGTATATTAAATGCTGTTTCATTTATAATATAATTCTATTGGAAATTCAAGTGTAGCTGCTTCGAATTCCTTTGAAATTATTAACTAGAATTTCTTTCTTTAAATGGAAAAAAATCCAAAAAATCTAAAGATAATTCTTATTTATATTAAAAGTACGATCCTATAACTCTATATAATAAGATATTAGTTTATGTGTTATAGTTATTTTAATTAATATCATTACAATAATTACCTTTTTACTTTCAAACACATTTATGGCATGAGAAAGACAATTATATAATTATATCAAATTTTTATATTATGTATTCAGATATTGCAAAATACATTTTATTTATTTGAGAAATCAATATGGTAATATGTTTTTGATATCTACAATTTAAACATGCAATTTTCCACATTTAATTCATTTATGCGTTAGCTTTGGTTATAAATTTAATAAAAAAAGATTGTATGAAATTTTTATAATATTATGAAGTAAACCAAATTTAATTCGATATGTATCTTACAAACTTGTCTTCGAAATTTTTAGAGGATAAATATAAGATCTTCCGATAGTAAATTATATTTGAGATTTTTTTACTTTATTTAAAAGTTCTCTTAGCTTGAAGTACTAATGGAAATGCATTATTTCGACTCAAATATAAGCAACATGGTTTTCTTTATTAATTAGTGGAATTATAAAAAACCTAAAAATATTATGCATCGCTCTAAGAAAGATTTTTCATATTCAATCCCTGCTTATACAGATAAATTAAATTTTGGATAAGTTTAAAATGTAAAAAAATTAAATATATAAAAAAACCAACAGCTCTGATTTATAAATCGGCAACAAATGTTAAGAAAAAACTTTTATAAAGTTATTGATGAAAAGATTTATGATGGTATTTTCGAAGGTTTTCTAAATAATAGAGCGAGCTAGAAAAAATCGGTTTCGGTTTAAAAATGTAAATTAGGATTTTAAATAATAAATATGCTATTTTAATTATTATTTCGTGCCTTAAATAAATATCCTTTTAAATTAGCAAAAGTTCATCGAATTTCATTTAGGTATTACTTTGAAGACTTACAGCATTCGAAAAGATTAGCACATTAATAACTTGCCACTGTTTTAATTTAAATCAAAATCATCTGTGATTAACAGGAAACCTTGTCCTTCTTTAATGTTTATACGTTTTATTAAAATATATTGAACAAATAATAAAAGAAAATTATAAACACGTTGACATAATTTCATAACATCTTAAAATCATATTGAATTCTTATTGATGTACAATGTGGCTTAAAGAAATTGATATTTCGTTAAAGTAAATTATAGATTTAAAATGATGTAAAACTCATATCATATTTAATAAGTGTGCTTTATTGTCCCGAAATATGTATATTACGTAATTTAATTCGAAATATTTAAACAGAAGTTAGGATAAGATAAAGGTTATTTGTATTAACATTTTGCTTTTTTTCTTTCCCTAAACTACTAGAAAATAAAATATCATATTTTACGCAATGAACTTGTTGTTGCTTAATTGTCCAACAAAAAAAATATTAACGGTATACTATAGAATAAACATGCTAGAAATATATTGACACTTTAAATTTTTTTTAAATTTACGCCTCTAAAATATATAAAAGTGAAACCTTAAATGTTCATTTATCATCGTTTATAATAGCATTTCCTCAAATACTGATCAATATTAGATTAGATGTAAAGATAAAATATTTATTAAGACCATTAGTTGGTAAAAACAAGTAAAGAATTTGCGACTTATTTCATTTCAACATTGATTTGGTCATTTCTGATTCCAACCTGTGCTGTTATTGGCGAGCCATTCCATAACATAATAAAAAGTATATTAGTGTCGAATTTTTATACCAGCTGGTTTATAATTGTTTATACTATGGCATAAATTAAGATCGTGAGTTAAGCGTGTAACTCAAATATACTACTTAAATATTTGATTTTCATTTATTTTGGTTTGAAAGAAAACTGAAACATCATATTTATACATTTTATTAATTTTTTTGTTTTTTTCTTAAGATCATTCCGTTGGAAATATATAGTTCTTGGAAAGATTCAATATTTTTTTTATATTTAAAAAATAGATTGTCACTTAATATTGCGCATTTTAAATTTCTCTATTGAGATACACTCTGTTTTCATCAAAATCCTTTTCCAAATTAACTTATGAGTAACTTTTTCGATTATGTGCCTCAAAATTTTCGGAATACATATATTGCAGAATTAAACATATAACTTTCATAATACCATAAGTATTTGTAAAGAGTTCTTAGCCTCTTGAGGAATAAATTGCAAGTACCATATATTTAGTAGCTTTCCGGTTAGAACTGAAATTAATGATTCTCCTAATTTATAAAGTTAATCAAACATCATCTTATGATTATCTGATCCAAAGTAAAATAAATATCACCTTACGTGACAAGGTTTTATTTTTATTCTATTTAGAACAAAAACTAACAATTTCATGAAATATTATCTCATTGTGAGTCAAATGCTCAAATGAATTAAAAAAATTGACCTCGGAACAATTTTAAGATATAGTAGTTTTCAAAATTGCCTTAAGTTCCATACATCGTAAGCTTTTAACATTGAAATTACAAGAATCATTCTTATTAACCAAAGCCTTAAAAATTTAGTTACACCGAAAAAGTACAAATTTAACTGTTACATGGTTGTCTTATGTATTTTTTTTCGACGCGGTAAGTTTTTTTATCTACAGTATTGTCAAGGAGATCTTTAAACAGTGTTAAGTGGAGGATTTTGCCCTCTATGTTTTTCTTGTCAAGTGATTTTAGAATTTCTCAATATCCGGTGCTTTGTCCTAGATTACTGCGCAGCTTTTAATATATTCGCGGCACCTTTGATTGAATCGAGTATATGAGCTCTAGCATAGTCATTTACTATTCGAGACATGATACCATAATTTTTCTGTCATACAAATTACTTGTGTTTTTTTTCGAGTAAGGCGCGCTTTTCAAATTAGTTCTCCAAGATGTCTTCGATTTTATGCAAAAACGATCTCTAGGGTTTATGCACCGAGGGGTTTCGATCCGGGGAACACGGTTGGAGGAAATATGCAGCTATTCCATGTCGCTCCCGATATTTTATTACTTTAGCTCCATTTGCGCAACATTTTGTGTGGTTTTTTTTAACGCGTAAAGGGTTATACCACACCCGAAATATCTTTATAGTAAATGTGAAGCTCTATCCAGTCATTTCTAGTCACTCCTTACAATCTTGTACGTACTGAAATAAAACAATTTGAGACTATTTCTCCGTTTCAGTTGTTAAGGAATCGAGTAATGTATTCATTGGCATTTAACATTTACCTTTGAAAATAGCTTGAGTTTTGCGTTTTTCATGTCGCACTAAGGCTAGTACTCAGAGATTTTGTCTGATGATCGGGTTGTGTATTAAGCGAAGTTGAATATCAATTCCCAGAGTTGTGCGTGTTATTATATGTTTGGCAAGGTGATGGATTCAGCGTTTTTGTAAGAGGAGTAAAATTGAGGATTCCCGGTAGAATTTTCTTAAATTTTAGTCTCATTAAAACTCGTTTGAAACTCATCGGCTTAGTTTTAGCCTTTTCTTATGATTTTCCTTTGTTTTGGGCTACAACTTTTTTTCTTATACCAATTTTTAAAATATTACTAATAGTACTAAAAAGTCAAAAATAGGTGAAAAAATGGAACAAGAAATATTCTCAAGGGTAACTAAAAAACATAGAATAAAAAAATCCATTTTAAATAAATTTTGTTATTTGACGTATTATATTTTAAGTTTTTCAACTAGTTTTGTCATTTTTGTATATCATTTTGACACTTTTTTAGATTTCTATCCAAAATTCCTTAAAGCTCCACCTTCGAGCTAAAAAATGCATAGAGTAATTTTTTAAATATGACTCTACCAAATAATTAAACAGAAAATTTCTTCAGTATTTTTACCATAAGTTAATTATATAACGAAATAAAAAGACTAGAATAAACGAGGTGAGTCTTTTTTAAAATATGACATTAATTACTATAATTAGAACATCTAAAAAAAATCTATATTGCTATTAAATGAAATTTTCCACTAACCCAAACATGAACGGAATGGTTGAAATATTCAAGAAAAATTTTCTAGTTTTTTGTACGTTTATTAGCTTTTGCAAGCCTACGGATTTTACTGGGAAGTATTACGATATAGATGAATATAGAGAATACCTCATGAAAAAATCACTTGATTTATATAATATGGAGACAAAACAGCTTCTCTCACAATCAATTTCAATGGATTTTACATATTTAATGTTTTATGATATTCATCTTGAACTTGCAACTAGCTCAATATTAAATTATCTTGAATCAAAGAGCTAAAGTGTATATAATATAAATCTATATACGGCAGATTTGAATACGAAATTTCCATTTAAACAAATTATATTCAAAGCGTTTCACATAAAACAAATATATCATCATACTTGGTCGGTATCATTTGCATGATCTCCATCTTTTTCATACAGAGCAGATTCTGTACGAAACAGCTGCAAAATTTTAAGTCAAAAGGATTTAAGTTCTTCCTATTTTTATTATTTCAAATGTATAAATGTTTGCGCAAAATCTCAATTTTTCATTGTAAAGATATATCTTAAATTTCAATAGAGGATGTAAGCAATGGAATAACAAAAAATATACCCTACACATATCAATTACTGACTTCAACATTGATTAAATATAAGTATGATTTTTTATCCGTTAAAATATTCTCAGAAGTTGAAACACCCAATGAAAATATTGATAAATCCAAAATGATTAAGTTATTTAATGAAGCATTTGGAAAAAACACGTATTATTTGTTTGGTAATTATAATCTCTATATTATTGATACAATTGGATCTGTATTATACGAAGAAGATACCTTAATTCGGAAAACGACACTGAAAACTGCAATGAAGCAGTATATAATATCTTTTGGGTTCTCATGTGATCCAGCTCTATATGAAGATATTATACTGTCATATCCACTAAGAAATTTTGAATTTAAATCGTTTAGCCATAACACAGAATTTCATTATTTCTTATCGTTAAAAACTAAAGAAGATTATGATTACAAATTCAAAATTTTATTAAAACATTCATATATCACGTTTGAATTTAATTTCAATTGGTGTAACGCGGAACAAACAGTTAACAAGTGGAAAACAAAATATTTTTTTTATCTGTGTGTAACGAATAAAAATGATTATGAAATGATAGAAATAGTGAGAAAATCAGATCCAAGATATTTTATATTTAAGAATATATCTAGCAATACAAAATACTTTCTTGACTTTTGTTTAAGTTATGACAACCGTAAGATTGAATACTTAATAAAACCTATGACCTTGAGAATTTTTTAATTATTTAGTGTTTGCAAAGGAGATATATATAGATATGTGGTAGATATGCTTTAGTAAATAGATTTTCACAAAACAAATTTTTATTGAGATGGAAGTTTATTTAAAATTATCAGTAAATTTTATTTTCGTGTTTTAGCATTTATTTTAATAGTTGATCAAGTTAAATTTATTTTTTACAGCATAGTATGCGAGAGCTTTTTCATTTATGTTTTTTCTCCAAATACGGCTATTTTTAAATTCTTTTATTAAATCTTCTTTCCAATATAATGCACTATAATCTGATTTCTTAATTTTTCGCATAAAATTAGGCAAAGTTTTTTTTTGTGCTATATATTTTTTAAGAATTATATGTGTTATTAGCTTTCAACCCACTGAATGAACACCAGACATGTATTATTTCAATTACAGTCGTATTTCATCTTGAATCCCGTTCTCTTCATCGCGCTCAAGAAAAAGTCTTGAAAGTTTATATAAGTACTGTTGATTATATAAACTACGACTATCTAATTAGTCAAGGGAGTAATGATAGGGACTTTAAAATCAAAATTTTAAAACAATAAAAACGAAAAATCTAATAGTTTCACGGCAATTTAAGATTTATTTTATAATACTAATCAATATTGACTTCTATGATTTCGCTGGTGCTTAATAAATTGACAGAGACTTTGAAAATTACGTCCGGTATAATTATCGCTGGTCGATTTCATGCTTTTCTCATATGTTCACTTGTAATATTTATTTTTTACGAAATAGTTGTTTCAATAAGGTCATTTTGATCAATCTTTTCTTTGTTTCACAAAAAATTAAATGAAGCAACCGGTGCTGATAATTGTAAATACTTTAGCCTATCGTTTTGATTAACTTTTTTATAAATTGTGCCATTAAGATTTAAGAACACACAAATGTGCAAAACTACAACAATTAGAGTAAATAGAAAGAGTTGAAGCATCGTAAAAGAATGTGTTAAAAAAAATTAGAAGATTGTCAGTATATATGCCAGTTTACAGCATAGATATTGGAGGAGGCAAAAAGAAAGAGTCGATTTGGAGAGGGCCGAGGTACGATATAGTTTTACGTAAATGAGATAGGCACTTAAAGTTTAAATGGGGCACAAGTTGACTAAGATGGTGGTTATATCTTATGGCAAATGTAAAAATTTATAGTATAAAAATATCACAGGTGAAATAAGTGTAGCTCATATAGATTATGTATATAACCTGAAAAATAACCAATTTATCAAAAAAAGAATGGATCGGAAAGAACCCATTACCTAAAAAAGGAATTCAAGACGCCAATTCCATTGATTGATATGTAGTCAGTCTATTGAATAGTAAAATCCATGTTTGTATACCAATATAATTAAACTAGATTTATTAAAGTTTAACATACCAGAACATATGTATAGACGAAGGTTGTAGAGTAATTTAGAGATTTTAACAATTTTTAGAGCAGCTCCTATAATGAAGAAAGCCGAGGGATGAGTATTTGCTAAAGTCTATTAAATTTCTATGTAAATGTGAGTTATGTATACGCTAGGCATGGGAAGCCACGACACTTGCAAGTCAAGGTTATGTAGAAAGTTTTACTAATTGTGTATGAGATATTTTTTGTTTGAGGTAGAGAACAACAAGAGAAATTAATATTTCGAAACCTTACTTTTCGTTAGGATTTTGAAAACCCGAGGTCATCATATTGGCATAACCTCTGCTTCATATAAAATCATGTATAGATCAAAGTTAAAGGTTTACGCAAAAAATTTTTCTTCCAAAGACGCTCTGCCTTATATAAATTGTAAGAAGACTAACAAGTAAATTAAAAGATGATTTCATCAAAGAAAATATCAGCATAGAAACATTATAACATAACTAAGAAATCTGTCTGTATTTAGTAGATATTATAAAGATACCACATTATTATTTAAATAAGTTCTCATTCTACAGAACTTAGGAGAAATATTTGATATAGATCTATCTACTATTGAAGAGCGGTGACAAAAAAAATGCAAAAGCTAATTAAAAATAAACCTTAGTTAAATTTAATCGGAAAAAGAAAAGTAATTTATAGTTAAAATTAAAGAGATTTGGTAATCAATTTAAACAATCAAGCTAAAAGATCCTTCGAATCTTTTGTTCAAAATACTCTGCTGAAACGAAGAAATTCACACTAATAATATGATTTCGGATGTTGACAGAAATCATGCCAATGCAAGAAAAATATTTATAGATTTATTCTTTAAATGTCAAATGTTATTTTTATAAAAATAAATACGAAACATAGAAGTTATATCGACTTCTTGTAGGAACTGAGCTACATTAGTAAAAGCAACTTTTTTTCTGACAAATAATGTATTCTTTTTGAGATTTTAGACAAAAAATTACAAGAATGACACTCAAAACAAAGTTCCTAGGCTATATATAGTCCAGATGACTATAAATTTAATAAACTAGATAAGGGATGCTTAAATGCTATGAAAAAGGTATCGAAATGGAAATCATATTGAGTGGGTTACTTTCAAAAATAAAACCTTTTATATTACATTTCGTTTATATATGTTTATATTTTTGCTGCGTCTGGAGAACGCAATTTTAATACACATAAAATCTCAAGATATCATTCTTTATATTTGTATGTGAAAAATCTGCATATAAAATTTCTTCAAATTTAGAAATAATTTAAACTTCTGGTAACACATATGGAAAAGGGGCAAATGTAATAACTCTCGATCTTCTAAAGGCTTAAAATCGATCAGTTGAGACTTTTATTTTATGACAGGAGTAAAAATTAAATGTAGGAATATTTTTAAATTTATATGGATGCACGGAATGTAAACACTTTCTGACTCAGTTATTTAGGAGATTCACAGATCCAAATCTATTTATATTGTTAACTCAACTTTATAAATACACATTTAAAATATGTTTTTATGCCACATATTAAGTTAAGTTTGTATTTGAGTTTATCTTAATTCAAATTCTAGACTTTTGATTTATAACTTTGGTGTCTAAATAATGCAAAAGGTTTCAATAAACATTATTGCAATCAAAGACGGCTTTCATTAGTTCTAGTTTATTCTTATATCCCTCTAATTAAATTCTTAGCTCCAAAGGTTTTTATTAGTCTTTATGAATTTATATGCAGAAATATTTATGTTAAACTTATAAACTAGTCTTCTCCTAGTGCATTTATGTTCTTAAAATCCCTCTTAGCTTTGATGTTTCATAATGAAATATAACTCTTAGTTTTATTGGTTTTGTAATCTAAATATACTAGCTACTTTTCTTAGAACCTAAAAAATATAAATGTTCTTGAATTGAATTTTTTTTGACTTTATTTCTTAGATTTTTATAGGTCATGAGTACAAAAACAATTATATGCAATATTTGGTACATATATTGATATTTTTGGATTTGAAATTAATATAATTTGGATTTGAACCTTGATTTGCATCGTTCCTATATACATTTTAACAAAACATTGCTTTTGTTTGATTTTTTCACGAAATGCCAAAAATAAAAAAATTGTGGAATCCGATGAAGATCTGCGGTATACGCAAAAACCTAAAGATATTTGAAAGAATTTAAAACTAATTAATGATCTATCATGAGTTAAAAGATTAATTTTTGTTAGAACGACATTATTTTTTCACCATATAAAATAAAAAATATTGAATGCTGAAAAGTTGTCAAGCAGCAAATAAAATTGACAAAATTTTTATTGCCGATTAAATCTCTTTTTTTCTTTTTTCTATTTATATAATACATTGTTCACCCGAACTAAGTATTATGAATTTGTTTATTACAACATAAAGAAGCAATTATTTCAAGTATTTTATTCCGATATTTATATGAGTAATTAACGTAATAAATTCTGGTTTCAATTATTGTTCTTTGAATCAACAATTTTGTGATTTCAATAATATAATTATACAAAAATATATTTCACAGAGAAAATCGTATATTGTGATAGCTTTTAAGATTATGTGAAAACTACAATATGCTTATAACAAATTTTTTTACGTAAACCGAATTTTATAAAATGTTTAAACTGTCTCTTGTTTTAATATTAAATTTATTTAATATTCATTCACTTTTTTGAAATCCTTAATCTAATTTTTATTGAAAAAATGCAAATTCATCTGTGAAGTGTTGTAGGTATAGCTATTTAATAACCTATATTGATCTTTGTTCTCATATTATTCTCATTTTCCAGTATATTGATAGATTAGTTCATATTATGTTTCGAAAAATATTTATTTATTTTTGTAACTGTTAATTTGATGAAATAAAGTTTCTTATTTATTTGTGTCTTTTATTCGGTATAGAACTATAAAATAGAAATCAGAAGAAATTCGAATTAATAATTTGAAATAGTGATACACATAACAAAAAAGGTTAACTTTTTACATTTCTAGATTCATCAATTTACAAGAAAAATATTTACTCGAATAGTTTTATATTTAAAGTGTATTAAATGAATAGTTTTGAAATATTATAAAATTGATTTTAAACAATAAAATTGTTTATCTAAAATATAATAAAATTAAAATTTGATGAAAGCTTCATTCAAAAAACTCTAGGTTGGGCCTGAAAATTACTTTTGTAAGAATTAAAAATTTTATATTGATGAAAAGATTGCAAATAAATTTATAAGAAATGTTTTTTAAGCAATCTTCTAATTGTAGAAGCAAACCGATTTGATCCTAAAAATGTTCTGTATTTAAAAAACGGTGCTTTGTGTGTTGAGTCACTGAACCGACACAAAAAATTCGAATCGTAAAATATTTGTGTCATATCACATTGTAGAAATCTGTAAATGCTTTTCCATCTAATTTGATTTACCGCTTAATCCGATCCAATAGACGCATTTCATATTATCTTCATATAACTTGCAAAGTTTATCTTCTTAAATCATATTCTTTTGGTTGTATAAATGAAATTATAAGCAATAAAAAAGTCTCAAACGTTTAATTTAATAAAATCCATGTTATTTAATTATGATTATATTTGGTTCATCTATATTTTCGATTTCTTTGTTAAAATTTGATGCATTGATTTTCTATGGTTGAATATTATATCTTTTTATAGAAGTGGCATATGTTATATTTTTTTCTCGATTGAAGCGGTTCTAGCTTTCACATGAATAATTACATCTCATATCTATTGGCATCCTTTGAATATGTACAACCAAATATTTTTAATCTAAACTGTATGTAAAATACAAAGATGCCATTATATTAGGATTTAATTAAATCAAATTATCTAAATAATATTTATACTATATTGAATATAGCAAGAAAATTCTGTATTTATAAAGTAATTTGGAAGATTTATTAAATTATTAAAGTATGAATTGAGATAAATTTATCATTTCGATTTTTCAAATTTTAAATTTAATATAAAGTCTATTTTTTTATATTTGCATTGTTTCGATTAAAATTTGCAATAAGAATAAAACTATAATTTTTTATAAAAAAATATTTAAGTTTATAAACCTGTTGTATTATTTATTTCCAGAACTCATTATATTCTATTTCTAGAAATATGTGATTTCGTGAATCGATTAGCCGCTATTGGTGATTTTTTTAAAATTTAATTAATATTATATTATTTTTTAAAAAAAAAGAAGTTTAAAATGTTTATGAGGAAACTCCAATTTAATCTTGCCTTGTATACTCAAAGAATTAAAAGTATATAACATTAAAAAAAATGTTTATGAGTAAATTCAATTTAATCTTGCCTTGTATACTCAAAGACTCAAAAGTATATAACATTAAAAAAAATGTTTATGAAGTAAATTCAATTTAATCTTGCCTTGTATACTCAAAGACTCAAAAGTATATAACATTAAAAAAAATGTTTATATCACTATCTACTAATAAAAAATTCTTTTTGTGTCTAAATCTGCAAAGCAAATTTTTTAGAAATGTTTCCTTTGGTTTAAACCATAGAAACTTTATAAACAAATATATTTATAAAAAAAATTTGAGAAAAGAATCTTGAAAATAAAATGTTTATTAAAATTATTATTAAAGCTTTCCATACTTTTATTAATAGGATAAATATACATCATTGGTGTAATTTTATAAATTTATAGCTATTAAGAATTTGTATAGCTGTCAAGATAAAGAATCTATTCCATCATAATTTACAATATTCTTAATTTTTGCAGTGATAATTATCGCTAAATGGTCGTGAATGAATTTTTATGACAGCGCTGTAGAAGGACTTCTTCTTACATGAATATGTGGCGCTTAGATATTGTGTTCATTTTAACCATTTTTTAATCCGTATACCTTTATTATTGATTTATAAATTTCCTAAAATTTTATTTGTTCTAAATTGACCATTTAGATTGAAAGTTTGATAATTAAATAAATTTTATCTTAAAGTGTATATCTAGGGTTTGCTTCTGAATTATTCATAATATCTGGTATTTTTCGCTCTATAAATACTTTTTTTGAACTAATTTTTTTAGATTAGAATAATTTCTATAGTCAAATTATTCTATTATATTCATTCGCTCTTTTATGGAAGGAGATATTGAAAATTTTTATTTTCTTTATTTAATTTTTTTTAAATTGTATTTTCTAGACAAAAGATATACCTCATGTTAATAAATTAAAATAAAATTCGAATATATAATTTATTCTAAAAAATCATTTTTTTTTAATTTGTACTAACTATTTCTGAGAGGGTGTTTTTAACATTAAATTTTAGATTTTGTTTCAAATTGAATTAATGTGATTCTATATGCCAAGCAGATGTAAAATTTAAATGTAAGATTCGACTCAGGTTATAAAATACTGAATATATTAACGACAAAAAAATAAATATTAATTTTTAAGGTGTAAATTCCATTATAGTTTATTAACAAAAAAGATAATTCAAATATTTTCTAGCAAGAAAACAAGAATATCAGCTTGATTTTAGTCTCTTCGTTTTAGTGGTGTTTTTTTTGAATAGGAAGAAATATAAGTTTCTTTTGATAACTCGTAAATATTTTTATGAAAATATGTACCAATCTATTTAATTAATTTATTAATTAACAAATCATGGTTTTTAAAATTACTATCGCAAAAAACCTTAGCTTTCTACATCAAAAACCTTTAAGACTGTATCATAATCTATTAAATATAGTTGGTTCGAATTAATTATCTTCTAATATAGTTACTTTTAATATTTATCCTAATTTACTTCTGTTATAATAATTCGGAATTTAAAAATCTAAATTATATTTCTTTTATTAAATATTATTAGAAATAATATTTTTATTAATCTTAAACTACGAGATTCTGTTTTTAAAAATTCATAATATCATTAAATTAGCTAAATTCTAAAGCTTATATATTATAATAAACTTTCGAACTAAATATAACAAACGATTATAGAATTTTCCAATAAAAATTATTTCAAAATGACTTTTAATTATACTTAAAGCTTTCATGTTTCAACTAATAAAAAATTAAATCATTGTTTTGACTTCAATATGGTAGCTTGCTCAATAATATTATTCTGTATTCCTCCAAAAAAAATAAGATAGAACTATATATCTCTTCTTTAAAAAGTTTATTCATTTTTATTTCTACTCTTACGAACTCTAATAGATAGTTTAGGCTTTTATATTAAAAAAAGTGTTTTAATCGTGAGAAAACCTGTAATTATGAAAATCAAATACAAACCTTCAACTGAAATTTGCTATTAAGTTCTTCGATTTATGTAATTTCTATTACATTTTATCCTATTTGGTGTGTTTATCAAGGTAAAAGCATAAGTTAAAAAAAAGATATTTTACACTGCAAAAATAATATCTCTGTGAAAAAATTCATGAAGACTAAAAATATTCTTAATAACGTTTTTAAACAAATTGAAGTATTATTAAAATCGTTTTAGAAAAATTCTATACCGCTTTACTATTCAAATTTTATATAAAAAATCTTTTTAAAAAATATGCATCATTAGAAAATTCCAATTAAAAAAAATTCATAATTCTATTTAATTTTTATCAGAAAAATTTTATAAAAATTCTGATTTTCATAATATATTAAAAATAAACGAATTTCTCCGAGATATATTGATATCAAGCTCGTATTATATTTTTCTTTAAATAAAAAGTGAGATAGATCCATGTAACTTAATTTAGTATTAGGCTATTTAGTTTTACTGGATAAATTTATTACTCAGAATGATGTAGAAGTAAACACATTCTTTTAAAAATAAGATTTTTTAAAAAAAATATCGATTTATATAAATTGATATAAAGCGAAATAAATTATAGACGAAATCGAACTGAAAAGACATAAATTTTATCATAAGGCAATAAAGTCACCTGCTTATCTTTCCAAAAAAATGACTTAGAGCAAAAAGAAAGTCTATATAAATTAACGCTTTCAAGAAATTATTTTTAATCAGAAAACCGAAGTAAACTATGATGCTTAAAAATGGATCTCTGGTTTGTAATGCTCATCTAATTCCGTATGTTTTGTAAAAAATATTAATGATGTATGTTATTTTGTCTAATTATCTTGCTTAAATAGCAAAAAAAGACACCTATTGAAGAGAACTATAAAACATTGATAATTATGTGGTTAAGGATCAGATGTTTGAACGTATATTTTGAATGGAACAGAAAGTTTGATCAATTATTTTAATTAAAAATAAATACGGCTTAGCAATAGTATAAGAATTTCATCTGGTAAAATTTACAAGTTTTTTCTTTTTTCTTTATATCAAATTATTTGCTACAATTAACCAATTATGAAAGAAAATAACGGGTTTAATGTAATAACCTTTCCGAATTTAGCTTGAATAATGATACCTGGCTCGATATACATAAGTATTAGTATTTTACAATTGCATTACTAAACTTGGTTTTGTAGCTCCTAGAATCATTTAGTTCTCACATATCAAATCGGCTCAAAATATATGCTTTATTGACATTTATTTCCAAAAAAGATATTCTTTACATATTTTGTTGAAATCGTGACTAATTAGATATTAAATCTCTATATATTATACTCGATTTTCTTTTTCTATATTTATATTATTATTGTAATGAATCTATTCTGTATTTTCAAATGTGAATTAGTAAAGATTGTGGCTTTTATTTCGCTAAATATTTTATTTTATTGTGTTTGAAATTTCATATCTTGATGAGCAATTCTATGATTAATTGGAAAATTACAATTTCATCCTTTAAAATGCTCAATTAATCTTGCTTAGAACTATTAAAGAGGTGATGTTTTTTAAAACTTATCTGAAATGTTAAAATTAAATTATCCTATTGTTCAAGCGGAACTTTACGCGTGTCCGATTTAAATATTAAAGTTTAATCTGCTGTTCAATTAGGTTTCTTGTATATTCAAATATTTACCCAAAGCTTAATCTTTAGGCTTGCTTCAAAAATTTGTTTTAAAAAATATAAATTTCTAATTCATAGTTTAACCGCTTGAATTTCTTAGCATTCATTGAATAAACATAATTATGCTTTCTGAATCTCTTTCCATTCATATTTTAAAGAGAATTTTAGGTTTTACTTGGTATAATGTTAGTAAATTTAAATACATTTAAACCGTATTTTTATTTTAATATAAATCGAGTCAAATGTATATTAAGATCAGTTAAACACACTTTTATGTTATTGAGATTGAGAAAAACAATTTCTTCTCGAATTACACAAAAAACACACAACCAAAATCGCTAAAAAAAATTACATAGTCAGTTTTATAAAGAAACAAATGTTTTTTGATAAGATGAATTGACCGCTCATATTTCACAATTTTCTCATGGTTTTTCCCTTCGCATTCGTTATAAGGTTTCTATGTTATCATTTTCTGTATTTCTAGTAATTATCTTCATTTCATATTTTATATTAATTAGCCGATGTTTTATTGATGTATTCGCAGCAAATTATTCTGCTAAAGCCAATAATTCGGCTGTTTTTTAAAAAAAGTATATAAAAGTAGATTTATTGCAGCAAAAATTATCTAAAACATCATTTTTTACTTATAAGTTTGTCTATATTCTATTCTAATATAAAATAACAAATAAATTTACAAATTATACAAAATTTAATAAATATAGTCTTGGTCGAATCTATAAAACAATATTAATTGGTATTTTAATCGTTTTTATACATTTGTTCTTTGGTTTAAAACTTTTTATAAATTTGTTATAACTTTTATATACTTAACATCTTTTATAAATTACTACATATATTAGTATAGTTAACACCATTTATTTATATGTCTATATAATTGATACCTTCTATACGTTAAATAAGTTAACACCCCATGACGCTATTTATAAATAACACCCTTCCCATCTCTATATAATTAACACCTCCTATACAATTGATAATTAACACACTACGAGTCTGTTTAATTAACACCCCGTCTCATCCCTATATAATTAACACCTCCTTTATATTTCAAAATTAACACCCTTAAATTCTATTTATAATTTATCACCTTTTCTCCTTCCTTTTTCTATATTTATTTTTTAAAAAAAGAGAAAATTCAAATCCTTATCATCCTCAGGTATCTCCTGACTTTGTTTCTTATCTTTCCTCTTTCTCTCTTCTATTTTTGTTATTGTGGTTTTGACCCTGTCAATCAAATCAATCTTTTTACCAGTATGATTCAACCCAAACTCTTTCATAATTGCCTTAAGTTGCTGTACAGTAACATTTTCATAGTCTAATTCTACTGTCTTATTAAGAAAATTAGTCGATATCTTTTTAAACTCATCAATATGCTGTTGCTCTGTGGGATGGGCACTGTTCAGATACAAAGGAAGAATAGAATTATGATTATTCTTCTCAATAAAAGGCGGTGCTCGTTTTATAGTACCGATATACATCTTCTGTGATTTATCTGTGCCTTGTATGAAATCTAAAGAACTATATTTGGACGGGTGAAGTATATTTGGATAAAAATCTTGATGGTGTTTAATATATTGCCAGAGAAGAGGATTATTCTTTCTTTTTTTTCTATTCATCCACGGATTGTCATTCAGTGGCTGGTAGAAAGGATATTCAGGATAAAAAGAATTATATGGCTGCGTGTATGGCTGAGAGTATGGCGGCTGTGTGTATGGCTGAGGATACTGCTGAGGATTGTTATTCATTGGTTGTGGTCCCCCATAATCAAATGTGTTGAAATCTGTACGTCTATCTCTCATACCAGTATCATCGCCAAAAAGTTGACCGGGCGATATTCCTTTCGCATTGAAATATTCCATACGTTGTTCGTCGGTTAATCCGTCTAAATGCATCTCTTTCTTGCGTGGTCTGCCACGTGATGGTATTTCTATATTGTTTATGTCTTGTGGGAGTCGATCTGACATTTTTTTTGTTTTGTAGTTTTACATTTTCTTTTGTTTAATCTTTAAGTGTTACAGATGTGTTTTACTTTCCTTTTTGCTACAGATTGCAGATGATACAGTGTTTTATAAGTTATGTAAATAAAGTGGTGTTAATTACTAGGCTGTTGTAGGGTTTATTTATAGTAATTAAAGGGGTTTTAATTATCTGCCATCGGTCTACTTAGCTAAAGGGGTGTTAATTACCGGGATATGGTATTAATCAAGGAGGTGTTAGTGATAAAGAATTGGTGTTGTTAGCTAAAGGGGTGTTAATTACACGGATATGGTATTAATCAAAGAGGTGTTAGTGATAAGGAATTGGTGTTCTTAGCTAAGGAGTGTTAATTACCGGGATATGGATATTAATCAAAGAGGTGTTAGTGATAAGGAATTGGTGTTCGTAGTTAAAGTTGTTTTATTATTAAAATTAACGGTTTTAAAAAATCTTCTAAAATAAAAAAGAAAATGAAAGACTGCTAATAATTTGTGTTAAATATATAGAATTTCTATATTTAATTCGCCTCAAAATAATTATAATTTAAGCACTTATGAATATGTAAATGAAGACTTAGAAAGATTAAAAAAATAGTTTAATTCTTAATAATTATATACTAAGATTTATTTGTCAAAACTACAGAAGTAGAGGACTCATAGCTCAATGGTTAAAGCGTCGGTCTACGAAGCCGGAGATTCGGGGTTCGAATCCCCGTGAGTTCGAATTTTAATTTATCTAATTTAAATGCCGTCTGTTAACGTTATATATGGGAACTGTTAAGATATATTTTGTGTATTAAATTTTTATTTCAATAACTAAAAAATTACTTTTTCAATAATCTAATATGATTTGGAACTTATAAAATTTTTTAATATTGAATTCATTTAATTTCTTTAAATATTTTTTTTTAGTTGCCAGTATATTTTGTTAAATTTAATATAATTTTAATAATGAGTTAATGTTCAAAGTGTAGAAGAAATGAGTAATAAGCTGATAAAAATATTTTATCACAGAAATTTATATGAAAAGAATTTTTCAGAGTTATTAATTTTTGTTTTCTTTGTTTATTTATATTAAGTAAAAAAAAATAATTTGTCTTATGATTCTATATATCTTAACACCTAAAAAGGTAAAAGATAACGAGAATAAGTAGGTATGATTCTATATAAATACTTCGTGCATATTTTCTTCTAATCGTCTTTTTTTACAATCTTTTTTATATTTGATATAAATTCTTTTCATTCTTATAATTTATAATATAAATCAGTTATTAGATTCTTTTTAAGGTTATTATTTTAAAGGTTATATTAATTTGCTTAGATTTTAAGAATCTGTAGGAAAAATCAGCCTTATGTTGTATAGAGTTTTCTAGGAATTGCTTATATATGAAGACAATATATTGCTGATACTAAATTATGCTTTCATTATTTCTCTAAATTTATTTCATACTTTTTTTGGTAAATTAGGTGTGAATTTTTTTATATTCTTGGCTAGTAGAAAAATAGATTAAAATATGAAAATATACTGATAATATATATGCTGTTTTGTAGATTTGAGGTATGTTCTTAAGACCTTCCGTGGTATAACTTAAAGATTATACTAGAAGGTTTAGACAAAAAATCTATTTATGTCTGAAATATTTATTTACACCTTTTCTTTTTATATTCCCTTTCGATTATTCTAAATATTGTCATTTCTACGCAAAAAAATTTATAATAATGATTTTTTTAAACTCACACGTAATGCCTTTAATAAATTTGATATTCAAAATACAAACATTTTTATTTTGAATACTCACGTTTTTAAAACACGTGACATGTGTTTTATTGTTTTCATTAACTTGGTATGGTTCTAGATTTAACATGATAATTGAATTTCAAAAGCAGAATCTGTATCTGTAAGATAACTAAATTTTGAATCTTTTTATCAAAAGCTGTTCATAATAGATTTAATAGGCAAGACAAGCGGCTGAAGTCAATCTTTCTCACCTACTTAAGGTTTGATTGCAAGTCAAAACCCATTTAGACTTAGCCAAGACCGGCAGCATTTTTACTTGCACTATACTTTCCGAAATCAATAAAACTCCTACTAAGATATATTCCGCAGACTTATAGGAGGTCTATCTCAAATTTTCAATCTCATACCATCAACCACAACAAGTTACATTGTATTCATTGTTTGAAAGCGGTTGTTTTTTTATATCTCAGGCGCAGCGTCTTAAACTTGAAAGACCAAAACTTACTATAACTGTACATTACCTAAATTTTAGTCGTATTATCAAATAAGTAAAATAAAAGACTACAAATTAATATAAAGAAGTATAGAATTATATTTACTACCTATTCAATATTAAGTATTCATCGAAGAACCAAAAAGTAGAGTGTTTTAAATTCGAGCGCAGTTTCTTCTCAATTTTACATACTCTTAGAACAGCATGTATTAAATTATGTCTCACACCTTTAACTATAACGATTTAAATGTGTAATTATCAATATTTTACGTCAAGCTATTTGATTTATATCTTAATCATACAATTAAAGTTTTAATTTTTGATCCAACTGATTATTTTATTAATGATTATTCATTTATAGAATAAATCTAATTAAAATGAATATCTTGTACTATTAATTGCATGATATCTCGTAAATACATGTAATAGTTTTTTTATCAGAATGAAGGTTAGTTAATATATGAGTAATTCGAGATTAAATAATTTTGTTGTTAGAAATATTTTTGCTTTTCAATCATTTATACTTTATTTGACTTTGATAAATGTATTATATGATCTAATAATCAGATTGGTTGTAAAATATTCTCGGTTTTTGTGTTTTTTTAATGGATTTGCTCTGAATTAAGATTTTTTGGAATATAGAATATTTTTATGATAATCTATTCATTTATTGTGTTTTTGCGTGAAAAAAAGATTTTATCTGCTTTTTATAGAAAGATTAAGATTAATTATTAAATTACAAAAAAATATAAAAATTAGAATATTTAATTATTTAATTGGGTAATTTCATTTATTTTCGTAACAATTAACTATTTTTTTAAATTTTAGATATTCTTTAGTAAAAGCAGACAAGAAGGGTGTTTCATTTTGGATAGACATTGAGCAATGTAATAAATTGATGATGCTTACGTTTAAATTTAAATTATTATGAAAAATATAATGGTACAGGTCGGTTGGAACTAGAAATTTTACAAAAAAAATATTTTCTGAAAAATGATTAAAAAATAAGGTAAGTTTTGAGTCAAATACTGGTTGGTAACCAGATCTCACATATAAAATGGGCTGATTAAATTCATCAGAGTATTCAAATATCCGAATTTTGTTCAACTTGCTTCGAAATTGTTGGAATTGAATTGAAAAATGGTATTCAAAGCATAAAGCAACGATTTTCTTACTTAAATCAAAGTCAACATGTTTAAAATCGGTTTCGATCAATACTTCTTTTAAATAGCTTAGTTTATACAAACAGAAATTCCAGAGTTGAATATATTTTGTATCAGAATAAAAATCATAAGATAATATGTATATAATATTGCAAATCTTTGCAATTTTTTCAAAATTGTCACTGTTTATATCGTAGATTTTATATAATTCTATTAAATTTCTGATATGCCAAATGATTTCGGCTTTATCATATGTATAAGTAACTGTTGAACTAGTTGGCAAGCATTCCTGCGCGCAAGCCATAAAAATTTTGTTAAAAGATTCTTGACCACTTAGCAGGCTATTTTTCTGCATCAGTTCACCCATTTTATTGATAGAAGCATCAAACACTATGTTTACTTTTGCCATGCAATAATCTGTTTCCTCATTAATTTTCCTAGTGGAGAAAACATCTCCTATAATCACGGAACAATTTTTAACCCGATCAAAATTATTATCGTCAAAAATAAATGATGTAGTATTTTCGTATAAAGACAAAAAAAATAACGACAAAATTCTAAAAAAAATATCTTCTCGATTTCCTTCAAAAAATTCTTGCCATTTTACCGAAAAAGGATTGCATCTACATTTCAGAACAAGATCATGGAAATTGAAATTAAATTTAAAATATGAGGAATCCAAAAATGACTCCGTTTTTTTATCCAAAATCTTCATTTTCTCGTTTGTTAAAAAAAACATAACTTTTATACGTTCTTCCTCTGTATTTAGAAAATCATAAAGTGTGTTTACAATAATCTGTAAATTCCAAGCAAAATTTAAACTAACTTGAAAATATTTTTTATCATTCGTATGACTGTTTTTTAATTTATCAAAATATTCAATATATTTCATCCTGATTAGTAATAACATAAAATTACAATAAAATATTTCTATATTCCCACTAATATTCAGAAACAACTTACAAAAATGTAAAATAGGAAATATATATTCTTCATTAGATACCATAGCCTCACTATGATCAAAATTGAATATTTCTCCAAAATTTCTTTCAATAGTTTCTATTACCAAAGTAGGAAAGTAATTTCTAAATGTGTTCACATAAGTAAGTGCATTATGTTCTAGATATATTGGTAATATCATATTGTAATCTTCTCTTTCTGATAACAAATCATTTAAACACCATATTGAACAACAAAATTTAAATATTGAAAACATTGGGTGAAAAAAATAAAATTTTAGAAAAACTTAATTTATTTATTTTGATTGAATTAAACAGCCAATAATTTTCATTTTTGATTTTTAGTGATCTGTTATATTCTAAAATATCTATATGTTCAATTTTTTTTCTATATTTTGAAATATTTGGTCATTTTCGGTCTTTTTTCTGAAAATCATATTAAAAAATTATTTCTTCGTTATATTCTTATCACTTCTTTGTATTTATAAAGGAATCGAAATTTGTGTTTGTTTTATACCTCTTAATTTCTATAGCATATTATATTCTCATTTATAGTCTCTTTGGCATTAGTTTGTCGCTATGGCTATCTTGGATGGCTAAATAGATGGCTTGAAGTAGCTAAAAATGGTCTGCTCTACCTAGATCATTATAATTACATATATGTAAGCGTTTTAAAGAGATTTCGGTTTCTTTGTAATGATATCTAGCTAGTTATTCCATAAGATATTATTTATTTTGAATCTGTAAATGGATCTCATATAATAGATAACAAGTAAAATAATAAAATCTCTTCGCTTTCAATAATGCTATAAATTCGATGGTGTACTTTCCTACTCTACTATATGTCATATAATTTAATTTTCTTAACCTAAACACATATCCAACTATTATTTCGAATTTCGTTATCTTATTTATTCGGTTGCTTCGTCAAATTCTTCCATAATAATCCATAATTCCTGTAAAATGTGATTATTAATTCGTTTTAAAGACTTATATTTATATTCATGTGAAGGAGTTGACGAAAAGATCGATAAACTATATGATTCGCCTGATACAGTAATTTTAAATATTTTTTTCACATTGAAGAATTGCCAAATGGCCACCAAATTTCCTTACTAATTTATCTCGACCTTTCTTTTACTAATCAAAATACATTTCTATCCTAAATATAGCAAACATCACTTTGTCTGATATTATCTTCTATGTGCATTCTATAAAGTCACGAAACTTGTATTTCATTGTTCCGAAGCATTTAGAACTTCGATTATATTTTGTTATATAAATTTTCCAGTTAGTCCACTTCTACTTTCTATATTATAACTTCTGTTTCTATCTTTTATCCACCTTGATTTACCTTTTCGTCAGTACAAGATATGTTTATTATACTTAATCATCGTTAAGGATTGCTGCTCTTCTAGTTGATATTTCTTGATTGCATTTCAAATACTACAGGAATATGTAAAACTTCTATATTATTGCCTCATATGATGAGATACATAATACATAATTTCATATGGGGAACGTATGTTTAATATTAAATTATCTTTTAATAAAATTTGTACAAATGAAACTAAAGTACGGGAAAATAAGTAATTTAGTTTCAATTATTTGATTAAGAAAGTTGTTTTTGCCATTTTACTGAGAAAAATTTTATTATTCTCAGTACAACTTACAAAGAGCAAAATAATTAAATAATTCAAAATATTCTGATTTTTTCAAAAGTGTTTTAAAAAATTTGTCACATCAAATGTATTAGAAGCAATAAATTAACCAATAAAATGTGATGAAAAAAGTATGAAACATAGCTTTTGATAAGAAAACGTAAAAATAGTAAAATTAATTGATTAAAAAAGTATGGATTTAGAGAAAAACGAAAATGAAATAAATTTTTATACAGAAAACTGTTCATCTTCATCATTAGAAATATTTATAGAAAGTGACGTGTCTACACTAAGCAATTTAAACACCGATGCAATTATTACAAAAAAAAATGACCAATCTGTTCTTGTTATTCCACAAGATATAAGTTTCAGTATTTATGAAAATATAAAACACTTTTCAAATATTTTTAATCGTGATATGTACCTAGAAAAGAAATCAGATTCCCTTGAATTGGAAATAAATAGTGCAATTTTACGTAGAAATAATTCTTCTAATTGCGTTAAGAACATAGAATTATACCAAAATAATCTTAAAAGTATAAAAATCCTCGAAATTAATTCCTACAATTTATCTGGAGAAGATATAAAAGCATTTGATATATTTTTAGAAGGTAATGAAATCACTGTAATTGATGATTTTATCTCTATTTATAACAATAACATTATTTCTATCTATAAATGGGACTCAAATATAAAATTATCCAAAATAAAAGTATTTAAAACACACCTTCTGCTCTTCTACATCAAATCAAATCTACTTTCCAAAAACTCCAGAATAATATTTTACACAATAATTCTTACTTTAATAAAACAGAAAATAAAACGAATCGATTCATTTTTAGAAGGTATTTTACTCTATTTAGACATTGATAATATAACTGATATGGAAATTATTGATGAAAAAATCATTATAAAATATAAAAATTCCATTTCATATTCCTACGATTTATATTTGAACCGAATAGATACACCAAACAATTACAATATAAATTCTATAAACACATCCTCTACCAACAATACACCAAATATAAACACCAAAAACACAAATAATTGCACCAAAAAAGATATTCTATCACAAATAAACACCTCAAACACCACAATAATTGTAAAACCAGATATTATTGAAATAAACCACAAAGAAAAATCTTTCTTTGAAAATATAAAAGTACCAAATGCCCAACAATGTGTATATACAAGTAATTATATGTTTCTTCTCTGTGATAAATTTATTCGAGTATTAAAATTTCTTTAAATGTGCTTTCTATATTAAATATTTTCAAATATTTTCATATTAATGTATTAGTTGTATTTAATTTATTTATATTATAAGATTTATTTTTATTACATTTTTCATATTCAATATTAATATTATAGTCGATTTATATTGTATCCATTGCATTTTATTTATTGATATTAAATTCAATCTATTTTAATTTGTATTCATTTTATATTAATTTATATCCAATTTATATTCGTTTTATATTCGTTTTGTATTCATTTTATATCCAATTTATATTAATTTATATCCAATTTATATTCGTTTTGTATTCATCTTGCAACAATCTATTTTAATTTATATTCGTTTTGTATTCATTTTAGATTCATTTTGTATTTAATTTTATTTAATCTTTCGAATGTTTTAATCTGTTTAATAATTTATTGTTTACCTTTCTTTATATATTAAAAAACCCCTTTATTCATTATTACCTATTTCTGATCTATTATTTTAATTTCCCTTCTTTTTTTAATAAAGTAATTTTTAATAAATTATTCATTCAATAAAAATAAAAAAATATTTAATAAGAAATAAAAATAAAATAGTTTATGCGTTCGTTATATTTGATAAATTAAAAAAATATAGCAAATCAAGATTAAAAGAAAGAGGGAAGGAGGAGAGAAGAAATAAAAACAAACTAATACAATGCAAACGATAATAATACAAACTGACACAATTCAAAGAACAAACTATAAAAGTATATAAAATATAAAAAAAACTTAAAGGGAAACTTTACTCATCATTTTTAACGTTTTCTTGTTCTTTTCTCTTTTGTCTCTCATCTGCTCGTTTCTGGTAAACCATTTTTTCTTCATCACTCATATTTTTCCATTTGGCAGATACAGTTGATGCAAGTGAACCGAACTTGGAACCAGGATTTTGACTTTTAATCATTGAGTACTGTTCAGCTGTAAACTCGTTGTAGGCAGAGATGGCTCGTGTTCCTTTCTTCTTCTTCTTACTAGTAGTGGTCTGCTTGCTTTTCTGCTCAAACTCTTTGTATCCTGGTGTCAACGTATATTCCTTCCATGCTTCCTTGAACTCTTTGCTTCGCTTTTCATATTCTGCATTGTAAATTTCTTTTTCTTTTGGATCAAGAGATGCCCACATTTCACCAAAACGTTTAAGTTGGTCTTTTACTGGTACATTCTCAAGTTCTGATGCCATTAACTCACGTTGTTTGGTACAGTAAATAAGATATGCTGAACCAGGACGTTTTGGTGCATTAGGATCCTTTAAAGATTTTTTTACCATTATAGGGGATGTAAATGAAACTGTTAAATATAAGAAATGGCGGTAAAAATTAAAAGGAGGTTAATAAAGGGATCTTAATAGATAGAAGTGGAGGAGGGTGATGTTTAAAGGGGTGTTAAGGAATAGAAGTAGAGTGTGGTGTTTAAAGGGGTTTTAACAAATAGAAGAAACGGGGTATGTTTAAAGGGTCTTTAATCAATACTTAAAAGGTTATAATAGAAAAAGAATTTGTTATAATTAAAGGGGTGTTAATCAATTGTATTATATCTGTTTAAATTAAAGGGGTGATAATTGAAGAATAGATATTTGTAATAAACAAAAGGGTATTAATCAATAGTATTATATCTGATAAACTTAAGAGGTGTTAATTTAACAGAAATATATTTGTTATAATTAAAAGGGTTTTAATATATAAGAGAATAGCAAACTTAAGAGGTGTTAATTTAACAGAAATATATTTGTTATAATTAAAGTGTTTATTTTAATACTCTTTTTTTTAAATTAAATTTATTTTTATAATTCTTAATTAAATATTCTTTAATCTCTTCTTTCGATAAACATACTTTTATAATTTTTCTTTTTCTATTTTTAATGTTTATATATATTTTTTATATTATTTATATCAATTTTATTTAAAAGTATCACATCTTTGTAAAATAGTGGCAAGTGTTATATTTGTTTTTATCACATTAAGGCAGTTCTAGGTTTAACATAAATGACTGCTACCCCACCACTTCATTGGTAACCCTGCGATACCTACGTCCCAAAGCCTTTCATCTACCAGGTATGTAGAACTTAATTAATAAGCGAAGCTGTTTCCCGGAGTTCGTTAATGTCCTTTGCATGGAGTGTGATCAAAGGCCGAAGCCCCCCTGGGCTCCCCCAAGACTATGCAGCATTCCCACTTACTCTACACTTTCTGAACCTAATAAACTTCTAGCTAAGATATATTTCAGAGACTTATATGAGATTCACTTAGACAGTGCAATGTCAGACAAATAGGTATAACCTGCTACTTAGCTTTCCTGGCTTTGAATGGTTTTTTGTTTTATATCTCCCAGGCGCTAAGTCTTCTAACCCGAGTGAGCAAGGCTAGTTTTCCATGCTTTTACATGGCAATTACCTACATGTTCAGCTGCGGTCTGCAATCTGGTTACATAAAAAACTACAAATAAATTTGTAGAAAAAGTTTCACCATTTCTTAGACCTCTCCTCTTCATAACAACTCCCATGGAACAACCGAAGATGTAGTGTGGTTTTATTCCCACCAAAAATCCAAACAATTATCTCACAACAGTTTCACACACTCATTTCCAAGCAGAAAGTTTTTTATGTGGTTATCCTCCCTCCACAAATTATTTATATTACATTTAATGTCTTATATTTATATAGTGGTGGAGGGTGGATAACCACATAAAAAACACTCTACTTGGCAATGAGTGCCTATAATTTCTTGAAAATCGTTGTTGTAATCATATTGGGATATAAGCCATGCTAAATCTATAGGCCAGTTTCTTATAATCCGGAGTTATAAGAATGAAAAGAAACAAATGGGAAATTTTCATTTGTTCATCCTCGACACCAGAGGATAAAGAGAATGGAAATATGTATATTTTATTATATTAATGTCTTGCATCTGTATTTAAATTTCTATTTTATTTCTATTTCTATTGGTTTATATATTTAAAAGTATCACATCTTTTACAATAATGGCAAGTGTAATATTTGTTTTCATGACATTAACGCGGTTCTAGGTTTAACATAAATGACTGCTACACTAACACTCCATCGGTAACCCCTGCGATACCTACGTTCCAAAGCCTTTCATCTACCAGGTATGTAGAACTTAATTAATAAGCGAAGCTGTTTCCCGGAGTTCGTTATAGTCTGTTGCATGGAGTGTGATCGAAGGCAGAAGCCCTCCTTGGGCTCCCATAAGACCATGCAGTATTCCCACTTATTCTACCCTTTCTGAACCAAATAAACTTCTAGCTAAGATATATTTCAGAGACTTACATGAGATTCACTTAGACAGTGCAATGTCAGACAAATAGGTATAACCTGCTACTTAGCTTTCCTGGCTTTAAATGGTTTTTTGTTTTGTATCTCCCAGGCGCCAAGTCTTCTAACCCGAGTGAGCAAGGCTAGGTTTCTATGCTTTTAGATGGAAATTACTTATAAGTTCAGCTGCAGTCTGCGATCTAGTTATATAAAAAACTACAAATAAATTTGTAGAAAAAGTTTCTCCATTTCTTAGACCTTTCCCTCTCATAACAACTCCCATGGAACAACCGAAGATGTAGTGTGGTTTTATTCCCACCAAAAATCCAAACAATGATTCTCACACTTGTTTCACACACTCATTGCCAAGCTGAAAGTTTTTTATATTGTTATCTTCTCCACTATATTATATATAATAAATATTAAAAATATTAAAAAAAATTTAATTTTTTTTGTCTTTTTTAGGTTTTTATACTCTATTTACAAATTAGAAAAATTATATTTTCTTTCTAAATATTTATGTTAATATCGTTTAAAAGTTTCAAATTATAGTTTCTGAAAAGTAAAGAGGTTTAACCGTGCTTTCGTAATATTATATTTTTGACTTTTCATTTCAGCAATAAAAGTATTTACACTTTAAAATATTTAAAAGATCTATCTTTAATTGATTTAAAACAAAAATTGTAATTTTTTTATTTACATAGAAAAATCAATAAAAAATAAATATTTTTCGTATTTTTTTCAGTTACTAAATAAATTGAAAGCCATTTGAGGAATATTATATAATTTTGTTTTTTTAAAAAAACATGAATTTTAAAATAATCCGGATTCCTTATTTAAGCAATTTTTTTCATCTTTTATCTGTTTTTAAACGAAAATTTGATTAATTGTGCACATCAAGGAGATGTAGTTGTTAAAGACATGTATTGCACTGAAAATAAGTTAGGTGTTAGCCATTCTGATGGTAATTTTTCAATTCAAGATGCTAAAAATTCAACTCAGATTAGTAATTATGAAAATCCTCCTTCGTCATACTACTGTTTTTCGAATTAGCCTACAGTTACTCCTTTGGATTATTTAAAGCCGCCTATTGTGTTTATAGGAGTGGGTAGGTTATTTTTCGAATGTCTCCGCAAGGAAGAATATTTAAAAATGAACCATATAAAAAAACAAGACCAAATGATGGTTGCGTAAGGAAGAAAAACGATACGAAAGGATAAATTGACATAACTATTGGGTGTCATAAATTAAAAGAAACTATTCGATTTGCAGAAGAAATAGGGAAAGAAGAATAATTATATGGTTTTGGCTGCTTATCTTAACAAAATGACATACCAATTTCTTTTACCAAATTACAAAGTAAAACGTTTCAAAAAAGAGAGTCAATCACTACCCAAAATAAAGAAATAAAAAGAAATTCGTAGAAAAATAGAAATAAGAAACGCTTAAAAAACACTAAAAAGTTCGGTTTTAATTTCTCTTTATCTCTAATTTTTCTTCGATTTTAAACTCACATTAAAAATTCATCTTCTATATTTTTAAGTATTTGTAATATTTTTCTATTATTCTTCGAACATTGGTCTCAGACAATCTGTATTTATTCTTTATTCATTTTTTGGTCTATTTTCTTGATTTAGTTTGAATTTTTATCAATAAACTTTACTGAAAATAATTTAGTTGAAATACTGAATATAATTTTCTATATTGGCTTACAGTTCATCATATATTTTTCTGTTTTATTTACTCCGTAATTTTTTAGAGATTTCTTTTCTATTTTAAGTGAATGCTTTGGATTTGTTATTTTATGTAGAATTAAAGAAGGAATAAGTTTAATACATATTATTTTGATTATTCTTGTTCTATGTTCTATAATATAAATTATATGTAGGTTGATGTACTTTCTCAGTATATTTTAATACTTTTTTATACTTTTCATACTTAGCATCAGAATTTTAATTAGACTTTTAAATCTTCTTAATTTCAAGAAATCTGTTTGATTGTTGTTTTTCGACTGTTTATATGCCTCTATTCCATGAAATAGTTTAAGGTTGGTTGTTGAAACTCTATTTTTCGCAAAATGCAATTAAGATTATAAGACAGGAATTATTCTAAAATAAAATCTAGACAAAATACTTAGAAGTTTTCCAACAATAAAAATTTATAAATTTTTGATTCATATATGTAAAACGAATTTTTTTTGAAGTTTTTTTTTGTATTTTATTTATGATTTATATAATTACTTATTTTAGAAATAAAATTGAAAAAAAATTGTGAATTATTTCTGATTTTAAGATTTTATTTGCTAAAAATATAACCGAATAATTAAAAGTTGTAAAGTTATTTATTAAATGTACTTATTCAAATAAACAGAGGTAACAAATATATATAATTTATGAATATTTTTTTTTTACAAAATGAATTTCTAATTATATTGTTCATATTTATACTTTTGCATGGAAAAAATATATGGTTCTAGAGTTAGAGTTTATATGTATTAATTCTGACAAGAATGTATTCGAAACATTAAATTGAACTGAATGATGATATATTTCAGGCAATAGAACTCTTAATTTAAAAAGAGAATTTTAAAAATAGTTTCTTTCATTTCATAAAAACTATTCCGAACCAAGATTAGTGAAAATATTATTGGTTATAACAATAAAATATTCAAACCATGAATTATATCTTAGCATGATCTTAAAATAATTTGCCAAAAACCATTTCCTAATAAATTTATAAATTTTACAGTTTTATCTATAATTAGTAGAATATTTATATTGCAATAATTAAGGTTGGAAATTAGTAGTTTTTAAAACGATGAATGTGATTGAAGATAATTCAAACTTAAATTCTAGAAATACTTCAAATGAATAATGTTGTTATTCTGGTTTAATAAACTGACGATGCTTGAGTTGAATTAATTATAGAATTGTGAGTAGTTTTTAGTCTAAATTATTACTAAAATACATCCATCGTAAACTAAGCCGAAAAATAAATTTGTGTCACTTCAAATCTTAGGTCTTAAGAGATACGTCATTAGTCTGTATAAAAAGAGACATGTTAGGTTTGTAAATAAATACGGAAAATGGTCTATTTTCAATATAATAAGTTAAATTTGTAACAGCAGAAATCGAGCAAAATAAAGAACAAACTCTATGTACATTCCCATCCTTTTCAAAATACTATTCTATTTTAAGTTTAAGGTAAGAAGAAATTTTGCAAACTGCAATCAGATACGAAAAAAGATGAGAAAAATTTTTGATAGAATTTATGAAGATAACGTTGGTATGATATTATAATACTAATACGATAAGCTATACGCAAAAAAATATTTATGATGATGGGTATTTTTAAGACATACAAGGTTTTTAATTAAGAGAGTAAATGTTTACTAAAATAAATTATAAGTAGTAGCCTCATAGCTTGCATACCAGGAATTTGATTTCTCAAATTCATTTCATCTAGAATTTAATCCTTAAGATTTGATTCTAAAAAAAGAGATTTCGATAGCAATCAAAATATAAAACTGACAAATGTTTTATCGTTTAAAATACTGCTTTCTCAGATCGATCAAGAAGTTAAAATGAATGCTTTGTAATTAAAATATGAATAAAAGAGAAAATTATATTCAAAAGCCTTGGTAAATATTAAATCAATGAATATTCCATTTTAAAATTCTATTGATAAATCAAAAATTATTTCAGAATTCAGTATTTTTTTTCTTATTTCTCCGTATTTATGAGCTTATTGCTTTTTTCTTATTCTTCTTACAATTGTTTTTTTAGATAACGAAGTATAAGACTTTATAAAGAAGTCAAAAAAAGAGTATAAAAAGGAAAAGGTGAACATATCCAGATAAAACTATATTATAATTTATTGTAATATTTATAGAGTTCCTAAACAAAAGAATTGTTTTGTTGTAATAGACATTGGTTGTAAAAATTTAATAATTTAATAGTTATTGCAGAGAAATACTTACAAATGTGTTTTTTTTAGAAAATACAAATTTTCTTAATAAACGCCTGGATTTATATTGTTTTTTAAGTATCAAAAGTGGAGGGAGGATAACCACATAAAAAACTTTCTGCTTGGCAATGAGTGTGTGAAACTGGTGTGTGATTATTGTTTGGATTTTTGGTGGAAATAAAACCACACTACATCTTCGGTTGTTCCATGGGTGTTATTTTGAGGAGGAGAAGGTCTACGAAATAGAGAAACTTTTTCTACGATTTATTTGTAGTTTTTTAAGTAACCAGATTGCAAACCGCGGCTAATAATGTAGGTAATTGCCATGTAAAAGCATGGAAACCTAGCCTTGCTCACTCGGGTTAGAAGACTTGGCGCCTGGGAGATATAAAAATAAAAACCATTAAAAGCCGGGAGAGCTAAGTAGCAGGTTATACCTGTTGGTATGACATTGCACTGTCTAGGTGGACCCCATGTAAATTTCTGAAATATATCTTGGCTGGAAGTTTATTGGGTTAAGCAAGTGTAGAGTATGTGGAAATGCTGCAAGGTCTTGGGAGAGCCCAGGGGGGGCTTCGGCCTTCGATCACACTCCGTGCAAACGACATTAACGAAATCCAGGCAACTGCCTCGCCTCTCAATTAGGTTCTACACATCTGGTAGATGAAAGGCTTTGAAATGTAGGTATCGAAGGGGGAGGTGGTACTGGAGGCGTTTTGGGGTAGCACTCATTTATGTTAAACCTAGAACTGTGTTAATATCATAAAAAAATATAACACTTGCCACTATTTTAAAAAAGATGTGATACTTTTAAATAAAGTTTTAAGTATTAAATATAGCTTAAAATATTATTAAATTGAAAATTTAAATATTAAATTTATACTTCTTTATATTTAGAGAAAATTGTTTGTATTTCCCCGTCGAATAAAATATTTCGGTTTTTAGGACGTAAAGGCTGTACAAAAATAATGTGGAAATTATATTTTATAATTTTATTTTTACAGAATTCTGAGTTAAAATAATAATTTTTACTCACTAAAGAAAATTTTCGCCAATTTTTATAAAAAAAGTTGTTTTTCTTGTGATTTCAATTGTATTAAAAGCAGTAATATGACACTTTTTACTTTATGAGTAAAAAAAGATCACATTTGTAAACTATTTCAATGGATTTTTACATTTCAGATTGAATTTTACACTTTTTTTTACCTTTTTTGAGATCTTTTAAACAGAAGAATTTGTAATTTATGTTCGAACTTTATTAGAAATATTTAAAGACGTAGATGTATGTTAAGCCAATATAATAAACTTGGTAAATATCTTGATACTGCCCGTAGACACCGACAATCATATTATATAATATCTTAAATAGGGATCATCGCTTTTTTTTATTCTTTATTTGTGTTTTTTTAGTAATTTTAATGTACATTTAATTAAGAATTATTTCATTTTATAATCTTTATAAATGTTCTACATTTTATTTTGTAATAAGAAATGTAGTTTTAAAATTTGTTGTACATTTTAGAAAACTTGCTTTATATTTTAATCAAATTACAATCAAAGAATAACTCAATAAGTTTAAATAATATATCCGATTTATGTTCAACTTACGCATTAATCAATCCTCTTTTCAATTATCTAAAAGATTTTAATTACTGAAAAGAAAATAACAATTTACTTGTGAAGTAAATTATACAAATTAATTAAATATTACTTGGCCATTTAGGGAATATTTAAACTATTGTAGGCGGTTTTTCAATTTTTTTTCTTATAAATATAAATGAATTGTTAGCCCAAAAATGATATTCATCTTTTATTGCTTTCTAAACAAAAATTTAGTAAAATGTGCGCATTTAAGCGATATATTGGATACGAGTGTGGATCAGAACAAAGAAAGGTCCGGAATTGGTCCGTTCAATGAAGTTTCGACCGTGAATATAGACGAAGCTTCTGATAAAATACGCGACTATGAGGAAAACCCGATGATAACAGACAAAACTCTTCCTGAGGGCATGACAAGTATGCCTTCGGTTGAATTCGGTAAAAATATTACACTTTTAATGAAGAAGACGGATATTCAAGAAGAAAAAGACAATACGTCAGATATTCTGAACTCGGCTGATTATGTAGCATCTGGATCAAGTATTAAGCCTAAATGTAATTACTCGCCCGAAACATGTGAAGCAATCGAATTTCTGTCAAGAAATCTTATTATGGTAATATTTGGTGACGGTAAGCAACTTACAAAAACTGGGGAAGACGAAGAATGTCAATGCACGGGTCATTTGGACACCAAAGAAGAAGAAGGCAACGCAGATGATATATCTGTTGGAAAAGATCGATCGATTAAATCCAAAAAAGCCGAAAAAATACTGAAGAAGAATGAAGGTGGGTTTCCTGATTTAGCTGAGATACTCAAAAAAATTGAGGAGCTAAAAGTTTCAAGGGAATCCGAAACAAGTGAGTATCAAGGAGAAGATGTTTCTGAGAAAATAATAGGAGAAGGTGAAAATGACTGTTACGAGGGAAACAATGAATCAGAAAAAACAGAAGAAGAATGCTCTTCGACTAATGAAAACGATGATTCCGAAGAAATTGAAGGACCAGAAGAAAAACCGCAAACATTTTTTGATTGGATATATTCTTTTTTCTTCAGGTTAGGTTCCTTTTTTGGATTCAATTAAAAAAGAATTTTTTAAATCTTAAAACATGACTTTTGACTTTTTTTAAAAAAATTATTAATAGGTTTCTTTCATATATCATGTGATGCTTAGTTTTCTTTTTATATAATTCCGATATCTTTATCGATTCTCTACGTGGCTTTTTTTTTTGAATGAATATCACGGTTTTAAAAAAAGATTAGTGTGTTTTATTGTTTTAAAGACATTAATTCTGCTTTATAGTTTAAGAAGAAACCACACCGGCATCGCTCGAAGAGATCTTCTACTATTATCAACACGGTTTTTTAATCTACATAGGGCTTAAAATTCATATACAGGAAGGGATTTACCTGTGGTTTGTATATATAACGTGGCATGGTGTGTGATAGCAGATTGTGACCTGCCTTGTATACTCTAGGGCCAGCAGAATTCTGACTTACTCTACAATTTTCAAAATATATCGACTTACGTAAAGTACTAATATACGTTGCAATACTAAACAACAGCGTAACCTGCCACTTGGTTTTCAGATTTTTTGGAAATATGTTTTCTGGCATTTTTCTAATCCAATTTCTTTTGCCTGCGCGAAAAAGATTAAGCTTCCCTGTTTTAAGATAGAAATATAATATATAGCCATAGATTCCTATATAGCGGTAAAAAAAACTAAAAACTAAGTTTTTATAAAGAGTTTTACTTTTTTTAGACCTTTGCTTCGATATACGAATTTTTATAAATCATCTTGCATTCCTACGGATTTACTTCTTCATAAAACACTAGGATTAAGATACTTATCTATCTCAGATACACATTGAGATCCAGATAGTTTTAAATATACTTTTTGTTACTTTCTCTTCACTCAATTTTTCTAAATTTTTTGTTTCGTAACTGAATAATGTTAAGTAAAAATGTTAGATTTGTTATTTAGACAGAACATTAAATTATTAGTATTAAATCATGCTTGACTTTGCAGCAACTTTTATATGTAGGTGGTTAATAAATAGTGCATGAGTTAGATTTAAAGAGATAATATTATTTCTAAAACTTTTTGATTTAGAGAATAAAAAACAACGAAAAATGTACATAAATTTAAAGTTTTTTTTAGTCTTGAGTCTTGAATTCTCTATTTTTGTTAGAATAATTAATAGATTTCTTAGTTTATTTCCAATGTTTTGTTTAAATCTTTATAAATTTACAGTCTTTTATATATGTTTAAAAATCCTATTATTTTAGCTTGCTTGCTTACTTTTCCTTTCTTTATTTAAATCTCATGTAATCTATGTACAAATATTTTTGCTTTGCTGCTTATAGAATTTAAAACTGTGCATATAGTTTCAGAATTCATAGATATTTATTGTATTGGTTAAAGTATATTTTTACATCACTAGTTCCTAGATTAGACTAGATATATACTTTCACAGTTTTTCTTATAATTCGGTATAATTCTAGAAATATTCATCTATAAATATAGAAATCAATTTTTTTAATTACTTTGAATGATATTATGCTATCATAAGGAATATATAGTACCGTCGAATTGAAATATTACGGTATATTTCTGAAATATCACCATCCTATAATATAAGGTATTGGCGTATAAAAATTTATTGGGGATACTTAAATACTAGGTTAGCAGGCTATACGCTACTAGCTTCTTTCATAATCTATGTATAGTGAATCCTGTGGTTCGGTTGCGATTAAAAATGTTTATTTCTGTCTTAAATTAATTAACAGTGTTTTTAACGAGTTCAATAAGTTTACATTCCGTATACTCTTCTTTGTGTCCACCTAGTTTCAGGTTATTTAAGGAGAGGAACTTCTAATTTAGCATTCAAAACCTAAATGAAAATTTATTTATAAATAAGTATGTATTTACCCGAAACTAGATTTGGGTACTCTGTAAAGCAAAATCTTCTATTTTTTCGAAACAAGTAACTAAATGAATTGAAGATATCATAAGATGATTTTTGATTTCTTATTTCAATTTATTCTAGATTAAATATATTTTCTGACTCATTGAAAGATTTTAGTATTTTGTTTCTTTCTTACGAATATTTTGATGTCATAAATTTTAAAATGAGATGAGTTTGTTTCTGTTACTCAAAGATTTAAATTTACATTACAATTTCCTGAAATATTTCTTGTTGAACATGAGATGTTTAGACACGAATATTCTACTATTTTAAAAAACTAGAAAGTTTTATCAGTTAGAACTTCTATATAAGTTTTAATTACATTTTAATTTACCAAAATATTTTAAATTAAAAAAATTAATCTAAATAACGCTTTCTTGCTGAAATCTTTAGTTTTTTCTATAGCTTTTGATTAATTAAATTAAAAAAATTAATCTAAAGAACATTCAGTGATAATTATCTTTCGTTTTTATAAAATAAATGACTTTGACCTTCAAAAATGATGTTGGTACTTCTATATTTACTTTTTAACAAAAACTTGATAAAATGTGCACAGGCAAATGAAAAAGTTGATAAGGAAGTTGATGGAATGAAAAAAAGAGAAAGTTTGTCAGGTATTCGGGATTCAGAGTATACCGAGGTATTAGATGTTCCGGAATCTAAACCTGTTCAAGTAAGTACAAATCAGCTATTAATGATCGAAGAAGGTGAAAAGGCAGCAACGGGTGGTGAGATTTATGAAAATCCATCTGTTTTTAAAGGAAAAGAAGCCGTCACAGGTTTAATATTATCTGAAAATCCGAACGAAAAGTCTGGAAAACATCCTGTGCCAACACCAAGATCTAACATTGTTATACAAACAACCGAGGCTTTAAATGATGTAAAACAAGATTCAAGTGAGGTATCTGATGTGTTTCTTGGAGACGATTCATCACCGAAAAATTCTATTAGAATTGAAGATAATCAGATCCTGGTAAAAGAGGGGAATTCTTCTAAGAGAGGTAGTATATCTATTAAAGATGAGAAAATAGAGGATCCTGAGAATCTTCAAACAAGAGAGCCAAAAGAAAATGAGGTTAAAGGTGGAGCAAAAATTGAAAATGTAGGTTCTGATGAAACCAATGGAGCTAAAATATCAAAGGAAATCAGTGAAAAGGATTCTGATGATATTGGTGGAGTAGATGTTGTGGACAATAATAAGGCTAAGCTAAAAAAAGAAAGTGAAACCGATAAAGGATTAAATGAAGAAAAACTTTTCGGATTAGTATCAGAAGAAGAGAAAGAAGTAGTATCAGAAGAAGAGGAACAAGAAGTATCAGAAGAAGAAGAAGAAGAGAGAGAAGAAGAAGAAGAAGAGGGAAAAGAAGAAGAGGGAAAAGATAAAGAAAAACTCATTGAGGAAGTATCAAAAGGAGAATCGAAAGGAGAAAAAAAAGAAGAAGAGGGAGAAGAAGAAGAGGAACAAGAAGTATTAGAAGAAGAGGAACAAGAAGTATCAGAAGAAGAGGAACAAGAAGTATCAGAAGAAGAAGAAGAAGAGAGAGAAGAAGAAGAGAGAGAAGAAGAAGAGGGAAAAGATAAAGAAAAACTCATTGAGGAAGTATCAAAAGGAGAATCGAAAGGAGAAGAAAAAGAAGAAGAGGGAGAAGAAGAAGAGGAACAAGAAGTATCAGAAGAAGAGGAACAAGAAGTATCAGAAGAAGAGGGAGAAGAAGAAGAGGGAGAAGAGGAACAAGAAGTATCAGAAGAAGAACAAGAAGAGGGAGAAGAAGAACAGGAAGAGGGAGAAGAAGAACAGGAAAATAAACTAACAGTAATATTTAATTGGGTTTTTTCTCCGTTCTTCAAGCTACTTTCTTTCTTTCGAATCTATTAAAAGTTAATTCTCGATGGAAATATTTCTTAATATTTTTTTTGAAACTTTTTCTTCTTTTCTATTTTATTATTTAATTTTTATTGTTCAAATATTCTTCCCTTTTTTATTTTCCATACATTTATTTTAACGAGTATGAATAATAAATTTTTTTTCTTTAATAGCTATTCAACATGACTCAAATAAAAAATTAAAAGGTTAATATTTACTTGAGTCATACTTGTTGCTAGATTAGGAAAAGAGAAAATTTTATGCTACAAGTTAATTTTTTTTTATGAACCCTCCTAGTTAGAACATGAGAAATGCTTTCATAGTGTTGAGTTGCGAAGCGAACATATAATTCTAAAATACATAAATTTCTACAACAAAAAGTAAAAAAAACTCTATTTTATAACCAGAATTACCAAAAGTTATGCACATTAATCAAACCCCCTGTCTTGATAAAAAGTTTACTAAACAATTCATATAAAATAAAGCACGAATTTAAAGATAAGTATAAAACATTTACCCAGTAAATTTACATAAAACTGTAAAGTTATCAGATATAGAAATCATGAAATATTTGCTGTTTAACTCTACGAAATGAAAAAAGGAAAGAAAATCGGTTATTTAAATTAGTCATGGTATTTTAATATCAAGAAAATATCATCTTAAAGGCCAGGCAAAGGTTGCCTATTTATAACACATATAAAAATATCTAAAGTATATCGAAACTTTGATTTAAAAACAATCTATGGATATTACTACACTATATAGTAAAATAAATAGATTAGATGTCGACATTTACTCTTACTAAATAGATATAAATTTAAGTCTTTAAAACGAATTAAAAGTCTCATATTTCAAGAAATTCTTTAAAATATACAATATAGATTTAAAAGTAAATATTAAATAAACCTGATGCTAAAGTCTGAATATTAGGCTTTCTGTATTTATTCTAGATATTAAATAAAAAAAATACGATCTTTTGATGTTTAATTCTATATTAAGCTCCATTCTAACTAGTCGAAGCATTTAAACTAAAACGTAAGACTTAATAGCCAAAGAGTTAGTCTTATAAAACAATGTTGTTAAAATATATTTTAAATCGCTAATTAAGAGTTCTATTGCCAAATAACAAAATATATTTTATAAAGAATCAATCATATCATTATCCTATGTTTTCTCATTGCTTAAAAAAAGGTTTAAATATTTTATTTTCTTATCGAAATGAATTTTATAATTAAATTTTACAAACAACAAAATTAAAATACTTATTTAGATTAAGACCTAATTTTTGGTATAGCCGTTATTTTTTCATAATTTAGAAAATTACCAATCTATATACGGAAGCAAATATAAAGAAAGTATTTGAAGCATAGAATTTAAAATTTTAAAGAATAAAAAATTAAATTCAGAAAATAATAAATTTAAAGACAAATATTGTGGGATATAAAAAATACATAACACAATACTGTTTATTAAACTATTTTATAGGCTTGCTTCGAATACGTAATTTATATAAATCAATTGTACATAGAATATATTCAAATTAAAATTAAAATTTTGATACAAATATATACTTATTAAGCCACAAGATTTACTTAATAACTATTTATATTGACTACACAATTATTTAAAAAATGTGACTCTAAAATTTCTAATATTAGAATAACTGATATACAATTGAAGCTTGTTATAGTCTTCTAAATATCGACTTATAAACTAAAATTTAAACTTGCGTTTTTAAAGAGAAAAAAATAAAATTATTTAATCTTGTCTCGTTATATATTTACTTAATAGCTCGGTCCTTTCTCTACGAATGTAACACAATTTAACGATGAAAAATAGCTTCGCCCAGGTGATGAGCGTTCCAAAGGTAGTTTTCTTCTAATAGATTAGGCTGTCAGCCTCACACAAACCTTTCCGAACGAAAGAAACGGATGCATCACCAAAGTTGAACTCAATCTTTGGTAGTAAATTCCGATATCTATACCACTAGACCATCGGTGACCTCGTTATATATAGAAACTGATTGTAAAAAAAAGGAAAGAGTTGAAGGATTTAAAAGAATATTAAATTATAAAAAAAGATCTAATTATATATTCAAAACTTATATTTTACATATAAAAAGACCGCATATGTCTATACTTGGCTATATGTTATATTAATTAGTTACTTTACAGCGTGTTCTGTGGCTTAAATGAATATTTACTTCCTCAACTATTCTTAAAAGTAATATAAAAGAAAGTTTAGAATATAATATCAAATATAATATCAAATATAATATCAAATATAATATCAAATATAATACCAAATACAAACCCAAATATAATACAAATATAATATTAAATATAATATATTTCGTAAACAAATATTTTACAATCTTATTACTACAAGTTATATTTAAAAAGAAAAATAAATTTTTTATTTTTCACAATATTTCATAATAAAAATACTTTATTTTCTAAAATAACTACCAAAAAAACCATCTTAAAAATCCCCACAGACAAAAAGCATATCAATATATTCCCTTTCATCATCCAATAAATCCTCCCAATTACAAATCTCTTCACGACACTGTTCCAGTGTTTTTGTATTGTTTCTCAATTCTTGCAATATATCACAAAATTTATTAGTACATAACTTTTCACTTACTCTATTATAAAGATCTACTTTATATTCGTCGGTATAAATAATTGGATTTGCAGAAATATTCACTGTAAATCTATAATTTTGTATATTTTCTGCTAAAATATACAATAAAATCCCAATCAAAAAATACAAATTATAATATAATCGTAACTTCATATGGCTTTCTGATCAAGGAGGTTTAAATCAAATTGTAAAAATTCAATCAAATTAGCACTTTAATTTTCAAAAAAAACCACTGTTTCTCTTTTTTATAAAAATATAAATATGATATATATTTCTTGTATTTTTATATAATATTTTAAGAAAAAAACAATTCTAATTAATTTAATTAATATATTATTTTAAGAAAAAAACAATTCTGATTGATTTAATTAATATATTTATATTTCTTTTTATATATATTCAATTATAATAAACTTTTTATACAAAATAATTATATAATTATAAGAAAAATATATCTTATTAAGATTTTATTGTTTAATAGAATATTTTTTTTGAGTCTTAATTAAAATCTAACCATTTATTTGAAATTTTAATTTTAATTTTAAATATTAAATTAGATTTTATTTAAGGTAAAATTAAAACGATATTTTATTGTTTAATAAAATAATTCTAATATTTTACAATCACTTAAACCAATTTATAAGTTCTTTATTTGCTTGATAAAATAAATAAAATCTAAAATTTTTACTTCATAGAATAAATAAAATCTAAAATATTAAATTTATAACTCAAATAAAATCTAAAAAATTAAATTTATATTTTAAAAAAGTTCATTATTCTAAATAAAATATATTTTAAATAAAATCTTAAGTCTAAATAAAAATACCTTTAAATACAGTGAAACATAAAAGAGTCAATCAATATAAAATTATATAAATTAAAATATAAAAATTTTTAATCAATCAAATATTTTCTAAAATATTCACACATAATAAAACATTTATTATAAAACCTTAAACTACCTAATCAATCAACCAATACAATAATACACTTAATCAAAATAATTATTGAACACCTGTCAAATTACAATATCTTAAAAAGATAAAAAAAAGTTTATCACAATAAAACCCATCTATTAAACCCACCTATTAAACCCATCTATTAAACACATCTATTAAACACAAATATCCACACCCCTCTCATAATATATCATTCTCCGGTCTATTTATTCTTTCCACCTCCTCAAACAACAAAAGTATCTCCTCATCAACTTTTCTACATCTAAAATACTTATCACACACCTCTTCATAACTCTCAGTTCCTAAACTTTCATACACCTTCAATTCCTCCTCCTCAAGCTGTAAAACACAACCCCCAATATCAACCTCCTCATCACCATAAATATCTGCATTATCCTTATATATATCTGTATATATATTATTATTATCTGTATTTTTCTTATTTCTATTTTTAATATTATTATTATCTTTATATATATCTGTATATATGTCTTTATTATCCTGATTACTACCTCTATCTTTAATATAATCCTTACCTTTACTATAATCCTTACCATTATCTATAATACTCCCCCTCTCTCTACTCCCATTACAAACATATTCATTCTCACAATACACACCACTCTTACTTACCTTATAACACATAACACTACACAACATATAAAAACTATTATTATACTTCCTTTCATCACAAATCATTTTAATAAAAATATTTCCAGCTTTTTTATATTTTTTTAATTTCAATAAAATTATTATTAATTCATTTAACACCCCTCTTAAGTTATTTTTCATATTTGCTAATTTATAAGCCATAACACCCTTCTCATAAGCCAACAGAGATTTAAAGAGAAAGTGATTAGTAGAAGTAATAGAAGAAGGGGTATGGGGAGGGTTATTAGTATTATCAGTAGTAGAAGGGTTATATATATTATTACTACTTATATCGTTATTATTATTATTATTATTATCACTCTCATACCCCTCACTCTCACAACCAATATCATAACCAATATCATAACCAATATCACCACCAGTATCTATACTCTTGTGTATCTCTAAGAATATTCTACCTGCTTCTAAATATCTACCTCCACTTATACAATAACTACCTATTTCCATACCAATATCACCCCCTTTAATGTATGTATAAGCACTTAAAATTTTATTTTTTTTATAAATAATTTCACCTGCTTTTATAAGACAATGCATGGATAATCCTTTTTCATTGTCTAGTAAATAACAGGTGCTAGCTTTATTATAATATTTATAGGATTTAAGGGGGTTATTTATAGAAATATATGAATTGGCTATTTCGTTGTATAAATTTGCTGCTGAGGTGTAATCTTGGGAAAATATAAGGGAAAATGGAAAAAAATGCTTTTTTGTAAGGGATAAGGCTTTTTTAAGTTTTTTATTTATTTGAGTTTGGATTTGAGTATGTTGACTTTGACTTTGTTGTTGTGATTGTTGTTGTGATTGGGGGGTGGAATTGGTGGTGGAATTGGAAGTGGAATTGGAGGTAGAATTGTTCATTATAGGTAGGGGTTGGGAAGTAAAAAATATGTAGTAGAGGGGGGGTGTTAGTTATAAGGGTATAGCAAGGAATGGTAGAGGGTTTAAATAAAAGGGTTTTAAATTATAAGTACTAATGATTACAAGGGAGCTAAAGATCAGTAATAATTTAAAGGGTTAAAATATAAGTAATAATAATTTAAAGGGTTTTATTAATTACTACATATAATTAAAAGGGTGTTACTAATAAGTACTAATAATTAAAAGGGTTTTATTAATTACTACATATAATTAAAAGGGTTTTATTAATAAGCATATATAATTAAAAGGGTGTTAAATATAAGTACTTATAATTAAAAGGGTTTTATTAATTACTACATATAATTAAAGGGGTTTTATTAATAAGCATATATAATTAAAAGGGTACTAAAGATAACTACTATTTAACAACACCTATAACACTAATCTTAATAAACAATACCCTTACCAATATATTAATATAATATAACCCTAAATAACTAAAATCCTTTTATTAGCCTTTTAATCTCTTATCAGTAAAACAACATCATATATACTTTCATATATAATAATATAGTACTATCACATATATATTACTAACACATATATATTACTATCAATTATATATTACTAACACATATATATTACTATCACATATATATTACTAACACATATCCCAAAATACACCCCAAAAATATATCCCTACGGCTGCCTCTTCCTGCAATAGTTATACATTAACATCCCTACCATACTAACAAACAACCCTCCATAATTAATTCTACTCATAGTTACTTCTTTTCTACAAACACTATAAAAAACAATAACCAACTCTTTAAAGATACCAGAAACAGATAAAAATACAACACTGGTATAAGAAACAAGTAAAAACTCAGAACAAAGCAAACAAAAAGATAAAACACCACTTCCCAAAATAACCATCACATTTTTTTTAATAGCATTCGGTGTATTAAAAAATTCACTTGTAAATATATTAGTATAACCTTCAAATATTAAAGATAAACTTAATAACAATAAACAGATCGGTAAACATAAATCTCTTATTGTGTTTAAAATATTATTTTTTTGTAATTTTTTTTTTTCTATTAAAAATTGTACAAATGCCCATCTGAAGCCTGCCATGAAAGAGGCAAATGAAATTAAAAAAAAACCGTATTTATCAAATGAGGTGTTGGTAAGGGTTGTTAGAAAAATACCGCTACCGATAGTAAAAATGGTTAAAAATGTTTTTATGGAAGGCTCTTCTACCCCAAATACAAATCCACTTAGAAGTACAAATACAGGGGCTGAAGATTTTACCATGGTGTAAAAAGCAAGAGATACTATACGGAGAGAATATGAGGATATTCCTATGTCTAAAGAGGCTGTAAAAGCACAGGGTATTGTAGTGGTAAGGTAGGTGGTTATATTTGGTAGGGTTAGTGTAAGAGGTGGTGGTTTCTTGGTAATTATAAGAGTTACTAGTGTTGCCATAAGGAAGTGTATAAGATTTTGCATGGAGGTTATAAATAAAGGAAATCTAAAGTTGTATTGCTTGGAAGATAATACGTGGTAGGTAAAGAAAGAGAGGGTTAGAGATATTGTGTAGTAGAGAATTATACAGGAAATTATTGTTAGAGTGGATTTGTACATTTCTTGGTTTTTTTTCTTGTTTTTGTTTGGAGAAAAATGATTTGTAATATTTGTTACAGAATGTGAAACGGGGTTATAGGTGTATGGGGGTGTTAGTACGGGGGAGGGTGTTAGTAACAGTAGGGATATATTAGAGTGTTTATTATATGTAGGTGTGATAGAGAGGTGTTAGTAATAGTAGTAGGATAGAGGGTGTTAGTTATATGTAGGTGTGTTAGAGGGGTGTTAGTAATAGTAGTATGTTAGAGGGTTTTAGTTATAGTAGTATGTTAGAGGGGTGTTAGTTATAGTAGTATGTTAGAGGGTTTTAGTTATAGTAGTATGATAGAGGGGTGTTAGTTATAGTAGTATGTTAGAGGGTTTTAGTTATAGTAGTATGATAGAGGATTTTAGTTATAGTAGTATGATAGAGGGGTGTTAGTAATAGTAGTAGGATGGAGGCTGTTAATTATATGTAGTATGATAGAGGGTTTTAGTTATAGTAGAGTAGGGTCGGTGTATTCAAGAGGGTGCTATTTATAGTATGGTAGGGTTGGTGGGTGTTAGAGTATATTGGAGGGTGTTAGTTATACTAGTACCATCGATAAAAGGGTGATAGTAGTAACTAGTAATAATTAAAAGGGTCTTATAGACAAGTATCAATAATTAAAAGGGTGTTATTAATAACCACTTATAATTAAAGGGTGTTAATGACAATACTATTAATAACACCCTCTTATCTATAATAATATTACTAACACCCTCTTATCAATAGTACTAGTAATTAACACCCTCTTATCGATTACTACTTCTTTATAAATACTAAAATGAAAACCTATCCCTTTATTGCATAAACAATATATTTTTAATTTATCAAATATAAAAAAATAAAAAAAATTAAATATTTAATATTACCAATCCTTATACCTTTAATATAACACCTCATACTTCTTACTTATTATTATCCTTCTTACTTATAATACTTTTTAAATCCTCTAATACTAATATATATTCCTACTAATATATCCCTACTACAATACCCCACCCCTTTACTCTCCACGCATGTACTTGATAAGTTGCTCATCTAACTCTTCACGCGTTGGTATACCTTTTCTAACAACTCTAACACCTTTATTATAAGTACTACTATCATAACGTGTATATCTTCTACCATAACTATTATTTATATTTCTTGGATACATAGATTCATTATCTCTTCTTCTGTCATATGAAGATGGATGTGTGTGTTCTTTAGAAGTGTCTCTAGTATATCTGTGGGTGGTGTTTGTAGGGTAGTTTTTACGTGTGTCGGTTGTTGATTCTTTAGAGTATCTTTGGTTTGTTCTTGGTTTGTAATAGTTTTGGTCTTCTCTGTCCATACAAAGGGTTGATTTATAATTTTTTATAATTTTTTATGATTTTTTTTGTGTAAGAAAAAGGGGTGGAGGTTAAAGAAATGATAGGTCAGTGATAAGAGTGAAACGAAGAAGTGTATTAAAGAATTATATAGAGGATGTATTAAAGGATTACTGCTAGAATTATAAGTAGAACTATATAGAATTATCAGTAGAACTATATCATAATATTAGTAAAATTATATGGGAATATTAGTAGAAATACTAGTATAAGCATGTGAACTATTATCACTAGAATTATTATATAGAATTTTTATAATTATTGGTAGAATAAGGATTGGGAGGAGGACCATTAATATTTATTCAAAAATGTTTTTTTTATACCCTTGAAAATTAAATTTAATTTTCAGGAGAATGAAAGGAATAAAATTATATTTTTAATAAAATTATTTATTAAATTGTAATTGGTAAAACCTGGGACTGTATTGTGACAAAATACCATAAAATTTATCTTAAAATTATTCTTGAAATGTTATTCATAATAAAGTTCTAGAAACTATTTCCGAAAATTATGCTGAATAATAGTATTTTTTTTATTATTCTGAACAATAGAAAGAGTAATATTGTTCTTCATAAACACCGAGAGGTACAAGAAGACTGGGATAAGTAAGAAGTAATTATATAAGAATTAATGTTATTCTTAATATTTATTGGTAAGAATAGAGGCATATATACAGTCTATAGTATTTACAAGAAAATTACTTTGTTTTTATTGATGAATAAGTCAATTAAAGACTAAATATTGATAAGAGTTAGGAAAGATAATTATTAGTTATAACATATGGAGATGAGAGATATATAAACAAACATGTTAAGTACTCATATATTATAATGCGTAAGAAAGTTTTAAGCAACCAAACACCAAAATTAATGAACTTTAAATTGATTTTATATTTTTAAATCAAAAAAATGGTTATAAATATAGAAAAAGAGATGGAATTAGACATATGGAGAGAAAAAATGGATTGAATTGTATAACTATTTGATTTATTATTTCTCTACCTTTGTAGAGTTTAGGTAAGCGAGAATCAAATATATATTTTTATCTCTTCATCTCTCTATTAATTATTTCATTTCCAATTCTTATCTGTATTTAGTCTTAGAAGTATCTTTCATCAATATTAGCAAATAAAATTTGGTTTTTAAATATTATTTGTTCTGGAACTGTCTTCATATTTTAGTTGATACTTAAAGTGTTGCAAACATATTTTTATAAATTTGGTTTAAATTTATTCTTGGATTATCACAAAGAAAAAATTTTAATTTTTAGATTATTTTATTGCGATTATTAAGCTTATTGCTTCTAAGATTATTGATTTAAGAAAATTTAAAATTTAAAAAAAAAAACCGAATATTCCGGATGAAATATAAAACTTATAAACTATTAACAGTAAAGAGTATATTAAATAAATACTTTTTATTTCTTTTTATTTCCTTTTAACCTTTATATTTCTTTTTATTTCTTTCGAACTTCGTTTATATTCTCTTATATTCTCCTAATTTTACTTATATTTCTTTACAATTCCTTTAGTTTGATTATCCCATTTCTTTAATTACTCTTCTTGCCCGTAGTGACTCTGTAGAGAATCCAGCAGGTACATTACTTTCAATTTTAGGTGGTAACGGTAACGGTACAGCAATATCCATAGATAAAGCAACGCGTATCATAATAAACAATAACAAATTATCTATAAAAGATATAACAGTAATAAAACAATACAGATGTATCATAAGAGAAGACAGACTCTTAGTTTTGTCCATACAATTGTTTTCTCCAAATTCTGTGCAATCCAACAAAGTCATAACCAAATACTTTACACTCGGATTTTGTGCCATTTGTAACGAAAACTGTTGAGAAAAATCATTTTTATACTCTAATTTAGTATATAAAAGAAAACCGAGATGCATAGCAAGTAAGAAAAAACCAGTCAGTAAATATATCTTCATATACATTTTAATCTTGCTGTTGACACAACAAGAAGCAAAGAATCCAAGTGTTATGTTCAACATAGCGGTATATTTATATACAAATTCTAGATTTATCAAAGAAGAGTTTATTTTCTCTTCCACTGTAAAATATTTTTTATGAACAAAAAATATTACCAGAAGTGCTGTATTCACCAGTATTAGTATTAGAGTTAGTAGTTGTGTAAATATTCTAACGTTTTTGTATCCACGAGTTGACATTGTGATTCCTTGTATACAGATTTCTTTGTAAATATTTAATACAAAATATTTTGTATTGTAATTGGTTATCTGGTAGAGTACTATTGGTTGTAAATATATTATTGGTTCATTCATATTGCATTTTTTCTTTTTTAATGTATCATTCTTACTTCTCATTGGTTTAAATACTCCTTTTTTTCTCTTTTTACAGTCATCTACCTCCTTTTTTTTACTGATAAGAAATAAAGGAGTCGTTTTAAAACAATAATCAATAAAATAATTCATAAACTAAACAAAGAAAATTCTTTTTAAGGAAAACTAATAATTAAAAATCATTTGTAAATATTTTAATACTTAAATCATTCTAACTTATATTTGTATCTATTTAAAAAAAAGATAATCAATCATATTAAGAATATATAGAACAAATAATTTTATAAAAAATACTGTTTTTTTATAAGAAAAAGATAATCAATCATATTAAGAATATATAGAACAAATAATTTTAAAAAAAACAGTATTTACTTAAGAAAAGATAATCCATCATATTAATACGGGAAAACAAATAATTTTGTGCAAAGATAATCAATCATATTAATACGACGAAAACAAATATTTTTTAAAAATACACATTTCGACTTAAAAAATGAAACTTTTTATATTTTTAGTATTCAGATGTAAGAAACTTGTTGATACTGTTTTTGAAATGGAAGAATATGTAAATGAATGTGTAAAAGATTCTTTATTAATTAGTGATACTTGTAGTACAGATATATAAGTAAGAAAGAAGTAGAAGAATAAATAATTGAAGCTTATCAAAGTGAAAGAGATTAAGAATGAAATAGGAATATAAATTTGTATAAGAAAATAGTAAATTTGTATAAGAAAGCTGTAAATTTGTATAAGAAAATAGTAAATTTATATGAGAAATTAGTAAATTTAAAGAAATACTAAATTTATAAGAAAGTAGTAAATTTAAAGAAAGTAGAATATCTATAAGAAATACTAAATTTATAAGAAAGTAGTATATCTATAAGAAATTAGTAAATTTATAAGAAAGTAGTAAATTTAAATCATTTTTTTATTTAAAACGCATAAAAAATGTCTTTATCTAACAATTCATTAGAAAAGAACAAAGCAACAGAAAAAGTAACAAAAATATTAAAAAAACGACACGAATTAATAAACAGTAAGTTTTATTTTAGATTCTAATTTTAGACAATTTAAAAACAATTTATAATTGTTTTCAAGAATTTACAATTGAAATAACGAATTTACTAAAAGAAGAAAATGAAAAAATTAGTGAAGAATTAGAGAAACATGAAAATGAAATGGAAGATATTAAAAATAAATATGAAAAAGTTAAAAATTCATATTTTAATATTTCAAAAGGAATTGAGAAATTGTTTAGTGAAGAAGAAAATATAGAAGGAGATAGAAATGAATTAGGGATGAATAGAAAGGAATAGGGGAATAGAGGAATAGAAAGGAACAGAGGAATAGAGGAATAGAGGAATAGAGGAATAGAGGAACAGAGGAACAGAGGAATAGAGGAATAGAGGAACAGAGGAATAGAGGAATAGAGGAATAGAGGAACAGAGGAATAGAGGAATAGAGGAATAGAGGAATAGAGGAATAGAGGAATAGAGGAATAGAGGAATGGAGAAATAGAGGAATGGAGAAATAGAGGAATGGAGGAATAGAGGAATGGAGGAATAGAGGAATGGAGGAATAGAGGAATGGAGGAATAGAGGAATAGAGGAATAGAAATAAAATTAAATTAAACAAAATAAAATTATATTTACTGACAATTACTGATATTCAATGATATTTCTTATGTAAACTATATTCTACTCACTTCTCTCATATCCAAATCCCCCTTATAATTCTTACTCCTCTTTCCACTCTGTTTTACTGTTTCTTAAATTTATAAAAAATTCTTTTCCTGTCATTTTTTCATATTTAGGCCGTACATAAACTTTATGACACTTCCATTGAAGAAACTCCTCTTCACTGATTCTTTGAACATTTTGTATTTCAAAATCAATTTGTGTTTTTTCTGTAATAAACTTACTTTTTTCCAAAAGTAAAGAATATTTAAATATCAACGGATATAAAATATATTCACAAGTATTTTCTTCTAAATATTTTTTTAATTCTTTTAATATTGATATACTACCATCAATATATTTTATTGTTATATTTTTATTTATTTTTTGTAATGAAATAACTCCTTTTGGAAGAATACAGTGTATTGTAGTGTTTTGTATAATTAAATTGTTTTTAAAAATGTTTTTTAAAAGTAATATTTCTTCATCTTCTTCATACATCAATAAGGATATAAAGAGAATAAAATTTGTTAAAAATATATTTTTTATAAAATTTGAGACAAGGGAATATTTATAAAGAAATAGTAAAATAGAAGTATGTATTAAAGGATTTGTAAAGGAGTATTATTAAAGAGTATTACTAAAGAGTATTACTAAAGAGTATTACTAAAGAGTATTACTAAAGAAATAGTGAAATAGAAGTATTTTTAAAGGTGTATTAAAGAATCGAATACTTATAATGAAATAGAAATACTAAAATAAAAGTATTATCAAAAAAATAGAGTTTGAAAGCATTTAAGATTTAAAATAATTAGTGTTTTGAAAAGATAAATTATAAATTTAAAAGAGTATTTAAAGTATTTAATTTTAAAGAAAAGAATATAAAATAATTTATAAAAATACTTTGATTTTAGACTTTATTTAAAAGTATGACATCTTTTCGAAACAGTGGCAAGTGTTATATTTGTTTTCATGACATTAACGCAGTTCTAGGTTTAACATAAATAACTGCTACCCCAAAACTCCATCAGTAACCCCTGCGATACCTACGTCCCAAAGCCTTTCATCTACCAGGTGTGTATAACCTAATTAATAGGCGAGGCAGTTACCCGGAGTTCGTTAATGTCCGTTGCATGGAGTGTGATCGAAGGCCGAAGCCCCCCCTGGGCTCCCCCAAGACTATGCAGCATTCCCACTTACTCTACACTTTCTGAACCCAATAAGCTTCTAGCTAAGATATATTTCAGAGATTTACATGAGGTCCACCTAGACAGTGCAATGTCATACCAACAGGTATAACCTGCTACTTAGCTTTCCTGGCTTTAAATGGTTTTTTGTTTTATATCTCTCAGGCACTAAGTCTTCTAAACCGAGTGAGCAAGGCTAGGTTTCCATGCTTTTACATGGCAATTACCTAAATGTTCAGCTGCGGTCTGCAATCTGGTTGCATAAAAAACTACAAATAAATTTGTAGAAAAAGTTTCTCCATTTCTTAGACCTCCCCTCCTCATACAAACTCCCATGGAACAACCGAAGATTTAGTGTGGTTGTATTCCCACCAAAAATCCAAAAATTGATCTCACACCAGTTTCACACACTCATTGCCAAGCAGAAAGTTTTTTATGTGGTTATCCTCCCTCCACTAAAAAATGAAAAATTATAAACTTTTATGAAAGGTTAACTGTAATAAAATAGAAAATATTAGTTAGTAATTATATAAGTATATACAACTTTATAATTTTTTATAAGTTTATATAAGTTCATATAAGTTCATACAAGTTCATATAAGTTCATATAAGTTTATATTAATGGTTATAAATGTATTTTTATTATTTAAAAAAATACTAAAAGATTTTTAAATTAAACTTTTATAAATATTTGAAGAAATATAATTTTAATAAATATTATTTTATACGTTACTATCCAGTAATTTTGTAATTATAGACACAAAATGAAGAGATAATAGTATAAGTAATAAATATTTTGGAGGGGAACATATTGTAATACGATAAATCTTAAATATAAGTACTAGTCATTTAATATCTACCGATCTATTGAAATATTAAAAATAGAAATTAAAAGAAATAATTGAATAGAAAATTAAGTATAATAACTTGAAAGTAAAAAATTATAAATGTAAATTATACTGTTTTCACTGTTTTTTAGTATTTTTAAATTATAAATGTAAATTTCTATTTTTAGTATTTTTTAAATTTATAAATTAATCAAATATAAAATATGGAAAAAATTTAAAAAAATATTTTAGTTCATTAACTTGTTCAATACTTTCTTATTTGTTTAGTTTAACGCGAAAAAAAGAAAGTATAAATTGTATTTTTAATTAGGATATAAGATATAACTTAAAATATTTTTATTTTTGTTTGCAATTTTTTTTTACTGTATTAGAATATAAACAAAATATTTTATTTAGAATGCGACAAATCTTAGAATGGGAAATACAGTGTACTTAATAATTCTTTATTATATATGAAGTAAGTGATTTTATAATTTAAATTTTTTATAGATTAACTTGATCTTTTAACTGGGTTTTATTTAAATATTCTGTTTTTAGTTAAAAATGACTGTCGGATGATAATATAAATTTCAGTAAAATTTATATTTTTTATCGGTAAATTTAAAAGTCAATATCACGTCTGCACTGATAAAATATTTAATTTTAATTTTTTAAATTAATTTATCTTCAAAATCAAACGGTAGATTCGGATTTATAATTAAATTATTCTTTCTATATAAGGAATATGAGATTATTTGAAATAAACACACATTTTGTATCAACCGGATGCTTCTAACATTTTTTTTTAATTATAGTTGGCATGAAAATAAAATTTAATTTCAAAATTTATTTTAAAATAGTTAAACATTTATTTTTTTTCCGAATATCATCTTTTTTATTGCTAAATTTTTTTCTTTGGAAACTTACATATTTTTGAAAATATATTATTTAAATGGAATCAATTTTATAGAAATAATTGACTAAAATTTTTGATGAGTTGTACTGTAATGCGTATACTCTGATATAACTACATGATGAATATAGAATCTTACTTACTTATTCTGTTACTCTTTCACTACTCGCTGTCCAGGATGAACAAATTGAAGTTTTCAAATTGTTTCTTTTACTCTCATATAACTACATGATGAATATAGAATCTTACTTAGTTATTCTGTTACTCTTTTACTACTCGCTGTCGAGCAGGAACAAATTGAAGTTTTCAAATTGTTTCTTTTACTCTGATATACTCGGGATTATAAGAGATTTGACTTTATGTCTAGGGTGGTTTATATCCCACCAAAATGACAATAATATTTTTCATACTAATTCTACTCACTCATCGCCAACCAAATGTTTTTAAATGCGGTTATCTTCTCTTCATCCATTTTTTTTATAACATATCTAAATTCGATCAGCTATTATCTGTTAATATGTAATTATGAAATTCAAAGTAAAAAAAGTGAGGTCTGTTTATATGTAAATTATTTTTTTATGAAATTAATTGTAAAATGGTATCAACACCAAGCTAATATGTTCTATTAGAACCATCTCATAATATCAATGTAAGAAGTAAAATTCTTTCATTTCAAGAAAATATTTCTGTAAAAAAAATTGTTTTAGGACGGAGAATTTCATAATGAATGTCTTTAAAAAAATAAAAACTAGATTACATTTATTTTTAATAAGGAATCTAATCAAAAAAATACAGATAATATTCGTGGATCTGGTATATTATTTTATTAGATATAAATTTAATTATGTCTTAATAAAATTCTAAATATGGGATTAACTAATAAATGAATTTCTTAATCAAGAAAATGAATTTAAAAATATATTTAAGCCCAATGAAACATTTATTTTATGAAACAATAACTTTAATAAGTGGTAAGTCATTTTTTTTTAAAATAACTCAATATTCCGCACCAAAAACCATACAAATGCATTCACAAAAGCAACAAAACAAATCCCAGAATTCTTTCATACAGCTCGAAAGAAATTCTATATAGCAACCACAACAACATCTAAGGTATTGAATATTACTTCTAAGAATATTCGGATCGAAATACAAAATCCTTCTGTGCATCCAGAGACAAAATCTGGATCTTCACAACATTTAATTAATTGCATGGTTCACACCAATACCCGTTGCATGACTCATCGCAAATTTTATTTTCACCGCAAGAAGCGTGGCAATTATCAGAAGAGATTTTACGCTCAGTATTGGAATTTGGTGCAATAGAAGGTCTTTGATGTGATAACATATTTATATGATTTGTTTTTTGAAAGGGGTTTATAGATATTACATCTTCTGCAATAATATTACAAGAAAATGTAAGAGATTCTGTTTTTTGAGGAGATAATTCCGCTTTCGTAGTTTCCGGTATGCCTATTCTACAGTCATTGTTTGATTCTTTTTCATGGAGTTCCTTAGATTGACATGCATTCATTTTAATGTTGTATTCTATTCGGTTTTTACAAACAAGAGTGCGATTACACCAAGCTCCACCCTGCCCCGAAGCTTCATTTTCAAATGTGACAATATCAGTTGAATTCGGTACTGATTCCGCTACAACCATATTTGTTTTAATTGATATTATCTTTAAATAGTTTAAATAACTTTTCATAATAGAATTCGAGTTAATTTTTGTATTTGATTGTATTATTTGAATACTATCAGAACTTAAAAAAAGTCTCTTTAGAATATCAAAGTTGTTTTTTAAGTCTACGGAGTATAGTCCAATCTAAGAACTTTATGTTTTTAGAAACAATACTTCTTTTTATTAATAAAACAATGATATATTTTCACTCGAAAATTACGTAGTTCTAAGGTAACATACGCTACTGCTCAAGAAACTTTCTTGATATTTTGAAATTATCTAAATTCAAATTTTTTCATATAAAATAAGTGAGTGAAGATTAAATATACCATAAGTACTTGGCTTTACTTTATCTTTCATTGCTTATTGTGCCCTCGCACTTCGAAATTAACATTGAGCTTTTGCAGTAACAGCGGAATTTTCACAAATCTACACTTTCCAAACCAAAAAGATTTATAGATAAATATATCCCAGCTACTTACAAATTCATTTAGATTTCATTATTATAGCAAGTGTTATTATCTTCACTTTCCCTATAGCTTTTTGGAGCGTATTAGGTTTGTTATTCTCAGTAATAAGTCTGCTGACACAAGTGAGCAAGGTTGTGTTTTTTTCCATTTACATGATAATTATCCAAAAGAATACTGAGGTTTTTCTAATTACATAAAATACAGACACAAACTTCATAAGAAAATTCACTAATTTGTATATCTTCTTCTTTTTATATGAATTTTCACTTATTGCCTGAAAATGAAATATCAATATCACTTCTTTAAAAATTCGAACGCAAATTTAACACCAATTTCATCCAAGCAAACCAATATAATGGTTTTTTATGCGGTTGTTCATCATCTACTCTCCATTTAAAATAAAGATTAGTGCAAATTAAACAGTGAGAAATGTACTTTAATAAACGAGTATAATTCGAATTTCCAGTTTATTATAATTACAATTATTTATAAGTTTATCATTTGAATCAAATCAACTAGCATTTTACAAATTTAATTCGAAGTGATAATCCATCAAAAACGATATTTTTTTGATATAAAAGTATTTATTTATACTAACAAATTAATTAATTAGGTCGAAGTATCTAAATTTTTACAATTCATATATTTGTTTCATTGATAGTTAAGTTAATTTGAAAATACTAATTAGGATATGAGTCGCTTAATAAATAAATAAAAATGCTATAGCGATAATCACAAAAGCATCTTTGAGGAAGTCTAATGGATAAAGTAATTTCAAATTATTTAAATATTTTTTTCTCAGTAATAATAATACAGTTTTTTTTTAATTTTGATATTTCCAAAGGTTTTCTTCGAAGTTTGATTGAAATACCAAAATAAAAATTTTGAAGAATGATTTTACAAATAAAGTGGTAATTTATATGTTTTTGATGAAATGCAATCAAAAAATCAAGTTTATCAAAAAGGCATATGTGTTTAAAATTCATCTGAAAATAATTTTTGTAATATAATTTAAAAATTATTTTATTTGAATCCTCTTGTCTGAAATCCGATGATTCTGCTATATATTCCGTTCCGAATACTTCTGATACTTATAATTCAATTTGGCAAAAGGACAGACAAATAAAATTAAGACTTAGAATCTCGTATATTTAGAAGGTTTTTATTGTAAATTAAAGAATTTTATTTCATTCATACCACCAGAGGTGATTTATAGGTTATATCAAAGAATCCTTGCTCTTCTTATGAATGACAATAAAGAATCCCTAAATCGAGTCTGAATGTAAATTTAACAACTAAGATCAAAATCGACATGACAAAAAAAGCCTTTAAAGAATACTTTACAAATGAAAAAAGCAAGAAAATTAGAATAGAAAACAATGATTAGCAAAATTAGAATTAGATCAAATATGAATACTAACAATAAAAATGTTTTAGTGTGGAAATTTTCATAGTTCACTAAGATTTGAGAAATTGTTAAGCGGCTCAATTGATATCGAAAAGTTACTTAAAATTTCGTTCAACTATTGAATAACTCAAGTATTATATCATTTTATTTTTAGATTTTTAGATAGGCACGAATAAAATTTATAAAATCAAGCGAAAAACCCAAAAATAATCCAATAATTTATAGCAAATTTGAGCTCGATTCGCGTCCTTTTTTGCGCTTGAAATATAGCCCAGATTTAAAGGAAAAAACTTTATCGCGCATTATTTTTTTAGTTGAAACTCTTATATTTCTTTTAATAGATATCAACGAAAGGCTTTACTTATCCACAATTTGCATAATTTTCGAAACTATTCATTAGATGTCGTTTTCTGGAGGAAATTTAATAGATTTGTTTAATTATCTTGAGAAATATATATTTAGTCGAATTCTATATTGCACAATATAGGGAAGATACTAAACAACTGAATATGAAAAAATTAGTAACTTAAAGCAAAACCGAAGCGAAATACAGACAAATTAGAAACGACAATTCTTAATATAATATATAGAATCTAATTATTGTCTTTTTTCGAAATATTTATGTGGTGATAATTTTTTTCTGAATTATTAAATCTTTGAAAACAAAGGCCAGGATTCTGTTTCGCTTAAGTTAGCTACTGTAACAGGCAGTTTATAGTTTCAAATTTTTATCGGTTTTCGTGCTACCGATCTTTACGCAGATTAAATTGTCTGTCTAACGCAATATCTTCGATTATGAATAAAAAGTTCACAATTAGTAGCAATATAAATCTATGAAGTAAATCTGATTTAAATAAGACCAGCATACTTATACTCTAAAAAAATTCGCGATAAAATAATAATTTGATTAATTATCAATCAATATTAAGCGATAAAACTATTTTGAACAAATTTATATTCAATAACTTTTACTTTTATATTTTTACTCAAATGAATGCATTTCTTTATGTATTAAATCTAACATATTGCACAATCCAAAGATTGAAAAAGAAGGAATCGATAGAGTTTGATTTACTATATGCCTGTAATATAAATGATTCTATAACTAATAATTATAACCGAGATAAAGGAGAATTAACTAACAGATATGCATTATATTCAGAAGAAAAGAATGTTTTATATGAATGTGAAGGATTACATCGTTTTATAAATGATTTATTTTTATGTCCAAATGAAAAAGATGAATTAAAACATTTTGAGCTAAGTATGGTTAAAATTTCTTTTCCAGAAAATATATGTTTGATTCCATCTACAGAAAATTTAATTCCGATGAGTAAGTGTAGAGATAAGATTTACCTACATCAAAAGCTCTATTTTATAGATTTTAAATACTGTCTGCAATTATTCTCAAATTTCGACTCTATGAACACCGATGTTCCAATCGATAAATCATTAGATGTTCTATACTTCTCGTATATTGTTGGTATATATGGAGATAAAAACTTTTACAAGATTCTTAAAGGTTATATGATCCATGCTTCAGGAAATACTTTATACAATGGAATTAACCAAGTATTACAATATAAAGAAAGGTTTTGCACTAATTACTTCAATTGGATAATATCTAGAATGATTGAAATATTTTATGAGCTAAACTTCTATTATATAGAGGATATAAGCAAAGGTAAAATTGGTCGTAGATTTGATGAAAAAGCAACTGAAGGTAAGAAATTTAACATTTCTTCTTATATTATAGAAAAAATATACGAAAATAAAATTAAAGAGAATAATATCAAATTATTACATTTTCTATTGTTTTTTAAAGAAATCGAAGAAATATATTTAATTGATATAGATTTTGTTCATGTGAAAAAAATATTTTGTCTTCGGAAAATATTTTCAAGAAATATAGACGCAGTAACAATTTCTCAAAAGACAAAAATCGGGTTAGTTTTGCTTTATTTGAATAATATAGCCGTTTTCAAAAATATTAAAAAATTAGAAATTCGAAGAACAATATTGACCGAAAATAATATGCGATTGTTAGCCAATTTTACTTTTTTAGAACATCTTATTCTCAGTGACATTATTATTGATCAAAGGCAATATTTCTTTCCAAAATATTTAATCGGTAAATTAAAAAACTTAAAAATTTTGAATATCAGCGCTCCCTTTCTTGATCTAAGTACAGATCCTCGACTGTTTTTTCCAGATATAGAACAATTATATCTGTCTTCGATCAAGAAAAAAAATTTCAATCATTTTCAAAGTTTAAAAATTCCGGAAGCTTATTACATAATTGTGAGAAAAATATCGCTCTATTTTTTCAGTGCAAATTTTAGAGAATTCTTTAATAAAATATCAAATTTTAAGAATTTAGAAAACATATCAATAAGATCTAAAATATTAAAGTCGGTTTCTGGTGTTAATAATATAAATTATCAACAATATCATCCTACCTTAAAAAGACTTAAATTAGTCAACCTTTATTTAGACGACTACGAAATACAATGCATTCATAATTTTAGAAATCTAATGTCCATAATATATATAGATTGCACTTTTTTACATTCAGATTCTATAATTTTCACTGAGTGTAAACATGTAAAAAGTCTTCAAAATCTCAAAATATCAAATTGTGACATGCTCGTTATATATTTCAATCTATTGAAAACTATAAGAACCTTATATGTTTGACAATCATAATTAAAGACTCGAATAAACTTCTAGATTCGAATTATTTCATTATAAATTTGAAAAATCATATTAAACTCAGTTCGATTCATTTAGAATGTAATAAACTGAACAAATTTCCCATAATTTCCGAGAAAAGCAATATTCAATTGCGTAAGATTCATTTATGTAATTGTAATTTACCAAGTGGTTCTGTGTATATGTCGTTTTCCAGCTCAAATTTACTATCAAATGTAAAATCATTTAATTTTTGTGCAAGCTTTTTATCAAGAAACGATCTATCATATTTGTCGTTCATGACCAATTGTAGACACCTAAATATTTCCTCTTGCAAATTCGATAACTGTAGTTTCTTCCAGCTTTTTATGCCAGATAAATCCTACAAAACAGTTGAAATTTTTATCTTTGATATTATTTTACAGCAATGCGATATCTTTGCTTTAATGAAGCTGAAATTTCTTCAATATATAGGTATATCTCTTAATTTTCTAGACTCATCAATAATGTATCATTTCAAAAGAATATATTTAAAAAAGTTACAATTGTTTGAGATTCGTGTATCATTTGTACAATTAGAATTGAAAAAGTATTTACAATCTGAATTTGGAGAAGATCTACAAATTTTATCAATTTAAGTTTTTTAGGTATTTATTTTCATTAATCAGTTTAAAACTCGATTTTATAGGAAACTACTATGAGTGCTATTTTTTTTGATGACTAATGTTATCAAAATATAATTTCTTATGTTTACTATAATTCCAATGTCATGATATTTTATACGCAATTAAAGCTCGAATAAATGTAGAAATTTATAATTATATAATAGTTCTTCAATTATGAAATTGACATAGTTTAGGGCTACTAATAGTTCAATTAGAATTTAATTAAAATCCAAGTTAAAAAATCTCCTCCACCATTTTGACTTCGCAACTGCTTTCTTAATAAAATCTTCATTTGACTTGATTCTCGTTACCTCACGGTGGTTACGCTAGCTAAAATAAGAGATTAAAGATTTTTTATGAGCATTTTTAACATCATCTTACATGAAATTTACTGACCTTAAATGAAGTTTTGATTTTTTGTGCACCCAAGCACCTTTCAAAACATTTAAGGGCCCTCTATCTCGACATTTTATCCAAACTCAAGTACTCTTTGTCGTTCAAAATAAATTGTTTTGATCTCTTTTTAAGAAACATCTATTGTATGTATGCCTCATATTGATGCTTTTTTGCAATATTTAAACACATCTCGTAGTATTTTGGCAAAAACAGGCTTATTTTATAACAAAAGAAATCATCTCCACTCTACTTTTATAAATAAAACCGCACTGTTGGTTATTATAACATGATTCTTATTTTTAACTGTTTTAACAATTTAGTGTAAGTTTTAGGGTGCGGTTTCTACACCAATGGAGGCTACCTATAAAGTCTATTGTCCAAATATTATATATATATCCTTTACTTTTTCTCAATTTCGAAACCAGTTTTTATTCTGATGTCTATCCCATTTAAACATATCAATAATCAGTTTTAATATAGCGAATCGAAAAATGGGCTTATAATAATATAGTATTTTATTCCTTCAAATCGGTAAAAAAAACGAGTGAATTACAGTCTAATTGACCAAGGAGACGTTATATTATTCGCAAATACCAATATCTTCTTTTATGTAAAGATTTCTTGCTAAGTTTATAGGTTCATCTTATAGTTTTACGTAAGGCCTAAAATTTATTTCGAATTATTACTAATCAAAAACCGTACATTTTTAAAGAAAACTTCATTAAATCATTCCTAAGCAAAAAAGCATCTGAAAATAAACTTAAGCTTTTTATATGTAGACATTTAGATTTCTAATTACCGACTATCGTTCTATACAATTAAAAAAACAGGAAGGAAATGATAACAATTAAACTTTGAAACAAATTTCAATAATATTTAATCAAGAAAGCGAATAAATCATTATAAATATAAAAAATACAGAATCTAAGTAAAAGATAAGAGTAAATTTACAAGTATTACATTCATAGAAATTCATTTAACTCTTACAATTTTAACCTCTCAAATTTTTTAATGTATATGCTACGGACTATTTACATATTTGGGGATTTCGAAAAATTTTATTAATATATTATAGCATACACCAATTAGAAGAAATATAATCCAAGTAAAAAGCTATAAGAAAAAACCAATTGTCAAAAAAACATGTGCAATTTTAAAGTATGCTATATCCAGGCGATTTTATATATTAGAGCAGCTTCGTTTTGGGGGAAATTGCGAGTTAACGAGCTTATTTTTTGTCCCACACTTGCATTTGTCAGATAAGCATCCTAATTGGTGGCCACATTGATAATAATCTTTGCACTCGGTATTGGCTGATATTCTGGCGCATTATCTTGAAGAAATATCAGACCTAGGTTCTTCGGTAGAATTAAACTTTTCATTGCATATTTTAAATATGTTTATTAAACAAAGTTGAATCAGGATCCATTGTTTTGTATCTAATATATAAGGATTAGCATATTTTATTTAAAAAATCAATGCCAAGATGTTTCTTCTATCACAGCGCTCTCCGTCCCCATCGAGACTAGAACTCTTAAAAAGTTGCATTTATTGAAAACAGACTATTTTGAATTAGAGACCCTAAGCATTTTTTCAGTTTGTTTGTTTAGATTGCTTACGGAAATCTTCCTGGTTTTCAATATGTCTGATTTGCCCTTTTTTAAATCGAAATTCTCTGAAAATACATATTAACTTCATTCGAATTTTTTTCATGAACAGATACTTAAATATTGTATGGCAATCTAGACTTTTATTTTTCTTTTTGGCATTAAAATCTTAACTTGATTTAAATAGGAAGTTGAATTTGAAATAACTATCAAAAAACATTCTTCCTTTTGTTATCTTGACTTGTTTTTATATCGGCTAGCTCAATTTGTAATGTGCTCTCTTCTACAGATTGTAAATTTTATTGTGTCATAGTATTGATCTGAGTATTCTTCACAATTATATTAGGCAGAACATCGTAGGTAGAAAACTTTTGAGACCAACTTTTACCTTCGTGCATAACGTTGCTTCATACTGTTTATAGTTTCTGACTCTATGAGTAGTTCTGTTTAAGGATTTAAACAAGAACTAAGCCTTCTGACTCTGTTAATCGGTTATTCTCTTCCAGGGTCGATAAAAACATATTATCCACATCATAATTCGCTCTTTCTATAGATACCTAAATTTGAAAATGTCTAGTGCTTTACATGCACCATCTTTAATTCGAGCCATATTCTACATAGATATTTTAATGGTATTGTTTGCAAATTATTTGCCATTAGAATTTCGCAAAATACTAGGCGCACAAAAAATTTTTTATATGTATATAAGTTACTGCTTCTGTTATTTTGATCTTAGAATTCTAAGCTGCATAAATTTATATTGATCGCAGATAATGACTGCATGTTGATTAAATCAACCCATAATCTTGAATTCATTTTTCACTTATTATGGTTATTACCATTAATATTTTCTTTTGGTACATTGTTTTTTTTCCTCACGGCCACGTGAGTTTAGATAGGCTATTATTATTTCACTCGGGATTTTTTTATACTTTGAAGCAATCTCTTTTTATATACGGCTTCTACCCCTATGCCTAATCGAAACATGTGCATCATTTAATATATGAAATATCTTTTTTTTATGTACATAAAACCTAATCTGCTCTTTCTATATAACTCGTTCCTTTCCCTACAGACGAAACACAATGCACAAGTACACCAGAGCTTCGCCAATTTAATAAGCGTTTCAAATACACTTTCTTTAGATTTTTTAGGTTGCTCAGCCCAACGCAACCTTTCTTGTTAAAAGAATAAGATTGCAAAATCCGGGAATCGAATCCAATCTCTTTTTACCTTCCTGTCAAGTAGTGGTTCTTAACCGGGGTGTGAGACGGTATTTTGAAGTGCGGTAAGGTATTTTTTGGAGGAGACACCTAGCAAAAGCTTAAGCTCATACGGAGCATTACAATGCGTATATTATTTTTAAATAAAAAACGAATTCGCAAAAAGTCGAAACATTTTTTGCCTGGGGATGTGGAGATTAATTTTCATATTAAAAGGGGTGCGTCTCACTTAAAAGTTCGAGAACCGCTAGTCTAAAGGAAAAAATACATTTTTCTTCTCTCCTATAATTAATATGGCAAACTTGCGTAAAGGCTAGTCTTCGGGTTTTTTCCCTAATAACCCCTTTTTAGATGTTTTAATTTTTCTACTGAATCAAATTATTTTACTTTTACTTTTGTACAAAGCAAGTAAATCATACTTTCGTCTAATTGATGTTTCACATAACTTAGGCGCGTTAACATATGTTCCTGTATTTTTTTTGAAAAAAATAACTGTTACTCAATAAAGAAAGAACCAAAAACAATAGTTTACTCGTTGAAGCGCTAGATAGTACAAGTAAAATGTCTAAAAAAATTGCTTTTATACCATGGATAGTATATTAGATGCTAAATTGCTATCATTTTTTAGTAACTTATTAGATTGTAGCTGTATTTCAATTTATCTGGCAAAGTAAGAAATTATTTTAGATGCACAAAAATTTTCTTAAATTATCCGTAAAATATATATTAATGTGTTCTTATCAAACACTCGTTTACCTGCCACGAGTACCTGTGATAATAAAAGAAAAATGATTCAAATAAAATAAAAACAGAATCATAATTAGTTTATAAATTGAAATAGTATTAATTTGTTTTTCGAGTTATTTGAAACATTAATATTCTTTAAATTGGTTCTGGTGTCTATATGAAAAAATCGAAAGAGATTTCTACGAATGGAGTGGCTACATAGGGTTTTCATGTAACAAGCATATTCTAACCAAATCTATTCTACACACTGCACGATTATTTTTGTGCGTTTTATTGTCTTTCCAAAGCGAATCGTAACAAACTTACAATTTTAAATGGCCTATCGGCTGAAACTGTTGAAATGCGTGGAACAGTAAACCCCCTCCTTAAAAATACTTGTATATTATTAACAACCTTTAACATACAACTATATATTAACACCCTTCAAGATACTAAGCTATATATTAACACCTTTTAAATTGACCCAAAGTTATTAACACCCTTTAATAAAAATCCCATAAATAACCCTTTAGTTAATCTACCTTTATAATTATATCAATACCCCTTTATATAAACAATACCCTTTATTTACAGTGTTTAAACACACAAACGCATACACACACACACATATATTTTTATATAGATAGATAAAGTACAAAATATCTGATACTTCTGATTTTTTAGAATTTAAATCTTCTAGTTCCATAAAGATAAAGCCTGAATGAGCAAATTTAAAGTAGATATAACAACCAAGTTTAAAATTAGAAAAAACTTAGCTTTTTACTTATCCCGTAAAGGGTTTCCTTATCAATTCAATAAATTACATTCCATTCAAGCCTTTTTTCGTTTTGATACTTAGAAGATATTTTTTTAAACTTTAAAGAAATGAAACTAATATACATTAAATTAACTCTTAAATCAAAAATTTTCATTATATTCAATCTTAAAAAATCATGAGTTGTTTTTACTTTTAGAGTTTCGTCAAATAATATCAACTTTGCTCCAATTAAAGCAATGAAAAATCTGTTTTAAATTATAAAAAAATTTAAGGATTTTTTACAACGAAACTGACTTTTTGTAATTAAAAACAAAATGACAATTTAATTATATTGCCTTTCTCTACCTTAAATTTAAATCTAGTTCTAAAGGTGTATTGAGAATTTTCAATTATTTATGTTTTGGAGATAAAATTACACACATAAAATGTTTAATTTATAACTATTTACCTCTAAATTTGATTAAAATTTAATTTAAGAATTTGAAAGTATAAATAAGTCATATTTCTCATAAAGTAATGATGTCTTCTTTTGTATTTTACATATTATCTTGCACTGTATTATGTACAAGCGATTCCAATATCAACACCGGTACGGATTCTAACGATATGTGCAAATTAAAAAAGTTTATTTCCTTATATGATAAAAGTGTTTATCAGTCTTTTGCTGATATTCATACAGTGCCAAAATTAGCTGTGATAGAAAAAATCGGATATGTATCTTCAAGTCTAAACCCCCAGGCAAGTAATGTGGATGATCAAATCAAAGGATTTGGTAATCAATTTAGATAAGGCTATACTAAAATAAAATGTAATTTTTATGATTCGAATGATGAATTATAAAATAATGAATTTTTACTTATATAATAAATCCGATTTGTATTGATAAAAGCTATTAATCTTTTTTCGTGTTTTTGACTTCTTAATATATGCTATTTTTTGGTTTAAAATGTATTTTTTTAGAAAGTATTCGAGTTAAATTTTAAATAATTACTAGGCTACTAGTAAAGGTGAATATGCTTTCATTGTATTTGAGAAGTAAACTAGATTTGTGCCGAAAAAATTTATACCTAACCTAGATGTTTAAACGAAAACCATTTCAGAGACAACATCTTTGACTTGGATAAACAATTTTAAGCCATATTTTTGTAAAAGAAAAGGTAAAAACTATTTCGACAAAATCTCGAGAAAAAGAAATATATTTTTTCTCTTTTGTGTATTCTCCTCAATGAATTTATACCCCCGTTTTTCTTCTAAACCTAAATCTGCATTTATATTTATCTCCGAAATTTTAAAGTGGAAGGGATTTGTGATTTGTAACGAGGAGCAGTTTTTTTTTACTTGTTTAACATCATCCTCCTCGTTACTTACTTGTGTCATAGAAAGTATGGTTCTTTATACATTTTCGATGCTATTAAAAGACATATCGATGCTCTCCTCATTTTTTTCTAGGAATTTAATCTGAACCAATTTTTTTTTGCGCTTAAATGATGATTTTTAGATTTGATTTTTCAAAGATATGATTCTATATCTGGTTCTATCTATATGTATTTTAAGTCTTTTAAAATACATTTTATGATATTTTTGCGTAATACCATTTAGCCTTATAATATATGAGATTATTTAATGCAACTCATATCGATAACTCTTAAATCAATTTATTGCTGATACAATATACTTTTAAAGTTCTTCTGTTTTAACACATAGGAGTAATGCCAGATATTTGCCTTCTATTTCGAATAGAATTATTAGACCCTTGTTAGGATTTAAAATACATTTTGAGTTTTTTATTCAACGTAAACGCAATATCTTATTCTGTCACTTTTCTCATTTCTAAATAAATATTTCTAAGACTTATTTTGATGAATAGTTTATTAAAAATCTTGAATTTATAACTTTACAGTAAATGTAAACATAATACCCTTTGTTGTGCTATCTATTCGGGGCTTTTTGAAAGCCTAAGCCTTTCATACATTAGATTAGTTAAAAGTTTTATGATTTACACAAGCGATGTCGGCGTTATAGATTTCTTTTATTTTCTAAACATATTCTATTTCTTATAGAGAAAACCGCTGGTTCTTCGTACAGCTCTATAAACTTTTTATTAAGCCACATTAAATATTATCCAATACATAAAATCTCGTTTTCATAAGAATTATACTACATCACCGTGTCTTCAGTCATTTTATTATTTATTAATGCCGATTTGACCTAGGTATATTTATTTTTATTGAAAGTCTTTGCAAAATCTATATTTTAGTTAAAAAAGCCTTTATACCTACAGTATAATTTTTAGGGTATTTTAACTTTTAAACTAGAACTATTTCAGTAAAATTCTTAAATAAATACTATGCTTATTATAAGCATGCTTTGCCTCGTTTTATTTGCTACTTTTGATTTTCATCTCACCTTTTTTATATTTTTGGAATATTTATACGATGCGTCCTTGTGTACCAAAGGTGGTTATATTACTTGATCTGATTCCATATCATAAATTACCATTTTTATACGACTATTCAGTTATTATTACAATCAAAGAAGCTTTTTGTACTACAATTTGAATTTCGAAAAAATAATCTTTTACAACTTAACCATAAAAACTTTAAGTATCAACTATTCAATTGTAAACAACCTGAATTTAAACAATTTTCGAGTGTTATTTACAAAAATTCGAATCAAACTAATTTTTAAACGTTTTCAAGATTGTATAGTAACTTTTTGATGCAAATAGTCTACTGGTGAGGATATCGGAATTTACAACAGATAAGGCGGGGTCGCATCATTGTTCATTCACTCTTTATTTTTCGTAAAGAAAGTTTTCCTTTCACTGACAATCTAACTCAATCAAAAAAAATCACCGAAACGCCTATATTTGGCTCTAATTCACTTCTGAATTACGTTTCATTCGTATCGAAAAAAATTGCTTTTTTTGTATTTGACAGCCCAAAGTAACTCTAAAATAACCTATTTACTCACTTAATTATTCCATTTGTCTTTTAGTATTCAATATCTAAGATACAGATATAAAAGTATTCCATCCGTTTCTTCTAATATGTTGTAATTCGGAATTATTACAGGTTTCCATATAGATTCTATGTGGCTTATAGTTCAATAAATGCCCCAAATGTTTTTCGCACGAATTTTAACAACTCATTTCCAAGCAGATAGTTTTTATTGTGAGTATATTCCCCCACCTTAAAAAAACATATACATGAAAATATAAATTCGACACCTGCATTTATATTTATAAACATATAATTTTTAATTGAAAGAATATAAACTTATTAGAAACTATCTGCTTCGGAAGGATTGTAACATTTATGTTAAAATCATTGTTCAATTTATGGTAATACGGAAATCACACTAGAGTTTGGATTTGTGGTAAAAAGTGAAATAAAAAGAATAGATCAGGACAACAACAACTTTTTCAGAACAATAATTAAAATAAAAGCAAAAGAAGGTTTCTTTCTTATTCGAGTTAGAAAACTTCGCGGCCATGAGATATTAAAATCATACCCCTTGCCAAGCCCTCAATGCTAAGTAGGGCACAAAACGTTTGCTAGGACATCGAGCTGTGCATATAGATCACATTTAGTTCTCGAGATATATTAAAGCGCTGGTTAAGTCGGCAAGGAATATATAGAGGCAGTAAAATGCAGCGGTCAATAGGTTCCGAAAAAAAGTTTAGCTAAAAATCATACACCGTGTAACATAAATTAACGAAAAAAATGTTTAGTCTGCGCACTTAATGAGTTTTGGATTCGACTGTTTCGAATATAGGTATTATAAGGAAAAATCCCAAGGTTTTTAGAGCATTTATCTATGTAAAGCTATAAAAGCGTTAATTTTATAAAAAAAAATTATATCTTTCGTTTAACATAATCTCGGATTTTTTTATTTGCTTTTAAAGCGCCGTTTGTTGACCATAAATCTCTGATAGTTAAATATTACAAATTAGCACTCTCGAAAAAGCTATTGAGAATGTGAAGCAGAGAGATGTCTTTTTTTTAGTTCGAAAAAAATACTTTTAATTATTTTTTTTGCTCTATCGATGGAATGACACTTCCTACATTTATAAATATTTAGGCTCTTTATTGATACATTTTATTAAATTTCGGTACAATATTGTCATCGGTTATCTCTTAAATAATTTTCATAAAAATGCAATTTTAGTAAAAAGACCTGTATTCTTTTGCAAATAGATTAACATTCTTAAGGTTCTGCGCTTCTACTGTTCAAAATGAATCTCTGTGGAAATTCACCTCGATAAGCGTTATCTTTTTTTACTTGCATCTAAAATATAGGTATATATTCACAATTATAATTCTAGACATGTGACTATTCGAACGTTCGATCTTATTTATACTACCATTTTAAAATTTTTTGAACTGAGTTGCACCATATCACGTTTCTAGATTCGCCCCGTAACCATTAGAAACATAAATGATCGCATATCACTGCTTTTAAATGGCACCATGTGTTTTCATGTGCAGAAATATCAAGTTAAAACAAACACTTAAGTTCACAAACTTAACGGGATATAAAAAATCTACCCGTACTCGCTAAGGTGTTTTCTAGTCTATATATAGCATGATCTGCTACACTTTTTCCTTATAGAATATTTATGTGGCCTTCATTTAGGGTAATCAAGACACACAATCCCATCACATATGCATCATATAACTTCAAGTCAAATTTATTTTAATTTATTTATATTTTTTACTATTTGTGATTCTTCTGAATTCTTTCTATGACTTCTTTGCAAAGTTATATTATTCCGAGAAAATGGTATATTTGCTAAGCATATGTTTTGTTAGTATTTGCTACTTTAAGAATTGGATTCCTTTTGGGGATATATTGTTACATTGATTTAAAAAAACGTAAGAGTTACGGAAGCGAATGCTTGCCTTCGACCCAACATGATGTACCCCTCAACAGTTTGTTCAAGCAAAACGTAGACTCTTTTTAGATCATAAGCAAATTGGAACGTGTTTTTTTTTACTAAACACAACAGTGCATGAAAATACCGAGAGAAGTCACAATCAAATAAAATTGCACCTATATGAAATTGATCAACTTCATTGCATATTGACTAATTCCATAAAGTAAATTTTTGGTTTAATTAATTGCGAAAAGTCTTCAAGTCAAGATTAGTTTTACCCGTAACTTTAGTACGGCATATGTGCTGTATTTTCTTTGATTATTCTATAATTATAAAAATTTACACAACACAGACTTTATAGAAGAGTTTTTAATTATAAAAGTATCGTTTTTAGTAAATTTTTCTGTCTATCTCTTAAAAAAATTCCTCTAAAAATTATTTTATATTAACGTCATATATCTAATTTCGAACTGTCAACTCAAAACGTTAATATCATCAATCAAAAAGAGACAATCGGTATCCTGAAAAACTTTCTCTTTTGTGGCTTCTAATTAGCTTTCGACGCAAACAAACCTATATTCAAAACAAAAAGCAAACTAAAAATATATTTTTGGCACGAGCCTCTTTTAATGCGCTTGCTTATGATATTGTTCAGACTCACCCGATATATAATTGCTAGTTAGATTATTCCTACATAAATACCAGTTTATATTCATTTATATAGAGGGCTTAGATGCATTGAGTCAAATAGATATATGGAAATATAAGCATCATTCGGTCAATCTACGTTTTATCGAGATTTTTAGACACATTTTTAATACCAAAATTAGATGGACTTTAAATCTTTGCTCCTCGCAAATTTTACCGCTCTTATTTGATTTTTAATAGTAATACTCGCGGAAAATCATAATATTAGTTTTGTATTATACACCTATTTTTTTAATTCTTGGCTTTATAGTACCTCATTGTTTTATTTTCTTCTTTCATATAAATCGTTTTCTATAGTCAGAGCCTGTAAAATTGATTTTTGAAAACTTAAAAATTATACCTAGGCCATTCAAATACTTTCTTTTAAAAAAACTCATAAAGAATTGTTATATCTACAGTAGTAGGTCAACCTGATTTCAAATTTTGCATGTAATTATGAAGTATAAAAAAGAAACAAGCTACATGAAATAACAGAAAATCTGTGAGTTTTTTTGTTCAAGTATATAAGAGATGGGCTTGGTGAATATCAAAGAATGAGAGGAGCATTGTGTGTAAACTGATTTGATGGAAAATCGGGGCTTCTACAATACCAATGCAGGTGAATCGTTGCGGAGTTTACAAAAAAGAACATAATATAACAAGAAACATAATAGGCAATGCTGTTAAGTAAATTCTAGTCTATGTCTTAACTATGTAAATTTACATTGCATATAGTCTTTTGTGATGTTACGTGTACACAATCTGAAAAATGTATTTTTTGGTCGAAGTTTGTTTTAAACAGCCAGAAAGACAAATAAACGGAGGTTTCATAATATCCCACAATCTCTCTTGTTAAATATACAATATTTACATAAAATTGTAGGTTTATATAAATAAAAAAATATTAAAAAATGGCGTCCGACACAAAGTCAAATTAAATCATAGATGTAAAAATTGATAATAGTCATAATATGAAAACCTGCACATTCGAATCGGAATACTATAAACGTAAAAAGAATATAATGAAGCCAATAAAAATTCTAAGGAACAAATTAAACTTAAAATGGATTTTATTATTTTAGATTAATAGATTTATCGAACAATTACAGTAATATTATAGATTATCAAATCTTCTAATCTTCTTTTATTATCAGCAGAAATCTTTGAATTTATTAAAACAATATGATTCAGGTGCTTTAACGATGAAGTAATTGAAATTGAAGAAAAATCGATTTCGAAAGTGCAGTCTTTGAAATGAAGATGGGTTAATAAATATTGTTGATTTATGAATTGAAATATTTCGTAAGTGATAACTGTTTTTGTTAGAATCAATGTATTTAGTTTCGTAAAACACATTAGATCGTTCTCTTTAAGAGAATTTCTAAAAATTGAATTTTCTAACGTAATAGAGAGATATTTAAGGTTCCTAATCAGACTTAACAAATAAAAATCATAGATATCCAACGAATTTTCTGAGATTTTCAATTTTTCTAATGACGAAAATAGAGATTTCGGAAGAATATATCTTATCAAACCTTCTTTAAGATTACACCTAGAAAGTCTTAATTCTTTAAGAAATTCAAATCGATTTAAGAATACCATATTTTCTTGTATAAGTTTAGAATCAGATAAATCAATTACATACAGATTTTTCTCAAAGGAATATTCTTGATTCAAATACTTGAACTCAACATATGGTAAGCTACAAAGTTTTAAAGTTTCCAAAACTTTAAACTTTCTTAAACATGCAATGGCCTTAAAATCTAGACAGCTCTTACTTAAATCCAGTATTTTTGTGGATATGTGTAAAGAATTTAGATCTAGCATTTTTTGTAGATTTTCTGAATTTAAATCTCGCAGAGACAAGCTTGTAGCTTTAAAGTTACTCGAATAAAAATTCATGAAATTTTTGTTTAAAAAACACCCAGAAATGTCTAATGAACTATAATTTCTTTGCAACAATATAAAATATTTTGTTCTGTTGAGCCTTGAAAAATCTACATTTTTCATGCTCAAAAATTCCAACGCATTGGATTTAACTAAAAAGTTTATTACATTATAGCCCAAACGAGAATTATCTAGTTTTAAATCGCACAATGTATAAATTCCATCATATAATTCCAAATCTCTACTATACTTCCCGTCAAATGTAGACCATGACAAATCTAGATATTCTATTTTCAGATTTCTCAAAGATTTGAAAAACGCTGCTGTCAAAACAAGAGTATTTACTTTAAGTGTTTTCAATTTTGGAAAGCAAAAATTCAGATGGCATAAAAATTTACTATAAGCAGGTAATTTGCAGGTATAAAGAATCAGGGATTCGATTTTGGACAATATTTTTATAAAATTTAGAAAACCTTCAGTTATGTTTACCCGTTCCAGTTCTAAAAATTTTATTTCATTATTATTATTATCCAAAATGATTGATTTCAATGTATGTGAATAGAAAAGTTTTAAATTCGGAGAAGAATATGCCAGAGCGCTATTTTCATATTTACAAATCCGATCTCTTTCTTTACTTTCAGAATAATATATATTATCATTAGAAATTTTGATACCAATTATCTTAAATAGTGACATAAGCCAAAAAAATAATTTAAGGTTAATATTAGATTTGGTTTCTAAAAAGGTTATCACTTCTGGTGTAGTTCGTATGTAGATTTCATCGATGTTCCTTGCATCAAATGAATAAAGGTGTAAGGAACTTTCTCTCTTCAACAACGACAATTCTTTAGTATTTTGATCAAATTTTACTTCTACATTAGAAAAAAAAGTATTTAAAAACGGTAAGAACAATGATTTTTGAACTAAAAATATATTTTCAGGTGTTTCGATATTAATATTAACCAAAATATCGTTTTTATAAATGATAAATGTTGGAAGTAGACTTTTATATAAATTCCCTATTACATCTGATTCTGCATGACAAAGTAAATCACAAAAGAGGCGTAAAAAGGTGATGAAACCGTCTAATTGTAAATTCATACACTTCTTATCATAGCCAAAACGTAAAACGAAAAGAAATATTTCAAATGTCGCAATATCAACCTTGGATTTTGTTAAATCCGTAATATTATATTTTACATAGTTCAATTCTGTATTCATATATTTATTAAAATATTTAGATTGAATACAAAACTTATCCGAATATTCAAATATTATACTTGTAGGGGTTTTTAAAATCCATTCGTTGTTTTCAAATTCAATCAAATCAGAGATCTTTCGTTTTTTATTAGTTCTAAGATCCAAAGGCTGTAGTTCTTCACCTTGGGATACAATTTTTTCATTAGTTTGACGTTGAATTAATGAACTGTATTGAGTGTTTGATATTTCGTCAGATTCAGGCAAAAACAAATCTTGCTTTCTTTTCTTGCTTGAGATCCCTGTAATAATAGGGATCGTTCCAGGATCAACAATGTGATCATTTCTATCTAGAAGAGTTGCAGGCGCGGGAGTATTATCCGAGAAGTCTTGAACATTTGATTCAGGAATTCTTTCCGTAGCTATTCGATCAGATGCGCAGTTTTCACATAAGTTATTTAAATTATCAACGGCTTCATTGCAATTGACTTCAAAATTTTCGGCTTCATTTGAAAAAGAAATTTCGATTTGCAAGCATGCACATTTATTTAACAAAATAAAATGTAACAAATATATCTGAAATATATTAAAAATGCTAAAAAGATAAATTCTACAACCATTAGTAGCTTTTCGATAAACTAATTTATTTCTGCAAAATTTACAACAGATATCATCCTTATTTTTTTCCATAAAAAAAATTTTTTTAATTGTAATTTATATATCTAATCTAAAGATAAGAAGATTTCCTTTTTTAAGATAAAAAAGTAATAAATTAAATGATTTTTTTAATTTACGTTAATTAAATACATTAATTCAAGAATTTTGGTTCCCCACTACAATACAGTATATTTCCCGTGCTGCCCACAGGTTATCGGCAATTATGATTGCTCTTTGCATATTTTGGAAATAAATAAAAATTTTCTAATTTCGGGCTATTTTCTATCTCGTTTTCGCTAGATTTGGTCTGCTTCTTCTCGTTTTAAACTGGCTCGTGATATTATAATAAGACCTCTTGTCAATAGTTTAATTATATTATAATCTTGGTCATTTTATCTCCACATTGAAGCCCATTTGTTTTGCTGATGTTTTATTAACACCCTATACTTCAATAATATAGGTGTGAAGCTTTGGCTAGGGTATAATGCCTCGCGGGTTTCCCGACCATCCAAAATCCTTTTAATTTTCGTTAAGTTTTTTGTTGACTAAGAATAACTTTAAAGCATGTAAAAATCTAGTAAATATATTTTTAGGTCCAAGTAGTAGCCCGAAGCTTGTAAATTACAAATATTCGAAACTTTCTGGTGTCTATTCTATGATATTAGTGATAATATCTGCTCTTTTACTCTATAAAGGATAGTATCTGCGTTTAAATTACAGATAAGAATTGCAATATTTGCTAAACAGGCTTACTTTTATACTTTTTCATTTAAAGAATCTGAAAAGACTTATACGAAGTACTTCTGCCTAAATTAGTATTCTTAGCTAATCGTTTATCCAAAATAAATATTTTTAATATATTTATGAATTAGCCATAGGTTGTTATAATATTGTCCTCCGTTATTTAGAACCTTTTAAAAAAATTTAAGCCGAGTAACACTTACCTTATAAGCAGAACAATGATTTATATTTTTTATGATCAAATAGATGAAGCTATTAAAACAAATATTAAGGCCATATTTTTATGTTCTTTAGGTGTTTTTATACCTAGTTTGCAAATTATACCCAGTCTTATCAGATTGACTAGAAGTTTAAAACATCTCTTCTATTTCGATACATACATTCTTTTTGAAAAACCAGATGGCTTTCATAACGTTTGTTATATTCGTTTTCCATGCCATTTAGAAAATTTCCGACACTTGATAACCCATTATTTCTAGCATAATATAACTTTGAAAGATATCTTATCTATAAATTTCGAATTATATTTTTTTTGTAAAATTTATTTGAGTTGTCTCTTTCAAATCTATATCTTACTTTTCAATAATTTCGGTTTGTGCAAGTATTGGAGTTTGATTTTATACCTTTAAGATTGCTGTTTCTTTTGGTGATAATTTTTATTTTTCTTCAAAGCATCTAAGAGTAAAAATAAAACATTCGTTTACAACACAATACTATGAATGGCTCGTCTGGGTTTTTATATTGATAGATACAGAGGCTCCTTGGCAAATAAACCACCTTATGTTATCGAAAGCACGCATCGCATTCTGAAATCCAGCAAAATCCGCTATTTAAAATCGGAACTTTTCCTATTATATCATTGATCTAAATGTATGAAAATGTTTTTCATATAATGATTTTCATTATTTAATTTTATAAATATTTTTTATATTCTTATTTAAATCGCATCATTAGTTTCTCATGAACTATTGTGTAATTGCCCTTTGCTATTATCTAATATACATTACTTTTTTCATCATAGAAACTTTTCCAGAAGAAGTAGTAATTTCAGAAAAAACACGTTTTACTTGTATCAATTTTCTTAATCTTTCTACATATTTCTACACATGTCTTTTTTTCAGTGTATTCCTAGCTAGAGAAACCATCGAACAACATCTTACAAAATATGATTATATATAAAACCATATCTTCATTTCGGCCACTTGGTTATTCTAAATGAGTTCAGCGAACTGACTTGTACACGACACAAAAATGAGAAGCAAAAACCGATTTTCACAAAAAAACCTCTAAACTAATATCATTTATTTAAATGCTCATCCCAGGTCTTTTCATTTTGATATTTTCAAATCTAATCAGATGATTCGAGCCATTGAATTGAATCCATAGCACAATAACCAAAAACTTCCTTTACAGCAAAATGGATGTAGAATTATATCGGGTTTGTATACAGTTTACTTAAATAACGTTCAAAACACCTGCTTTTTTGCGTCTCGCAAAACCCTACCGCCTTTAATAAAGTTTAGTATGTAATAATACCGGTTCTTTTTGTGAACGGCATCAAATTACAGTTATTTGTAAACTTTATCAGTTTGGGTTATCGGAAATCGCTCAGTAGTCTAAGCTCTTGCTAATAAACCTGTAAATAATAATATATAGGCCCTAGACAAACCTTCAGATAATAGCGATTTTCTTAAACATATGTATTTCATAATATCAAAAATATATTTAAGAATTCCTAAGTTCTTGATATAGAAAATATTATAGCATTAATTCCTACAGTTATTCGTTCGAGACTAAAACAATAATTAATTTATGATGCGAAGAAAAAACCATTAATATAAGTTTGATATAAAAGAAATATAGGATCGTTAAAAAAGATTGTATTTTTGAATAAGGTATCGGAAAGAACAAACTCACATTTAAAAAGACAAATCTTAAGCTTGGAATCAACACGCTCATATAAAACTTACTGAAATCAACCTCGAAATAGCTTTATTAAAGTCACCTCTTTTTTGATAAACCATCAACTTTTAACCAAAGAATTTTTTCATAAACATCTAAATCCTCAATCTTTCTATCTTAAGCTGCGAAAATATAATACTTATTAAGCCAAAGTATGTTTCTTCTGGCTTTTCTGCCGTTTTTCTTTATCAGAAAATGTGTTCTTTTGGTCTGAAAGTTACTCGACGCAACATTTATAATTTATTGGCTTATAAATTTTACTTTCTATGTTTTTCTTCTAAGCAAGATCCAATGCCTTTTTTTTCTTTTTGTCTGGTCATGGCATACCTGCGCCACCCAAAAAAATGCATGTTCTGCCTGTTATCATTATCAAGACATGATATTTAGCACATTCCAATATTATTAAACTATATAAGTTAAGACTTTACTATGAACTAATTTAAGGTAAGCATTTTTGGATTCGAGCACTACTTTTGGGTCACCTCTTTCGAGAATACCTATGATAATACAAGTACTTCTTTCTTGCGTTAAATAACGGTCGGTATCTACCCGGAAACATGGGGCGTTAAGAATTCTGGCAATATTACAATGCTCTTCATACCTCTTTGCCTTAATATTCTTTTCTTTTCATTATGTGCTAAAATTTGACCCATCGATGTAAATATTCGCCAATTTTCTCAATATACTAACCCAGAAAGTCTGACCATATTCCAGACATTCCTTAAATCTCTTTCATATGCATAAGAATAGAAGCTAGTTTAAATTTAATTCAAGTAAAATTTTATATTTAACGTTTTATTTTAGTTGACTACTTTCTGACGTGGGCATTATTGTGGTTTTCCTGCTTTTGAGAGTCCAAGAGGTGGCATTACTGCAGAAAAATTAGCCATAGTGTCAAGCGATCGACATGGGCGCTCCTATGACCATTTATTGGTAGTAAATAATTGGTATGTTAAATTCAGATAGATTGTAAGTTTGTGATATACTTTTAACCAATTTGAAACATAATTTGCATATTTATAATATATTTTTTGAAGGGTTTGAAGCCTTTCATTTTTATTTTCGCTTTACATTTCTTTTCTGCCATATTCTTCTGTTGAGACGAATAAAATTGTAATTTTTCTAAAATGGTGGCATTCTTTTTTAAAATATCATTAAATCTATTATAATTTTTGAAAAAGTTATTTATAAAGATTAAAATCAAATCTGGATCTAGTACACTTCTACAAAAAAATGAAATATTAAGAATTTTCCAATGATTTTATTCTCTTCCAGATTTTCTATTCGATAAGGAAAGAAGCAAGACAATGGAAATCGAACATCTAATCATAAATATTTTGAAAAAGGTTTTATAATCATGAAAAATAGGCAAGAAAAGATTTTATAGTAGAGTCATACTCTTTAGGCAGCGTCACTGCCCTCAGATCATATCCTCATACATTCAAAATCTTATAATAATTACATATAAACTATTTTTAGCTCGACTTTATAGAGTATAATTTCCTAATATTTTTTGAAAATATAAACCTGAAAAATATATTTTTAATTTTAGCTGCCGAAAAGTCTTATCAAAATTGTATTTCCTGTATATTACATATAAATACATAAACCTATATATCTAGTGATAATGATATGAAAATGACAAAATGAATAATTTGATATGTACGAAGAAATTTCAAAATAAATATTCAAAAAAAACGCGATAATAAATGGAACCTCCACTTTTAATAATAAGCAATTCTGAATTAAATTTTAGGAAACTAAAACCAATATGTATATTATTTAGTAAAATAGCAACTAATATATGCAATTACAAGATTAAAGATTGAAATCTGAATCAAATAAATATTTTAGGAAATAATGGTTAATACAGGCAAACATAAAGTCAAAATTTTTCAACTGTTTGTAAAAATAAATTTATCAGTTAAAATAATAATTAGATATTATGTTTTAGCGCTTAATGCTAAACTTCGAAAGTACAATGAATATATAACTTGATATTTTTGTAAAAAATAAAGTTTTCTAACTAAAATCTTCGATAGATAAGCATAAGAATGAAAATTATAGATATTTTAAGTTTTTTCTATTTTTTTCATTACCAATTTTTCTAGGTTTTTTTTCATTTCTATTATCTTTAGAACAATCATTTTAATTTCTTCTTTGTCTTAAATTAGATTCTCATTCCCAATATTTTGTTTTCAGGATAATTTTTTGCCTTTTTTTAGAATTATTTTCGTGTCTAGAGCTTCCAAAAAAAATTCAGAAAACCTTTTTTGCGGGTAATTTATTAGGTCAGAATTCTTTCTAATACAATTGTGCTAGGCCCTTCTACTAGCTACGACGGCCCAATTAATTAATCATCAGCAATCCTGAGCACTGATACCATTCTTTTTTAACTCAGTTATCTGGATGTAAATTTAATATGTTTTTTCTTCCAAACATTAAAATTTTTGTGGTGTTCCTAGCTAATCTCTTTGTTTATAAAACCGTTTTTTTCTAGATCTAAAACCGAAATCACAAGAAGAACTTCCCTCATTTATATATTTATTTAAACTGGGTATGTCCAAATATCTAATATAATTTACTTCATAACTAATATCGACTCGTATTAAAGTCAGATCAGAAAACAATAAAATTATTAGAACGATTAATGTCTACGTTATTTTAAAAATTCACAATTGGTTTTTTTGCTTTAACTCAATAAATCAAAATCACCATTTGTACGAAAAAAGCTTTTTAAAAAGAATCAAACCGCCTTTCTAAATAAATATTTGCCAGATTAAGTTTTCTAAATTTACTTTTTTTACTTTAAAAAAAATAATTTGAATATATAATTGGGTTGCTTTGGATTATTCATCATTTATCTTTATAGTCGATCCATTTATTTTTTTACTCTTTTCTTTTAAATATAGAAATTCCTTTAATAATTTACTCTACTTTCTATAAATATTAATCTTTTTTTTATATAAGAAAATTATATGAATATTTCTACGTGTCTGATAGAGGAAAGATAATCAAATAAAAAACCTTCTTCTTGGTACGAATATGTGAAATTGGTGTGGAAGTCTTTGTTTGGATTTTTGGTAGGAATAAAACAACACTACATATTTGGTTGTTCCATAGGTGTTTGTATGACGAGAAGAAAATTTACGAAATGGCGAAACTTTTCCGTCAAATCTATTTTCTAGTTCTTTATGTAACTAGAATGTAGCCCAAAGCTGAACTTGTAGGTGATTTCCAAATAAAAGCATGGAAACCTAACCTTTCTCACTCGGGTTAGAAGATTTGGCGCCCGATAAAAATAAAAAATAAACCTCTTCAACTAAGAAAGCTAAGATGTAGGTTATACACGTTCGTATGCAATTGCACTGTCTGCGTAGACCCCATATAAGTCTTTAAGAAAATCTACGCTAAAGGTTTATCAGGTTCGGAAAGCGTAAAGTAAGTGGGAATGCTGCATAGTATCGGGAAGCCCCGGGGTGGCTTCGGTATCCGATCCTACTCCATGCAACAAACATAAAGAACTTCGAGCAACTTCCTCGCCTATTAATTAGGTTCTAGATACTTGTAGGTGGAAGGCTTTGGAACGTAGGTATCGCAGGACATATCAATAGAGTGTTAAGGTAGCAGCTATTTATTTTAGATCCAGGACTGCATTAATGTCATAAAAACACATATAACACTTAATGTTTTATAAAGATTTGATAATTTTAAATAGAGTTTCTTACGTGTCGCAAAAATTAATGTTTATTACATAAATTAAAAGAAGTACGGTGTGAACTAACGCACGCTTAAACTTTTATTTTTCTCTGCGTCTAAAAAAGAATCTCATCATAAATATAAATGTAGTTTACACCCAACTTGGTATTTTTATAAATTTAAGCTGCTACTCAGGCATAATCCGCATCGCATTTTGGCACAATTAAAATCTTCTTAAACTTCAGGTTGTATATAAACTAAAAAGGTGAATTTAGAACTTTATAATAATAATTAAGAGGTTTTGGTAACAGAGACGTGTGTAATTCATACTTTTTGCCTTTAAAGATTACTTAAAAATATATGAAGAGATATAATCAGTACTTATAATTTTTTAACTTAAAAGAATGTTACCATTGCAGTGAAAATTGATATGATATTTTTTTAATATAATTTTTATAGTCTTTAACGCTAGAATACGTTTCCAAATACCTTCAAAAAAAACTATAAAAAGTATAATATCGTGTTTAGTTGTTATAATCTCATGAACTCTATCTAAGGTGCAAAGGTACCTTTTAATTTACAATTTAAAATTTATTTGCAAATCATGGCTGTTTTTATTCAATCTTATAAAAAAAATGTTCAACATAACCTTTCTTTCAAAAAAAACTAACTAATTTTTCTATTCATATAAATTTAAATAGCCAATAGTTCCGGGTAAATTGCCTTTGTAAAATAATTTTCTGTTTTATTGGCCTGTAACAATATATGGAAAATCACAATCATACCAAAAGATGTAGTTTATTTAAACTATAATTCTATTACTAGCATTTCAAGTTATACTGTGATTTTGATTATTATAATATTTTAATAGTACTTATTGCAAAAAAACGTTGAATTTCTTGAGGTATAAATCAAAAAATGGGATTAAAATTATTTATATTTATAATTAGCCAAATAAGTCTTTAAAACCGGAAACAAGTTTGTCTATTACATCCAAAATATAACTTATAACATATATTTGAAACATTAAAATTATATGATTATCCAAAGCAGTATTCGAATATTTGTAAAAAAAGCATTTTCCTGAAAAATATCTTTAAAAGCTGAAATAATTTCATTAAAATTCGTTCTAATAATTATGAATTTGAAGAGAATTAGGCATTCAAAGTCGAAAACATAATAAAACATTCCTCAGAAGACTAAATATTGATAAATTCGGATCTAAAAATGTTACAAAGAATTTTCTCTATTATCCTAAATATCACTCTAAAAAATAAAATAAAAGAATTAACAACTTTTCAGAGCACTTATAACTATTTCTTGTGTTGCCATTTTAAGAATTCTCGACTAAATACAACTTGCTTGATAATCTATATGATATCTCATATTCATTAACATTTTTTTGTTCAAGGAGATATATTCTCAGTAACTTTTTTGCAACAAAACAACTTAGAAAGAATTTAATTGGAATTCTAACTCCATATTTTTTCTTTAATTAAAAGCTTGTTGTAGCTACAGAATATTTAAAATTGCCAATTTTTTAAACATTCTTAGAGTCGCATAGACTTTATTTTTTTATGAAATTGACGGGTAATGGGACATATTCAGCAAAAAAACACGATACGTTAGAAGAAACAGAATAAAATATAAAATTTATCAAACAAAGCGCTTATGTTATATTTTTATCTATGCGCTAGAAACTCATTAATTTTGAAGATAAAGTTATTTCTGAACTTAGGAGCACAATAGTTATACCTGGTGTTTTTACAATTATTTTAGGCCTTGAAAAACGAACTAAGTATATTTTTAAATCAAAATTATTTATAGATTAAATATATAAATTCTAAAATATAGTTTGAGAGCCTATGTTTTTTCACAGTTGAATTTTTCTGTCAAGAAAATAAAGAATCCAACCAAAACAAAAATATATGCATTATTAAATCCAAACTATCGACGCTAAGTAAACAATACGATAGAATTTATAATAATCTCTCGATCAATCTACAATTTACAGAATATCTAAATATAAATAATCTTTTTAATCAACAATAGAATTGTAATGAACGATATTTCATAATGATCTCTTGAATACATTCAATCGTAATAGCTACAACTAATATACTTCCATAAAAAATAGAAATATATAAAAATATTTATAAAGAAACTCATGGAGCCAATGAATATATGATTAAATGTTTAAATAAATTCGAAAATTATCATTATCTTTATGAATTGAATGGAGAAATATAGATTTAGAAAGAAAAATTTATTGGTTCAAAATAAAACCGATCTATTAATAAAAATTTGTCAAAAACTGTTATAATATTTGATTCCATTGTCTTTACAATACATATAGAGATTCATTGATAATTATGAAGATTACACAAATCTATGAAAATTAGTTTTTTAGCAAGAAGATGAAGTAATTGTAACAAATATTTTACAGATTTATATGCCTCACTCAAAGCAAACAAAACCCTATTTTTTAATACGCATGTAATCTTAAAGTTTTAAATTTGTATTTTAATTAATTTTGCTAGTGTTAACTTGAATTCTTGTATAAATACTTTTCTCACTTTTAAATATTTGCTTTCCTTATTTAACCGCTATATTTTTGCCTTATAATACCCAATTTTAATTGATACCTATTTAGGTTTCTTTGTAATATTCTAGTTTCTGTGAGCATATAACAATAAATCCAAAATTCGGTATTTCTTTTACCATATTCATCTATTTAGTTTCCGGTGGGATTTTAAGTTTTTTTCAAAATATTTCATAATCTGATTATATTAAACTATAAAAAATTTCTGCATTTTGAGACGGTTAGAATACAACTGAATTGTTAAAATTCTATTAGTACAATGAATTTGTTTGTAAATGTTTAAAATGAAACATATAACTTAATAAAAGAAAAATCAAATCCTAATATTTTTTGTTTAACTATGAAAAATCAAAAATATAAAAACGAGCACATTTTCTCAAAAATTACATAAAAAGTGTTTTGAAAGTTAATCTTTATAATATAGAAAAACCGTGAAAAAACATAAATTTTAATGAATATTTAATTAACCATTAGTTCTTGTTGTCTCTTTTTTTTTCAGCTTCAGAAGGATTTTGCTTTTTAATTTCGAAGGATATGGTGATTGGCACAACTTCTTTTTGTTCAAATGATGGGTTGGTTTCATTTTTTAGTTTAACAGAATTTTCCCACACACAATAATTATTTTTATTGGCTGATTCTCTTCGTATGTTAAAGAAATAAAAATCTATAGTTTTGCCTGGATTTTTTTTGTCCGTATTTCTCATGTTCGGTGGTTTTATATTTTTGTGTTTTATAGCTCAATATTCTCTGTGTAAAAACCTTTTTCACTGAATCTTCTACTTTGGTACCGAATTGATCAGAAGATCTATCCCGTAATATTTCTCCCTCTTTGGTTTCAGAGCCATTGAAACTCGCTAAATCATTAGGTCTCTGTATTGTCAAAACTCTTTAATTTCTGTACCAAAACAAATTTTGAGAGCAATAGATTTTTGTAATAGTATAGAAAAACATAAAAATTTGCTTTATTTCTGATTTTTTAACGGTCCTATTTTCTTTATAAAAAATACAATATATTTAAATTAGGTAGGAGTGATGGTTGTTTCTATTTATAGTAAATAAAGTATTTCTTAATTTAAGAAAATGCATTTTAGTTTGATATTTCAGGGTTCTGTTAATTACTCATATCCAAACGTGTTTTTGTATTCTTTAAATATATTTCTAGTTTATTTCATTTTCTATTTTTAGAAAATTTATTTTTAATTCATCGAGTAATTTTTTCTTTCTCAGCTTATTATAAAAAAACCATCAACTATTTTTTTTATACGATGTATATTCTTTTTTAAAATATTACACGAATTATTTAAAAATTTTTATACTTACAAAAATAATTCTAGTTTAAAAATATATTATCTGTCCCTCTCTCTTCAACCTGCTTTCACTAATACTTCACAATAATTTCATAAGTTATACTAAAAGATTTTTCTATATAATCAATCTCTTTGTAATTTATTGCTATACTATTAATAAAATTGAATAATCTTCAAAAAGAAGTATACAGATAGGAATAAGAAAATGAGTAAGTTCTAAATTCTACACCGTAAAACTATGCTAAAATATGTGATTCAGTTTTTATGATTTCTAATTTCAAAATCAAAGCGAGTAACTTAGCAAAGTGAAGCAATGGTATACCATTACGTTTATTCGAAATTCATCTTGTAAAAATATGTTTTTGATGATATTTATATTAACTAAAAAGTCTGAGAAAAATTACAGTCTCTGCTTTTTTATATTTTTCTGATTGACAAATACTGGAAGAATAAATTATGATTTTTTTAAAAACAGATAATGGGAATTATGATAATTTAATTTCTTTCAAGAATAAATAACACGCGATTAAATACTTACATAAACTTTTTAAGAATGTAAATTTATATGCCGGCGAGAATAATATTATATAGTTTCAAATTTTAAAAAAATTGCAATCTATAAAAGTATATTACAAAATTTACATCTTAGATGGATGAATTATCTGTTAAAAAATAAGTTAATCCATGTCCATGCAACATATATCAGACAAGCCAAGCATTGTTTTGGTTGTGTAAACTTAGCTAAAGCAAAGAACAACTTATCGGTGAAATTTGAAGTAAAAATTTAAATACTAGTTGATTAGAATTCCAAAACAAAAATTATAAAGTTTTAATTTCTTCGAGTAGAAAAGGCAACGAATGAGAAGTACTGTTCATTATTTAAAAAGTAATTTATTAATGCTGTTTCCATCAGAAAACAAAAGCATTATTTCAAAGAACAAAAATATTTACTACAAATGTCTCAAATATTCCAAAATACAGAAAATCTATTAAAAGCATAACCAATTAAATTTTCAAATAATTGCTATCTGTTGACGAAAAATATTTGCCTTTAAATTTTGAACCAATCATCGTATTCTAGAATAGCTAGGCCGTAGCCCGGAGTGAAATATAGAAAAATATTATGGGTATCTAAAATCTTGCATATTTAGATTATTATCAGAGCGAATCACTTCATTCAATAACAAAAACCTCACTTTATAAAAATTAAATAAACGTGTTACGTCTTTACGAAGATTTAATAAACGTCTCATAACCTGAAATTGTTTTTTGTATTGCAATTATATGAAGCATTACTTAGTTTAATCCGTATGTTGGCCATATGTTATAGTACGATTGTTAATTTTTCGTAACGAAAAGTATACTCTTGCGTAATCTTTCGTGTGAAAGGCTTCTTGAGAATAAAATTTTGATTGGGTAAAATTGTCAAACAAAACAAATTAAGATTAAATGTATTAAGCATATTTGCTATGATAGAGCAGAATTTTTACTGATCCGGAAATGAATGTTAGATATTGCAATTCATTTAACTTAAATTAAATATTGAAAATCGCTTATTGTTGTACTAATATGTATGATTATAACGTTGACTTATCCGAAAAAAATAAACATGCTATATTGTAATAAAAGATTCAATTGCTTTTTGTTAAGAAGTTACGGGTTCTATATTGTTTACTTTCCTATGCGAAAAGTTATCTGGTTTTCATATAATTTATTTTAATTTAGAAATACTCTAGGTTACGCCTTTAAAATTCAAATCTGAAAAAGAATACAAAGATGAGCTCGAAAATATTGAAAATATACATGATTACAGATGAATCGACGAAATGGATTATAAAATATATCTACAACTTATGGTATTTCGAAAATACTTTTTTTTATAAAACTACAGTGAATTAGATTAGTATATTAATATCATTACGATTTGAATTTACAATAAATTGAATCGTAATTGGAAATTAAATTTATAGGAATATTTAGTTACGTGAAATTATTTCCGGAATTCAAATTTTATGAGTATGATAGTTAAAATAAAATATTTATAACAAAAGACTTCCACAATACAATTTGAATTATTATTATTATAAACTAGATGGTGCAAATGTGCTTATCAAAATAAAAAATCCAAAAATACAATAATATTCCAACATTTGCAATAAACCCACAAATTCAGTTCTAAAAAAGATAATAATCCATCAAAAAGCAAATAAACTAAATTTCAAAGTCTAAAACTCTGGCGAAATCTTAACTAGAATACCAAAATACATTTCCATTTAATATCATGAAATTTTGATAAGGCGAACAAAACAATAAAGGTTTTCATTTTTATCTATTTGCACGAAGACATTATTAAACTATGCGAATAAAATAAGAAAAAATAATACGCTCGGCCGAGAACCGTGATGCTTGTATAATACCTCATTTTACGATATTATAATAATTATAAGAGGAAAGCAGGCTAATTCTGGCTTTTAACGTGTAATTTCTTTTTTAATTTTGCATTTATATTTAATATTAATGAATTAAAAAAGATTAACCTATTCAAAATATCTATTTTTCTATTTTGTACATTTTTAATCAACATATCATGATAAGTAAACTTAAAATTATTTTTTTGCGAAAAAATTTTATTATCCATTTCGCGGTATTATATTGTTTCGGGTAACAATTAACTTTGCAGTCACAATACTTTAAAAAGTAAAATACTATTCAGTCTTGTAATTTCACAAGTTACTACAGAGTATTTCAACAAAGGCGAAAAATCAACTCATAAGATTACTTTTATCAAAAGTTAAATTTACGAATATAAAAAAGCGAATATAATTTTTTTCCTCTTAAAAAGGCTTGAATTTTAGTGAAATATCATAAAATTATAAAAAATCTGGAATTTTCACCAAATATTTAATCAAACGAAATCTTCTTAATTCCTTGTATTGGAATATTCACTTTCGGATTGCCACCCTGCAGAACTATACCTAGTAATTGCTATAGAAACACCAATACCATAAATTACATCGCTACCATGCTGCAGACTATCAGAATTAGTCAAGGGATTAGCTGAAAGACTATCTCTTTGACCAGATATTATACCTTTTTGATTAGAACGAGTATCAACATTCGAATTAGAAGAAGGTTTGAACGGCAATATTCTTATCCAATCTAAAAATCTTTGCCCCCATGATCTGGGCTTGGGTGATTCTGCTTATGTAAGACTTTCTCCTCCATCATTAGCTACTTGTAATGTGTCGCTTTTGTCCACTTTATAGGAAGAGCGATCATCAATAGGCGTTCCGTCACTGCTTCCGAAGTATTTGATTTCTCACTATCTTCTGATTCTTTTATCAATGAAATATCATTTTCCTTATACAAAGGATGGTTTTGAGAACAATATAGTCTTAAAAAAATGCTGAATAATATGAAAAGTTGTTTCATTTTATACATTTATAACGGTTCATTTTTTTTCATTTTTAAAATATTTATCAATTTTACTCAATTTGGTTATATTAACTTTTTTTAATTTTATAATTTTTTTTATAAAAAATTAAAATTATTTATATGCGTTATTTAACAATATTATGTTAACATAAGGGATATTTTATTGAAAATACATTGTAAATATATTAATTTCTCTTTTTGGAAGTATTCGTTTTTCTTAATTTATAGAATGAAATTTTTTTTGTTCACTTTGAGAAACAAAAACCTATAAAACATCTCACATTTCTTATCAATGACTTTTTTTCAGAAAAATAATAAGACGATCAGAAAAATTGTATAAATGTTACAATAAAAGTTATTTGATTAAGATCAAATTGTGTATTTAGTGGAAATATATTTTATAACATGAATATTGATATTAAAATCCAAAATATTAACCGGAAATTGTATTTTATATTTCGCCTTTGGTTTTAAATTAATATTTGGAATTTTAAAATCTCATAAGCAGTTTAAAAATTGATTCAAAAAAAACATTATTTTATATACATTTAAAATTTTTTATTCGAATTCAGAACTATAAAAACTTATGAAAAGAATGGAATTAATTTATTTTAGTCTTTTTTTAGCAGTTTACAATGTATTATAATTCAATTACTCTTTTGATTAATAAAACTTACTAAAGAAAAAATTTTCAATTTGGATTCATAATTATTTTTTTTAAATTTTTCCAAACAAGTAGAGAATTTAAGCGAAACATAATATTGAGTTTTATGAAGATTTGGGGCAAAGAACTTTACTCTTGTTTAAGCATATTTCCTATTATAACATAAAAATTTTAAATTATCTATCTATTTTTATTATTATATGTATCTGAATTCTCGATATTGTTATTTCCATTATGTATGCCTATATCTGATATCAAAATGGCAATATTTTTTTAAGGATGAACGCTTTGAAAAATCCTTGTAATACGATAAATTCTTCAATTTTTAAGGATTTTTATGGCTGTAAGGAGGAATGTTAGTAGCGAAAAAACAAAAAAACACGAAAATTAGGCTGCATACGACTTTGATGAAATAAATAACGGTGAAAAGGCTATGCAAAAACGTAACCAAGAAGCACTGTAGGATTTCTTATTCTCTTTATACACAAGAATGGCATGTTTACCATCAAGCTAAACATACAATACATGCATAATACAAACTAGAAACTTTACTTTTGCCGAATAAAACCCTTCTCTTTTCTCATATAGTTTCTAGCGAGGCATCGTACTAAACTACAAATCACTGTACTTTACCCATGTCTAAAAGTAAACAGTCAATAGTACTGCAGACAATACTTCAATCTGTAACAACCGATTCGAAGGAACGACCTCGGATTATTTTTTTTCTAGTACAGACAAGCTTTAAAAGGAGGCCTCAAATTGACAGTAACGAGTTCCACTGATACTATAATGAGAAAAGGGCGTCCGGTGTATCCCTCAATGTATTAAAAAGGTTGGCAAAAAATGAAGTGGGAAGAGATTAAATACAGAAGATGTGTGCGGCGTGGAATGTCGCTTGTATCATTGATCTATATTCCCTGTTCGACACAAAGGAATAAAGCAACCCGAGACGTACACTTCTGAATATAATCAAAGATATTCTATTTAAGAAAATTAGGAAAGTAATAGTTAGAACCATAAAATCCATAAGGCTTGGTCGATAGTAGGGTTTAGGACCTTATAAATCGACTAATTGGTGAAAATAACGGAACAGGTGTCTTTGAATCGATTACGAACGCGTGCATAGTATTTAAGCCGCGCAGGTATGCTATGACGAGGTAGCACATAAAGTGAACCTAAAATTTGTTAAGAAAGAATACATTAAGATGTAATTATTAGGTAAGTATTGCCTAAATATTTTACAGAGACGCCTTACTCACATGAAAAGCCTTATTTTTTGAAGCAAGAATCGCGAAAAAAACCTTACAAAGAGGTTATTTAAACTTAATTATAAAGTTTCGTTCGTGAATTTGGTTGAGAATAATGGGTCTGGAATATTTATTTTGAAAAACTTGAGATTTATATAAGTAAAATCCATGAAAAAAAGAAAAATCGTATGTTAAATTTGTTCAAGGTCGATTAATTGTGTTTTTGCAAATATGTGGTTATCCGCGAGAGAATTGTAGGTTTTTAGTCTATAAGTTAGAAAAATAATGATGCAATAGTCATTGATGATTATTTAATTGCATTTATAGCTGAAAATCTTCCGATTATCCCTCTTTACATAATGAGTCGTTAGCATCACTAATTGGCATTTGGATTTGAAGGCTGCTAGAATTGATACTGTTTATAAATTCTTTATCTGGAACCAACAACCTTTGACAAACATATTTATATTATTGAAAGCGTTGTATGTTTCGAAAGACACCTCGGCTTATGGTTTTATAGTGGCTTAAGTATTTGATAACGAAAAGAATTGGCGACGAAGCACTGGTGGCAGCTTAATCACCCGAATGTTTAAAATCTAAAGGTATACGACAAGGTATAACAAAAGTCGTTTAAATTTAATTAGAAAAGCTCGGGAGTTTGCATAGAACCAATTGGAGCGTTAGAAATACACAAGAAGCAAGAGTGCAAGCTGTACTGAAATTTCTCATAACAGAGTGTATAGAATATAATACAAAAGGCCGTTGGTTGGTGTTATAAACCATAGACTCAGCAGCCATGAATAATTGACTCGACGCACTAAAAGAAGGCATTTTACTGGTTCTATTATAGAGTTTCTAAGGTGATAATATAAAAATAAAAAATCGTCTTTTAATAAAGACTAAAAAAACCTAGAGCAAGACGATAAAGAGAGGACATTTCAAGCTATATTTTCTCACATTTGCTTTTTTTATGTGTAAGATTCTTTGTGCCGAGACTCAATGAGAAATACACAAAAGCGAAAAACCCATTATTTTAGCCTTCATTCACCAATAATCGCTTGCACATTTTATGATCTTAAGCTTCTTGATATATATAGCTATACATTTAGCTATAGATAACCAATGCAAGAACTTTAAAGGGCATTTTGATTGTAAATAAAAGTAGAATTAGGCACATTATAAATTGTAACTAAGATATTCTACGTGAGAAAATGTTAGTTTTTATGAGAATTTGGTAGGAATAGAGAATAACAGGGTGTTTGAACCAATTCTCATTTGATTAAGTAAGAAGCAAACCGATATTAAGCGTCGGAAGACTTTTCCACTAGATTTAACGCAATTTTTTTTCTTAAATTAATCATTATGCGATATCGTTTATCAACTATCAATGAGGAGTAGTTCAACTTGACAGGCTGAATTCTTTGGGTTAGGTGGTGTAATGCGCGGGACTTTTTTTGAAAAAACAATATCAATATTTGCCTAATATCTAAATACCGTTTGTTGTTTCCCAAAATCGAAATCGTAAGAAGCTATATAGTGTTTCATTTCAAAATGCAAATATGTTTCTATAAACTTAGACGTTCGAAGCCAAGCAAAGAAATAACAACTCGAAAAACAACATCTACGAGGTGGAGAATACTAATAAATCACTTCTTGAACCAATAAAAAGCCTCATATAGGTAAAATATTTATTGGAAGAAGAATTTACCAAGAAAAATTTAGAAGAAAGCTCAGTTTGTAAATTATATAACAAAATGAAAAAACGAAAACCCCCCTTAAAGTTATATATAGCAAGAAAAATGGCCTCGTAAGTGTAAGTTATTAAACATGATGGCTTTAAAAGAGAATATCGAGCCACACTATGAAGCATTTTTCTGCTATATCTAGGATAGAAATGTATTTGAGGAGCAAAATGTATGGGCAAACACGTTCATAAATCTAGTAAACAGTAATAAATTGGACTAAACGATGTGGGAAGATGCTCAGTCATTACTACACCAAGAGGCATAATAAAGGGGTTGCACACCATACTTCTTCTTCTATAGAAATATTCATTTAAGTCTTCTTAACGAATTAGAAGTTACTCAGTTCAAGAAGTTCTTAAGGACGAGCAGTTGAAATAAGCGTTTACACCAGAATAAAACCCATGTTAAAATCCGAAAGAATGAACCCTACACATATTTTTTAGATAAGAATAAAAAGAATATAGCACACAATGAGTAGGAATTACATTACAAAATGCACAGCAGAAATAGTTGGAACTGCAAAACTTAGGAATATGGCTTTTTATCCAATAATTTAGGTCTTATATATAAAATTAGTGTTGATATCACCCCTTGTGTTACGACCTGGGATGTTATTATAACAAAATAGCATAAATCATACTCAAAAACAGCAAATGCCTATGAAAGTACGAACAAAGATTTAATCAATAGTACCCAAGAAGACGCTCTAACAGCTTTGCTTTAATCGAGAAAGAAAACTTGATTCGAGACCAATTACCGAAGTACTGGAAAAGAGCGGCAATAAGTATCATTGGAAGAGCAGAGATAAACGAATAACTAACATCTCAATTAAAAAATGCAATATATGAAGTATGCAGTGTTAAATATTTTAAAATAAAAATAATACATCTCTGTTTTCAGATGGAGGCACTGAGTGAAGTAACCGACAATAAATAAAAACGAAGAGTCGGATTAAGAAGAAAATAATATAGAGATGTGTAAAGGCGGAAGAAAATATATAAAACCGTGATAAAATATTTCAACCTAGAAATTTATTAAATAAATCTTTTGCTATTACATATCAATTTTATTTTTCGTATTATTAGTTTATTTCACAGATTACTTTTTTCTAACAAAAATATTTAAAAAGAAAAATTAATTTATTTAGTTGTTTGAAAGATTACATTTGATTTTTTTTCTCCAAAAAATATAATCAATTTTTCTCACATTTCATACTTTTATTATTGTTTCATCTATTGATTATTGTATTTATATGTAATATAGTGAAATAAAATTTTGAAAAGCCTTATTTTGCAACTTAAAATTCAAATATATGCTTTTATTTTAATATTTTAAAAGATATAAAGAAATCTTACTCTATAATACAAAAATATGATTTTATATCCAATTATTGGAAGAATTCTTTCAAAAAATAAGTACTATAATATTATATCATATTAAAAAAAAGGCTGTACAGGAGTATGAGTCTATATTCGATTTTATTGCCTAATTTTTATTAATTATAGACTAAATTGGCAAAATGCATGTGGCCAGATTTTTTTTCAATATTCTTACTTAATTCCTTAAAATAAATACGAAATACTAGAAAGATATTGGTTATGTCTAGAGATTCCTAATATCATATCTCTTTTGTGATAGATCTAGGTTTAAATTTTATTGCAATCTCTTAAGTGTTTTTCTATTTTTATGATAGATTTATGGATATTTAAAATCAATAAATTCTAAAAAAAGTGAAATATAAAATTATCTTAGTCTCAATAGAAGAATACGAGTAGAATTAAAAGGGAAAAGCTAAAATATAATCTTGAAAAAAAAGGCTTTAACATCACGGAAAATAGTTTATAAGAGCTTAAATGTCTTGTTTTAAATCGTCTAAAAATATCGGTGAGCCAAAAAATAATTTAACCTAAATATAACAATTATAAAATACCTACCAATATCTGTAAAAGTAGCTTTATTTTCCTCCTTGACACATATCCCGATCCTTTGCAATGATGATTCATATATTAGACTGATAATAATATGAGGAATCTCAAAAATGCAGCCTCTTCGAAAGGTAATTAACTGAAATATTGTTGTTTGATATTATTGCCTGTAAAAGACGAAAGTAAAGACAGCTTCTTGTGTATAGCCGTACAAATTTACTTTAGAAAAAACTAGAATAGAATGGTCTGTAAGTCCCTCATACTATAATATGAACCTTGGTTAAACTGTCCCCATAGAGATTAAAAATTTGGCAAATGATAACCGAACTGTAAAATATATAAAAATTAATGTAAGATGAGTAAATTTATCACGTTTTCTGATGAGTTGTCATTTATCGGCATTGCGTGCATTATTGACACGTTATTTTTATACCTATATAAAAGTATGAATCTCTTGAAGAAGGAACAAGGAGAAGTAGTTGTTAAAACTCAGGTTTTTACAAGGTAAATTAACGATGAGAACTCTGAATTGCAGCAATAAAATAAAGTGTGAATATGGTAATTCTATATGCTGATAATGATTTTCGAGGCTGCACTTAAGATCATGGCTGCGCAGGCATTCTATGACCAGATAACACGCAATGAAAAGCCAAATCCTACCGAAAGTAAGACATAGAGAGTGAGGGTCCTGTGACAAAAGTTTTGAAGCGAATGTCTAGACGAAATATCGCTTATTAAAACTCTTTGCTTCACGAATCACTTAAAATTACATGCGAGAATTTTATTAAAACTTAAACAGTATAGATATATTTCTTGGCTCAAACTAAGTAGATTAAATATTAAATGCTTATGAAAACCTCGATATATGTAAGAACCAAGCTTAAAAAAGACAAAATTTCGAGTTGCTTTAGGGTCTTAACATCGCAAAGTATAGAAATTTGTAGATTCGATTATATGATTTGTCTAATAAAAATGTGAACATGCTGCTTATTGGAAAGGGGGTGTTGATATTACGCCAAATAACTTTTCATTATTTCTGCATCGGTTTCGCTTACCATAAATTTTGCTTCATGAATTTATCTGTTTTATTAGCTTTCTAACCGAAAATCCACAGGAATTATTGGTATCCGTAATTTGAATATAAAAATTTACGAATTTTCTTTAACTATACTTTTTTATATTATGAAATACAAATGCTAGAAACAGAGCATCAAGCAGACAGGTTTAAATGTGTGATTACATATCTAATATCCAGAGGTCTACATGCGAATATTTGACTAAAGATACTACAATAGAACAAACATTTTTAATATAACAAAAAATTGTTAGTTTAAATTAGTAATTTCAAGTTGGCAGGCAAGAATTCAAGCTGAAACACTGTTAAGTGTGCTACGAAGTTTTCAAGAGGCACAAAGAGAGCCTTAAAAGTTTTTCAGGGTAGAGGGAAGGAAAAAAGACTGCAAAATAATATACACATAAAAATAAATTTTTAGGTTAGCATGGAAATTGAGGGCTTTTAAGAGGATCAAATTATTTCGATTGTATCGGAAAATTTTTACGGGCTAAAAAAGAACGTGAGATATTCCTATTGGTATGTCCTAAAGAAACAAGCGTAAAAGATAAAATAAAAGATTATAAAGAGAGATGGCATTCCTTTTTGTTTTTTTGTGTTATGCATCGATCAGTTGTGTTAAAAACAACATTGTAAATGTACAAAGTTGGCCGATATGAAGATTTTAGACTTCATATAGCCAAAAATTCTTTTAAATTTATGATATTAAGCTTCTTTAGCTTCGATACAAATAAAAATACACGAGAAATATGTCGAGAGATTAATAAAGCGAAATCACAGCTGGGGAAATGTGTTGTGAACAGACTTCTGCTTTTTTTTTAAAGAATTTATGTTAAGTTAGAAAGTAATAATAGATAATATTTAAGAAAATTTAAGCAGAAGTCATTTAAAGTTAACTATGAAGACTAATAACTGTTTAAAACCTTTCTTTCCTAATTATATAAAATAAATTTATTTCGTATCTAAAATTTGCTGCATTACGTTAAACCATATATTTTGTTATGTTTTCGATTTTAAATGCAGATTTTATCGGTTATAGAATACAAGCCCTTCTGCTATTATAAATCAGGCGGTTCTTATGCCAAAGTGTAATATAAACCTGAAACGGCCTTAATGAAACAAAGATGGTCTTTTATAGAATCAAAGTAAAGCGAAAGTATGTTTCCATATTCTTGAATTTTTTAGAAAATAAACATAAACAACCACTAGAAGAATATAACTCATATATGTGATAATATAAAAAAATCTTGTACCAATAAAATATAGATCTAAAAAAAGCATTACGAAAGACTGTTCTTGAAAAACACGACGAATGAAACAATTCAGAGCAAAAAATTTCATTCAAAGTTATATTATGCTAGAAATAATGAGTTGTTACGTCTCAATTATCTTCAGAATTGCTTAAGAATGTAAATATCATCACGTTACAATGCGATCCACGGGTGTTCCAAATAGAAATTTATGCCTTGAAATTATAGAATATTTAAAAAATTTTTGTCCATCTGGTAAGGCTAGGTATAATTTAGAAGCAAGTTTAAAAATATCCTTGAACAAACTAGATGAATTTCTTAATTAACTCGATGCCTTCACGTCACGTAAATCACGATAAACACACCTAAATGTCTATAAATAAATTAGTAAATGCTCGGATCAAGTCTTTTTTGAAAATGTTTCGAATAACGTGGGTGATTTACACAAAGGCGATCTGGGAATTTAAAAATGCCTCATAATTTTTTAGCAAAGAAATTAGATAGGAACACTAACTAGGCCGAATTATTTCATTAAACCTTTTCGAATTTCTCAAACATATAAAAAGAAAATTCGACTGTTTGGAAAAAAAATTTGACTTTTGTATGTAAGTATAATGTAGTTATAATCTTATATGTGCTTACATTAACACTTATTATAAATTAAAATCATAAAATAGACTCTGAATATTTTCAATAAAAATAATTCTAGAATATCTAAGCTACTATATGGGACTAGAAAAACTATCGAAACTATTTTCTAATCGGCCAAGAGGCTTCTGGTCAAAACCGATTTCGATACAAGCTGAAAAAAACAATAGATGTTCTATTAGAATCCGAGAGATATACCCAAACCTTTACTCCACATAGACGCCAATGAGGGAAAACGTGCTAATCACGATTTCAAAAATAAGAAACAGCGCTATCTAAATAAATTCAGCAAGGTTAGAGCCTCGACTCTAAATATAAAAAAAGTGGTAGATCTATAAAAAAGTCAAATTAAGCGAGTATCAAGCAGAACTGAGTTAACAAAACCGAGATAGAAAATAACCCAATATGGGATAATTTTTATTTACTGCAAAAATGTGCAAAGAGAAATTATTACAATAAACAGGTTTTATATATAGTAAATTACTATATTTTAGATTATAAAAATTAATAAAAATCCTAAATTTAAAATTTTATTGAAGTAAACTTATTGAATAATTTAATTTATAACCTTTTTATCTCTTTATTAAATATATAAATTACAATAAAAAAATTATTTTATGGATAAAATCAATGATGATAATATTTATTGTAAGTTTTATAAAAAGGAAGTAATTCATAAAAAAGTTACGAGTATTACTAGATCGATCATCTTCAACATCTTTGATATATTTCCGATATTTTTGTTGCATTTACTTTTGTTGAATGAAAGTGCATGCTTGCAAATCGAAATTTCTTTTTTAAATGAAGTCGAAAATTCTACTGTAAATTGCAATAAAACCTTTGATAATTTAGATATTTTCTGTGAAGCTCGTCCGTCTGATAAAAGAGCGTCAAAGATACAGCCGAAATTAAATTTTCAGGACGTATCAGAGGATACACCTGCGCTTACAACTCTTCTACATGAAACAGATCTGATAATTGCTTCCGTAACAAACCCCAATGATAGCGAGATTTCAAGCAAAAAAAGAAGGCACGATTTGATTTTACTTAAGTCAAACATAATAACAGATGCCCTGTGCGATTCACCAAATCATTGTCAAAATAATGAGGAAAGTATATCTGGCAGTGAAGAAATGAAACCGATAGAGCAATACTCAAATAAAAAACGAAAGATCTCTGATTTGATTGAATTTGAAAACAGCGAATGGATAGTAAAAACGAATACTAGTATAACATTCGATTATTCCAATAAATTTCTAATTCAATCAAAATATTTTGACAAATATATTGCTTCTGAATTGAATCATGTAAAATATAATGTTACTGAATTCACAAAAACCAATGTTGATATTACAACATTTGAAATTTTTCTTTTTATTATACGTTTCGGTTATCATAAAAAGTGTTTAGAAATCAAATTCGATGGTTTTATCACTCTTTTAGAGCTTTTTTATGATTTGCTTTGTTACGCAGAATCGAATGTAATATGTAAAGTATATAATCATCTAATTCCATGTTTAATCATCTACAAGAACGATATTTCGAGTAACATAGACACTGTAACGCTTGAAAATAAATTTTTGATTCAAAAATCATTGTTCTTACCTTTTCTACATACCTTTTTTGAGTATGTCGATGTAAGATTTGATAAAAATACTAATATATTATCTTTTTCGAAAAGGGAAAGTCAAATTAACTTCTATTTATTCGATAAAAAGAATATCGATGAAATTTACATACGAACTACCCCAGAAGTAATCAATATTTTAAAAACAGAATCTGACGATGAACTTAGATTATTTTATTGGCTCATCTCCTTATTTAAGATTATAGGTATTAAAATTTCTAATGATAATATATATAATTCAGAATTTAAAGAAAAAGTTAAAGCTTGTAAATATGAAAATGTAGCACTAAAAGTAATAGATTCAGATTTTGACCTTTGCAATTCACATGTCTTTGAATCAATCATTTCGCAAAAGAATAATGAAATAAAATTTTTAGAACTAGAGCGGGTGAACATATCTGAAGATTTTCTAAATTTTATAAAAATATTGTGCAAAATCGAATCCCTGATTCTTTATACCTGCAAATTACCTGCTTATAGTAAATTTTTATGCCATCTGAATTTTTGCTTTCCAAAATTGAAAACACTTAAAGTAAATACTCTTGTTTTGACAGCAGCGTTTTTCAAATCTTTGAGAAATCTGAAAATAGAATATCTAGATTTGTAATGGTCTACATTTGACGGGAAGTATAATAGAGATTTGGAATTATATGATGGAATTTATACATTGTGTGATTTAAAACTAGATAATTCTCGTTTGGGCTATAAAGTAATAAATTTTTTAGTTAAATCCAATGCGTTGGAATTTTTGAGCATGAAAAATGTAGATTTTTTAAGGCTCAACAGAACAAAATATTTTTCATTGTTGCAAAGAAATTATAGTTCATTAGACATTTCTGGGTGTTTTTTAAACAAAAATTTCATGAATTTTTATTCGAGTAACTTTAAAGCTACAAGCTTGTCTCTGCGAGATTTAAATTCAGAAAATCTACCAAAAAATGCTAGATCTAAATTCTTTACACATATCCACAAAAATACTGGATTTAAGTAAAAGCTGTCTTGATTTTAATGCCATTGCATGTTTAAGAAAGTTTAAAGTTTTGGAAACTTTAAAACTTTGTAGCTTACCATCTTATGTTGAGTTCAAGTATTTGAATCAAGAATATTCCTTTGAGAAAAATCTGTATGTAATTGATTTATCTGATTCTAAACTTATACAAGAAAATATGGTATTCTTAAATCGATTTGAATTTCTTAAAGAATTAAGACTTTCTAGGTGTAATCTTAAAGAAGGTTTGATAAGATATATTCTTCAAAAATCTCTATTTTCATCATTAGAAAGATTGAAAATCCCGGAAAATTCGTTGGATATCTATGATTTTTATTTGTTAAGTCAGATTAAGAATCTTAAATATCTCTCTATTACTTTGGAAAATTCAATTTTTAGAAATTCTCCTAAAGAGAACGATCTAATGTGTTTTACAAAACTAAATACATTGATTCTAACAAAAACAGTTATCACTTACGAAATATTCCAATTCATAAATCAACAATATTTATTAACCCATCTTCATTTCAAAGATTGCACTTTCGAAATCGATTTTTCTTCAATTTCAATTACTTCATCGTTAAAGCACCTGAATCATATTGTTTTAATAAATTCAAAGATTTCTGCTGATAATAAAAGAAGATTAGAAGACTTGATAATCTATAATATTACTGTAATTGTTCGATAAATCTATTAATCTAAATAATAAAATCCATTTTAAGTTTAATTTGTTCCTTATAATTTTTTTGGGCTTTTTTATGTTCTTTTTACATTTATAGTATTCCGATTAACATTTTGCCAGGTTTTTAGAATCATAATTATGAGAAATATGTCTGCTGCTAAGATTCAATTAACTTTGGTGTTATAAGCCATTTTTTTGCACATTATATTCATACAAACCCACAATTTAAACTAAATATTGTATATTTAACAAAAGATGTTGTAATTTCTTATGAAACCTTCATTTATTTCTCTTTCTGGCTGTTCAAAACAAACTTCGACCAAAAAATACATTTTTTAGTTTCTATTACGTAATATCTTACAGAAGTTTTTTAAATATATTTACTTCGCCAAAATATAGACTAGAATAATAACTAAAAACATTCACAATTAGATTTCTTCTGATATTACGTTTCCTCTTTATAAAAAGCAAAAAAAAGATTCTCCTCTATCGGTATTGCATATGCATCAATTTGGGATTAAATCTTTCACAAGCAATACTTTCCTATTTCTTTGATATTCTGTATTTTCATCTTTAATATACCTTTCAAACAAAAACTGGTAAATTCAGTTGTTTCATTATGGCCTCGTTTCACTTTCCATATTTGTTTCTTAAATTGTCGTAAATTTTGATGAAAACTAATTAACTATTGAGGATATAAAAAGTCTTTATAGTCTTTTTCTAAAAATAATGCATCTTAATAGCCAGGACTTATTTTTTATTGCAAAATTTTAAAATTTAAGTCTGAATATAGAAAATGGCTCGTATTAAAAAGTTTATAAAGCAATAAGGTACTATAAAACGAGAAATTAAAAGGAAAAATATTTAACATCGAACAATTATTTGATTTTTTGGCAGGGTTGCTAGCAAATATATATTAAGAGCGGTAAGGTTTTGCAGAGTAAAAGCACAGGTGCTCTCAAACGAGTCATAGAAATAAAATGGATGGAAGAATTGCAATAATCAGTTGATTTACCGAACAATGCTTCTGTATTCATATAGTATATTTAATGGCTTGAATGCATCTAAAAACTCTATATTGCTGCTTATATCTCATTATTTGGGTGGTAAAACCTATAACCTAAAATTTTAATTTAGTGGAATGTCGAAAAATCTTGAATCACCCAGATTAAAAGATGCAAATTTTAACAAGATATAGTTAGAAAATTATCTCTTTGTTTTGATCATAAATTTGTTGGGCTGCATACTCAATAAAAAGTTTAAAAGAAAAATACATAATGATGCGGTTTTTTACTATTCCGATTTCTCGTAGTCGTTGGTGCCTTTACGCTTCTGATGTAGAAACATCGAAGATTGATCTAAACTATTGAATATAAACCATTTAAACAATATTAGATTAGGAAGTAAATAGGCAAGTATGCTACATCGAGGTCTGGTAAATATAACTACTCTTCTAAAAGATTTAATCCAAAAATATTCGTTATCTATAGAAGAACAACAGATACACTATATTTATGTCGTTAAAAGATGCCCGGATAAATTTAAATTAGGAGTTAGGGCGTTGTGATTTATATTAAATGCCTAAATAAATTATGGGATTGTTAAATATGCAAAATTTTGTATCTCTATCGTATAAGAGCGCTATGGCGTGAGCTTGGTGATTCTATAATCTGAATACAGTGTTTATAGATGTTAGTAAACAAATGGAGGCTTTATAACATGATTTAAAAAATGCTATAGTTCCCAAAAAATCTTAAAAGAGAAATGGATGATTTAAGTCGATAAAAATGTATATGACTCTTAGTTCTTTAGAAGTGTGTTAAAAAGGTAAAGATAGGTACACCAGGGGAGGTGCAATCCTTATAGTAAGAATATAGGGCCTCTTTTTTGAAGATTCTAAATTTTATTGCAGCAATTTATAACTATGAATTAAGTCAATAGAAAAATATTAGAATATAATCAAAACGAAAATTTATATAACGAAATTTAAACCAAAAAAACACAAATAATGTTACTGATATTACAAGGCATGAGCTTGCGGGTTTGATTGATTCTTCGAGAAGACTACAGACATAGAAAGTAAGGCAGATAGTGTGGCAGCATTCCATGCACTAAGACTAGAAGTGTTAGGAAGTGCAAAAGTCGCGTTTCGACCCCTGTATCAATTTCGGTAAAGATTTAGCCTTTTGTAACTCAAAAAAGCAATTCTCGCATATGATGTGACTAGATTCTTCGTTTAAATTATGAACTTTTTATGTTTAGTTCTACCTATAGAATACAGAAAATGGTCTGGAAAACAATTGTTCAAGAATTAAAAATATCTCATGAACTATTACCTCGGATCGAAGAAGAAACATTAGAATGATTGATTTCTAACTTTGTGAATATATACTCAATTTTTTGTTATAAGTAAATATATAAAAACGCTAATGAGACAGCGAATCACATCTTGGGATATATTTAACACTTTTAGGCAGATAAAATTAAAGACGTGCGCTATCAACAACTAATTATGCCTTATTTATAAATTATCGGTGGAAACATTATTTAATAAATTCTATCGAACGTTATTGAAAAAATGATATTCAGTGTTCTAAAAAGATTACAAATACTATTAATGCAGGAGTATAACTCACTAGAATGCATCTAATAAAACATCGAGATAATATAAAACATCTAAAAATATAGCTTAGGTAACGTATAGATTCCGATGTGTGTTAAGAAAGCCACTGTTGGGTTCTTTTCATGCGCGAATTCATACTGAAACAATCTTACTTGAAGATGAGCGCAAAATGAAAAATATATATTCATTAAATGTTTTATAAATGTGATTACCATATTTTTTTACAAAAATGTCATATGCAATATTTTATTACTGGATTTAAAGCGTTATTTTGTAACATAGAGAACTGCACTCCTAACATCCTAGGTTTCCTCAATATATATACTCAAATATTTTCCTCATTTAGTATTTAGAACTCATTTTATAGCACAATCCGTATTCAGTGTTCGTCAATATTCATTCTTTTGTTAGTGCATCAGGAACTGAGCTAGTTTTGATAGCCTTATAATACAAATTAGATTTCCGCTTTTTCTCCATTGCCCAAAAAAAATAAACATCTACTAATATATTTCTTTATTGCTTACACAGGGTATAAAAAGGGTTACAATTTATATCAAAAATATGACCTAAAGCTTATATCAGGCTTCATTAAGAATATATTGTTCATGTCTCACAGATGCAACGTATTCACACACCACTGAGCAAACTACTTTTGTTGGTTGTAAATGGAAATTATCCTATAATTTCAGCCTGGTTGATATATAGTTAAATTTATAATAACATAGAAATATGAGAAAAATTTTATCTATATTATGGACTTTCTTCTCTATTTCAAAATCTTATAGAAAAAATAATATTATTTTTATTTCGCTTCTTTAGAAATCTAAAAATAATTTCACATCACTTTTACCGCCATATGGAAAAAAAAACTATTTTAAATGAGCTTATTTGCGCTTCACTTTAGAAGTATTAAAAATATAATTTTAATTCATATTTTAGACCACGTTGGTATTATTAAAGAACCCGACCATAAACATATATGAAAATTCGGATTTGAAACCAAAAAGAAAGATCAAACTGGTTGAAAAAAATGTATCACATATGAAAGTTTCCTTTACCTCATAATTTCTTGAAATTATTCGATAGTATATTGTATGAAAATTAAACAAAATTGATAAATATTTTAATCTTGTTTGGAAGAAAACCGAAAAGATAATTTTTATGAATAAAACTATTTATACCTTTAAAAAGCAAAAATTTATTATTTAGCGCAGAAAGAATAAGGCATGAAAATTAAAATAAGTTTCCAAACTTTTCTTAATTTTTGTATTGCTAGAGTGATTTAAACAAATTAAACTCTAAAGTGGAAGTGAAATTTTAACATTTCTTACTCATGTTTAATTTCCTGAGAAAATAAATTTTTTTCTTAAACGTTCAACGAAAGCCATTAGTCTAGAATTAGAATTTATGAAATTTGCTTCTGAAAAGCCAGGTGCCCACCCCGGTCAGTGCACTCATTATCTTTAGCAAGAAAGTTTGGCTGCACGGACAGCCAAATCAATCAAAAGAAAAATGTTTCTGGAACGCGCAACTTTGGTGGCTTTAATCTATTCGTGAATTGTGTTCCATCTGTAGGGAAAAGAACGAAGTAGAAAAACATGCAACTAAGTTTTAATCGATGGCCATTATATTATTCCGAAAAATTTTAACGCTCAAAAAAATTCGAAATAACATAAACCCTAGAATAAAAAAAATTCGAACCAGCTTTTCATATTTTGGTTTTAACAACACCAATATTTAACCAGCTGGTCTTTTCATTAATCTTCTGCTTTATATTCAAAATTCTAAAAAAAATTGAAGATTACAACAAGGAAAAGGCTCTTATTAAAATATTAAACATTGAATTCGACATATAGCACGAGACTCTATCCTCATAATGCAGCAGTGATATGAAATGAATATCTTCATGAAAAAAGACAAATATTTGCCAACTGATTATAAACGAATATATTAATTAAAAAAAATGTTTTTTAGCTCACAAACTTACTGACGTATGGAAAAGACATTTTTACCCTATTTGTGCTTTATTATTTAGAAAACTTTACATGAATTAACTAAAAACTTTCAAACTAATTTTTATTACATTCCATTAAACCCACTGGTATGTTTTGCTATCAAAGTACCCCTCTGAATTTATTACGGCGTTATCTTATCGTCTAAACTCCTCCGTTCAAATATGTATAAATTGTTTCTCATCTAACTTAATTAAAGATTATTAAATTATTTAATAAAATTCTGGGTTAACAAATTTTTCTCTTTTCTAAATAATTATTTCCACCATTTCAACCACTTCTATCTCATTTTTCAACTCCAACTCGTCGTTTGTATTAGTTGTTGGTTCCTTTGCTGTGGTTATGCCATCTAACATAAGGGTAAAATATTTTTTGTATTTTGCGTTTTAACACCATCTTCCTCGTTGTCTACTTGCTTTAAAGAGGGTTTTGGTTGTTTATGCCTCTCAGCTCCTAAAATAACACTTAATTATGCTCTCTCCCAGCTCTTTTCGGCATTTGGTCCAAACTCAGTTCCTCTTCGTCGATCAAAAGAAATTGTTTTGACTGTCTTCATGTATACTATGGATTGTATGTATGCCTCTACATTCATAGGTATTTGCAATTTCTTAAGATGAGTCTTTTGGTATTTTGTCACAATACCGTCCCAGGTCATCACATAAGGAATTATCTCTACACTACACTTATAAATAAGACCTAACCCATTTGCTAATAGATCCTAAGATTATTAAAAACCATTAGATTTATCTATGAAACGTCATTTTACGAATAAAATGTGCCGTGTGTCGGCATTTTAATAGTATAAAATGAACGGTTTTTATTGATTGAAGGTTTTCTGTTTAAGTTCATTTTCTCTCCTTCTTAGAGGTAAAAGAAATAATTATTTAAAAATATTTAGGGGGTGTTAATGTCGTTACTCGGAATGAATTTACGACAAAATGATTGTATAAGATATAATATTCAAGCAAAAAATATTATAAGTGTATATTTTATCGCCAATAATTCAAGACAGACTTTTTATAAAGCTTGTGACTATATTAAGAGATAAAAATAAATCTTTAATGATTTGGTTTTTCGAGATTTGATAATAAAAAAATAATTCATATTAAAAATTTGCTTACTTTCCCTTCTCACAGACTACGCAATATATGTGGTTTACTATGAACGTGAAATATTTGTTTTATATGTCAATATAAAAAATAAGATATTTAAAATAATATACCTGTATCGGTATTTGTCGTATATTTGTTCAAAAATTAACCATACTTAATATCATAATTAGCCAGAAAAAAAATATAGCCTATATTATCTATATGGTAAATATCATACGTTCAAAAAATTTAGATTTACGCTGTTTTTGAAAATTAAAATTGATAATCAACATTGTGAAGTATGATGTGAAATAATATAAAAAAAACTAGGATTTTTATTTACGGTAAGACTTATTTTCTATGTTTTTCTTATATTTTATATCATTTATTGTTTTGTTAGACATTTCTATACATTTGAGTATTTTCCTACATTTGAGTCAAAAAAATAAACTTAAGCAACTAAATAAACGTTCAAAACACATGAAGACAATATCACACTATTAAAGTCTACTATATGCCTCTTTCGTTCACTCTATGTATTCTAAACAGATATACTGACTTAAAATCGAAAATATTTACATCGTTTACAAGAATAAAAATTTAGAAAAACGATAACGGAAAACGTCGGCACTAAAAACCAAAACGCGTATTAGGAGGTTTTACCTTCAAATTTGATACTTGTTTTGAGATCCATGCAATAAAGCATTTCTTTATCTTTAAACCAAAGCTAGATGAAATAAAATACGAATTTTTTAATATTTATAAACCTTAATGTTCTAGAATTACCACATATCGAATGAATCTTTTGGTTTTATAGTTGCGATCGTAAGAAAAATGCGCATAATTGCTTTTTAATCCTTTTCTCTTTCAGATTTATAACAGGCTCAAAACATAATCTTATATAATTGTTTTCTTTGTTTATTCGTCTCATCATTTCTAAATAGGCTTTAGATGCAATATAAATGCGATCATGTCTGTCAAACACAAAACCACGATTAATTATATCAAAAATAAACTAATATTTAACTGTAAAAGCAGTAAAATAAATTTGCAAGAATAATTCTTTTCACCACTTAAACAGAAAATTAGATTCCTTTCTAAATTGATCAGATGAATGTTAAGAGGGAAACAAACAACACAAAAAATATTTACACCCAAAAAGAAATTGATTTAGGTATATTTTTGTCTAGCAGTTAATTAAATTACCGTAAATATTTTTTTTGGAATAGTTGCAATACTTTGATTGATCTTCGAGAAAACCTATAAAAGTTCTAAAAAACAATAAACCAAATAAATTGCACGTTTTTATCAGTTGATGCACTGATTTTTAAAAATAAAAAGTAGATTGTAAAAAAATATCATTCTTAGGCTAAATAAATCCCTTTTTTAAATTCAATTGCAAAGATTTTTTTATTAAAATTAATTTAATATTTTTTTCTTCCCTTTTTATACAAATGAATGCAGTCATTTACATGTTAAACCTGACATATTGCACAATCCAAAGATTGAAAAAGAAGGAATCGATAGAGTTTGATTTACTATATGCTTGTAATATAAATGATTCTATAACTAATAATTATAACCGAGATAAAGGAGAATTAACTAACAGATATGCATTATATTCAGAAGAAAAGAATGTTTTATATGAATGTGAAGGATTACATCGTTTTATAAATGAGTTATTTTTATGTCCAAATGGAAAAGATGAATTAAAACATTTTGAGCTAAGTATGGTTAAAATTTCTTTTCCAAAAAATATATGTTTGATTCCATCTACAGAAAATTTAAGTCCGATGAGTAAGTGTAGAGATAAGATTTACCTACATCAAAGGCTCTATTTTATAGATTTTAAATACTGTCTGCAATTGTTCTCAAATTTCGACTCTATGAACACCGATGTTCCAATCGATAAATTATTAGATGTTCTATATTTCTCGTATATTGTTGGTATATATGGAGATAAAAACTTTTACAAGATTCTTAAAGGTTATATGATCCATGCTTCCGGCAATACTTTATACAATGGAATTAACCAAGTATTACAATATAAAGAAAGGTTTTGCACTAATTACTTCAATTGGATAATATCTAGAATGATTGAAATATTTTATGAGCTAAACTTCTATTATATAGAGGATATAAGCAAAGGTAAAATTGGTCGTAGATTTGATGAAAAAGCAACTGAAGTTAAAAAATTTAACATTTCTTCTTATATTATAGAAAAAATATACGAAAATAAAATTGAAGAAAATAATATCAAATTATTACATTTTCTATTGTTTTTTAAAGAAATTGAGGAAATATATTTAATTGATATAGATTTTGTCCATGTGAAAAAAATGTTTTGTCTTCGGAAGATATTTTCAAGAAATATAGCCGCAGTAACAATTTCTCAAAAGACAAAAATCGGGTTAGTTTTGCTTTATTTGAATAATATAGCCGTTTTCAAAAATATTAAAAAATTAGAAATCCGAAGTACAATATTGACCGAAAATAATATGCGATTGTTAGCCAATTTTACTTTTTTAGAACATATTATTCTCAGTGACATTATTATTGATCAAAGGCAATATTTCTTTCCAAAATATTTAATCGGTAGATTACTAAATCTGAAAATCTTAAATATTCGCACATCGTTTATATTTTTATATGCCGATCTTGTAGTTATGTTCCCCAATCTGACACAATTATTCCTGACCTTAAATAAGACACAGGATTTCGATAATTTTATGGTTCTACCATGTCTAGAAGCATATAATTTGCTTTTCAAGAGAATAGGGTTTCGCTTTGGCTCTGCAAATTTGAAAGATTTCTTTAATAAAATATATAATTTAAAAAATTTAGAAGATATCACAATTACATCTGAAACAATAAGTCCAATTTACAATTATAATAATATAATTCATCAACAATACTATCTTACTTTAAAAAGACTAAAATTAGTTCACTTTTATTTGTACGACTACGAAATACAATGTATTCAGAATTTTAGAAATCTAAAGTCTATGATATATATAGGTTGCACGTTTTTAAATTCGGATTCTATGATTTTCTCGGGGTGCAAATACGCTGATAGTCTTGAAAACATGAAGATAATAAATTGTAAGAATGCTCTTTATATACTTCTATCAATTGAAAACCATAAAAATCTTGTATATTTGACCATCAAAAGCAAAAAACCGATAACTATTCCAAATTCTAATCACCGGATGATCAATCTTAACAACCATATTTACCTTAAATCAATTCATATAGAATTAGAGGCCTTTGATAAACTACCTGTAATTAGGAATGCTTGTAATGCTAAATTGCACTATATTAATTTGGGTAATTGTAATTTACCGGGTAACTCCATCATTTTATCGTTTTCTAGTCCATATATGCTGAAAAACATTAAAATATTTAATTATTTCGGAAATTTTCTATCAAAAAACGATTTATTTTATTTGTCTTTCATGACAAAATGTAAAAGCTTGGAATTATCTTTTTGCAGATTAGAAAATTGTAAACTTTACGATATGTTTGCAGCTGATAAATTATATATTATAGAAGAATTGTATATTTTAGATATCATTTTAGGAAAATATGATTTTTTGGCGATACAAAAGCTAAAATATCTTCAATGTATAGGTATATCGCTTTTTAGCGATAGTTTATCGTTCATATATTATTTTAAAAGAATGTATTTTAAGAGGTTGCGTTCTTTCGGAACATTAAAACCTGAGATTTCGTTGCAGGAAAGAAATTATTTAATATCCGAATTCGGTTCGGCTATAGACATCTATTCTATATAAATAGACTTTGGCATGAGTATTTTAAGATTTTTAGTGCCACGTAAGTAAGCGAGTATTTTAATAAAATATATTTAGATTAAATTTAATTATTTAAGAGTATAACGCCTTAAAATCCATTCATTTTTATTATTTAATTAAAATGATATAAAAATAATTGTTCGTCTGTTTGTTTGTGAAAATGAACAAAATACGATATGTATTTTGGGTATTTGTTTTTGAAAGAAAATTTTTACGAAATTTGATTGTTGTTTTAATGTAACTAAATCAAAAATCTGGCTGAAATTGTAGTCTGTTGCTCTTTAAAAAATGGAAAGTTAGCTTGTAAACTTTTGTTAAAAGACTAAGTATCTTGAATATCTGAAAAAACTTCCGTTTGAATTCTAAGAAATCCCAAGTAGCAGATTATAGTTGTTAGTATAGCATTTAACAGTATAAGTAGACTTCATGCAAGGCAAAGAGACATATTCGGCGCAAGTATATTTATTTCTTAGCGATAAGGTAAGGGGAAACGCTACTATTTCCTGGGCGCTCAAGATGAATATAGATCAGCGATAGACTATTAAACCATTAATATTATTAAAAACTATGGGGATAGACTCTTTTAAATAAGTTATATAAAGTCCTTAGCCGAATAGCTTTTGAATATAGATATATCAGGGAATACAGTTGGAATTTAAAAATAACGATTATTTATGCCAATTTTGAGTTTGGTGGATTGCAAAAAAAAATATAACATTAGCAACTTTTGAAAAATACGTACTATTCTACAATAAATTCTATTAGAGCTACTAAAATATTATATTGTACATAAAAAATTCTTTTTCTCTTAACTAGAATAATATTTAGTGAAATTTCTATAGTTTTTTCCACTTATAGTATATAATTTTATTGTTTAAATAGCAATTTTTGTTCCAAAGGATAATAAAAAATATGTTGTGATTATATTTTTTATTTCAGCCTATATTTTGAAGTGGAATATCATGGGTATTCGAAAATTAATTTTCAAACTTGATTTATAGTAATAGCTATTTTCGTTTCTATTTATATACCGATATCAATCAGATATCGATCGCTCTAAAGACCAAGGTTAACTCTATAAACAATATTATATTCTTAACGGCCGAAGAAATAGAAAAATAAACTTTTTTTTAGCAAAATTTAATTACCATATAACTACTATGGTTTAAATAATAATAGTTCTGTGCATTTTTTTATACTTACGATCTAACTAGATTTATTAAAAATAGCTTAAAGTAATTTCTTCGAACCTGAAATATATTAACACAAAGTATTTTTCAAAGGAGCGGGATATTAAAAAGAATTGTAAAATGCATTTCGAAATTATATTGATATTTTAATTCATATATTAAATATATAGACTGCATTTTTTCAGAAATTTCATGGTAACTAAATCTAAAAAAGTATATTATAATATCGAAAGTAAAGAAGTTTGTAGAAAGAACTAACGATTAACGCTTTACAATATGTAAAGAAACACCTTAATCTCTAATATTGGCAATTTTTAGCAAGAAATTGGGCCCTTTAAAATATATAAGTAATAAATCTGTCGATTTTTGGAACAAGAATCAACGCATTACTCTAATATTATATATCAAATTTTGAAAACGCGATTCAATTATATACAAAGGTATTCCTCTGAGGAAGAGAATAAATGTTTTGCAATTAGATACCTATATCTGCTGGTATAAACATTGATTTTTTTATATATTTGTAAATTTATACTTTTAAAATTCTTTAAATATAAAATAGAATATTTTACTCTGTTTTTTAAATCCGAATATAAATGTTAGATCGTAAATAAAATATAATAATTGAAGCAGTTTTATATTTTAAAGTAATATTAAGATAATCATAATCCTCTCAAATCAAAATTTTATAATTTTAAATTCAGAATGAATATTATGACGATTTTATCCGAACAAAATAGATTCTAAAGAGCTTTTTACATTAATTATCGATTGTTCACCAAATTCAATATAATTTATAGTTTAACTAGTTTATTAACAAAACCAAAGTTTTTTATTGATTTTATTATCATAAGAAAGAGATAATACGCATTTTAAATAGCCTATAATGTGTAAATACTAAATGTAAGTTGTATTTTATAGATGTTTTCAGATTTAAATTTGTAGGGATTTCAAATTAACAAAAATCGCAATTTACGTTTTATATTTTTGAAATAAATACTAATTTACTGCAATGAGTTTGTTTTATTATGTTTTTTGATGCCAACTAGAGATTTTTTTATGTTTCTAGAGATATAAGTCATGCACTCAGTACATTTCTCAATCTCTTAAACTAATTATTCTATTATTAATGTATTTTCATAAAAAAAAGTACTGAAGCGAATATTTCATTTATAAAAATGAATTTCAGATAAATTTTTACTTTTTTAACCACTTTTAAACGCAAGTTACTTCTAATTTAATGATTAATCTTAAAATATTTTTATATTTACGATTAAAAGTACAAATTCTTTTAATGATTTGTTTGAGACAATTTCTAGTGTAAATTTATAGGTTTGAAAAGGAATATAGGAATAGAGATGCTTAATTTAAGAACTGATAAAGTTCTTCTATTATATACTTTAGGAATTGCAAAAATAATTTTAACAAAGGTCTTATTATAAATAACATAGATACATCATATTATAAACTTTTCCGCTTAGAAAAATATAGTTATAAACTTATCTTCAGTAACTTACAATATATTTGCGCAATGTGATATTACCGGCTTTCAATATTGTTATAAATATCAAACCTCATCAAAAAGTCAACCGAAAAAATCCCAAGATAATTCAAGATGAAAAAAGTAAATTTAAAATCAAAAAGTAACTAATATAAAATCTATATATTACTAAATATTAAATCGCATAATTTAGTTAATAATTTATAATTTATTAATTACAATTTTCTTGAATTCACACATTAATTCTTTGATCGTTTTTTTCGAAGATATAATTTTGATGTCTCGACTTCCAACAATCTGTTTAAATTGATTTATTTTTTGTTGCATTTCACACGAATATGTATTTATACCAATATTACTATTTATGAAGGAATAAAACGAAAGAGCATTTTGAATGTTGAAAAAAGTTAATTGTATTTTAGGAAGATTGGATTGTTTGATTGCTATATGAGTATCTTTGGAAGTGACATATAAATACGTATTTTTAATAGCAATTTTTTCCAAAAGAATAATTTTGGTTGTAATAGATAAATCACACTGAGAATTTGTTTGAGAGATTGGTTGAGAATCAGCGGTAAAAGATATTGGCATAGAAAATAATTCATTACAATTATTATTTGGTTTTTTATAGGTTGTAGTATTTATAAAAAGTTTTATTTCTATAAATATACTATCAATAGAAACTTCTAGTAATTTATCACAGTGTGAATATATATGAAGCCATTTTTGTGATTTTGATGCTGAATTATAAATTTGTGAATGTGATATGGTCTGAGAATACAAAGACAAATCATTTCCACAATATGATAATAAATCTTCAGATAGTTGTTCTTTAGAATATTTGAATATTCGCCATGTAGATTTAAAATTGTTCATGCAATTTTTTTTTTGAAGATTTAAGAAATATTTAAATTAGATAATTCAAATAACATAAAAAGAAAGAATTTGCATGGTTGATGCCCTTGGCTTACATTTTGATCTTCTAATAGTCAGAAAAATTCTTATGTTATAGATATTTTTTTTAGTATTTTATTTGTATAACATGGTTTTCAATATCGCTTATAAAACATATTTTATAATCTTTCATTGTTCTGATAAAACTGATGCTGGTTGGATGCGTCATGATTTTTTTTATAAATTTTTATCGAAATCTAATTTCATATAGGAAACTAATTTTTCTTAATAATTAGCTTTTTATTCTTCATAGATTTTATGATCGAGAAATATATCAATTATGGTGATAATAAAGATAATGTGTCGCTTATAATATGATTATAGTACCTATAGAGCTTGAAAAATTCTATTTCTGTATTTATTGATTATCTCGGATTTAATTAGACTTTTACTGCCAAAAAAATATCTTGCAGTAAAATTTAAAAGCAAGGTGGAGACAGGATGGCCTTATTTAAATCAAACTGCTTGGCAATCAGCGAGTATAATCGGTTCGAAAGTCATTGTATATTTTAGTGAAATATAAACGACACTGGATCTATCGGCCGATCTTTTATAGTCCAAAGTTATAACAGATTAAACAAGGAATGAAATAAAAAAGTAATTATTGAATAAAAATTGCTCTATTTATTCTTCTCATATAATTTATTTAATGTTCACGTTTTTGATATAAACCAAAAAAATTAGGATTAAAAAAACTAACTAAATTATACGTTGGAGCCAAATATAGAATCATTTAATTTTGATTTATTATTAGAACATCACTAGAAGTGATTAAATTAAAAACACACTAATTTCTTAAGCTATAACTTAATTTTTATTTCTAAAAAATCATTCATTACTTAAAGATCGAATAGATTCAGCAAACAATAGTTTTAAAAAAATCAGGACTTACATTGGAATTCATTGTCAGATAATTAGGTTCCGTCATACATCCTCTTAATCTAACATTTTTTAATGAAGGCTGTGAAATTATAAATTTTTTTATGTCTGCATTAACATTTGTATTAATCAGAACGATTGTTTCTAAACTTAGACATTCTAAAACTCCGTATTCTTTTAAAAATTCAGAAAACACTTTATTATCTAAAGTAATAACAAGATGGATAAGATTTTCAAGCAAGCATACTCTAGAAATATCAGATGAACAAAGTATATTTCCAGATAAATTTATTACTTTTAATGAAGCGATAAGAAGAGAATTAGTTAAATAGCTCATAAACTCACACTTGAGTTTACAATCAGACAAATCAAGTCTAGATAGGTAATCAAATTGATTTATAAAAGAAAAATTCGTTTTTTGCAGCTCATTTCCTGAAAGATCTAGATAAAGTAACTTACTTTTGAATTTATAATCAGAATTTAAAAAATTTACGGAATTACATTTCAAAAAAGATAAATTTAAGTATTCAAGTACTTCGAAAGCAGCTAAGTAAGAAAATATATCTTCTGACATTAAATTATTTGATAAAGTCAATTTTTTTGTGCTGGTATGTAATGATTTTTGATTCAAAATTTTCTTAAAACAATCAATTTTATAAAACTGATCTAAAAATAGGTTTTCGGCTTTTATATCGGTAGAAAAGAAATCCATATAAACACTGTTTATTTGGCAAAACGATAGATCCAAAGAACGAAATGTCTTCTGCCAGTTTTTGCAATCCTCAAAATGTATAAATCGTACAGAACTAAATCCTCTAATATGTAAAACCTCTAAAGCATTGCATAGCATAATAGAATTTAGAATCTTGTAATTTATTTGGGTGTAGTTTGCTCTGAGTTCTTTCAACTTCTCGTGCTTTTGAGGGTTTAAACCTGCTGGATTTCCTTTATACTTACAAAAGGAAATATCTAAACATTCAATCTTCATAACATGCAAATAACGAAAAAATTTATTATTTAATATAAATCCAACAAGGTACAGATTTCTTAGTTTGGGGAAGTAAGATGATAATCGACGCAAAAAGTTTGTATTCGGGATGTTACATCGTACTAAAATTAGCGATTCTAAATTTTTACGATCTATTAAAAAATCATTATCGCTATTCGAAATGACAATATTTTCAAATTCAATAGAAATTATATCATCACTTTCTGTAATCTCTGTGGTAGTAAAAACCTGAACATAACTTGTATTCATTTTATCAATTATTGAATTTGCATTCATAATTTTACTTGCATGATTCAGATCTTTGCGTTCGGTGTAATACATATCTTTATTGGATATTTTAATACCTTTTATTCGGTACGAGCAAGCTATAAAATTCAATAATACTAATTTATCCTTAGAATTTTCTTTATTAATCAATTCCAAAACTATAGGCGTAGTCCTGATTATAATTTCATCTATATCTTGTTCCTCAAAAGAAGTGTACATCATTTTCTTTTTTTCCTCAATTAAACTCAATTCTTTAGTTTTAGAATCATATTTTACATAGATATTATCATAAAGTATAAAGATGAATGGTAAAAAATATTTATTATGATTCATAAAATCGGCGTAGAATAAATTTAATTCCCCAGGCAAAGTTGAATTTGATAAATAAATCAAAAGTAAAGAAAGTAGGTTTTTATACAATATAAACAAAGCATCGGATTCTGTGTAGCACCTAAGATCATACAGAAGCCAAATTAAGGTTAAAAACTCCTCTTTTTTTATACCAAGAAAATCCAGATTCCATCCATTCTCTAAAACATTCATACATTCTCTAAAAATATGACTATCTACTTCGCTTTTTGTAATGTCTCTTATATTAAGCTTTATTTGGTATTTTTCAGTCTTTTCTAATTCATCTAAATACTTGGATCGAATCATGAATGAATCGGAATAATCAAATGTAACAATATCTATTGGTTCTCGAGATGATGCACTCGCTTCAAAAGCTTGTTTTTCTCCGCTGACATCTAACTCGGTATTGAATGATGTGCATCCTTCGATATTCTTCTCAATGGTATCACTTTCTGAGTTTAAAACACCACCCGTGTTGAGACATGTTCCGATATCATCTAAATAAGGACTGCTTGGATCATTTATAGAATTATATAACCTTTTTTTAATAGGTAGTTTGCAATAATCTTGTCGAATAGAGGCTTTGGAACGGTGTATAGCAGGTAAAAACCTAGACTTTGTCTGTTTGAAATCGGTAATTCAGCCCTCAGAGTCTATATTTTTATCATAGGAAATCAAAGGGTCAATAAAACAGGCTTGCTCTGGTGTGTAGTTTTCGAAATCAACAATAATGGAAATACAGTTATTTGTTCGGAGAAACTTCGAAATTATTATTATGAATATACAACTTCTGAAATTTTTATATTTCAAAGAGTTTTTGCATACGAGTAACTTTTTTCCAAAATACATTTCTATAAGGTGTAAATATTCGATGTATTATTAATTTTTAATTAATATTTTAATCAAAAATTTTCTTTTTTTAATTTATTTTTTACAAATTAATGGCCGTTATTCTAGAAATTACCATATATTTTTAATTTTGAACTGATAAACCAAAATAATGAAGAAAAAGTTCGAAGATACGAAATGCTGGTTTTAGACAGAAATTTGTCATTTAGAAAGTTGAAAATATATGGCTTAGTTTATATTTGATAAGTTTAGAAATAAAATCATAAAACAAAATGATCTGAACAAGATCTTTGGATAGTATTATCTATATTACCTACATAAATTATATATTTTTAATTTTATGAATAATTGTGCTGCACATAACTCACTTTATCCATTACTTACTAAAAAAAATAATGCCAAAATGGGCTTTAAATACGACAATAATTGTTGCCTAGGTTTATTTTAACTGGAAGTTTATTCGGTTCTGAAAGTGTAACATAATAGGAGTTTCTATTGATTTTGGAATGACAGGGTTGAGTTTTTATCTGCGATCAAACTTCTGTATCGAACATAAATTCACATGTCAGCCAAATATCCCAACTAATGCTCCTACGTGTCTTTTGTATGAAAAGCTTTGGTATACAAATATTGAAGGGGAAGCCGATGGCATCTTAACGGGAGAAGTTATCTATGTTGAACTGAGAACTGTCACTAGGCCATAAAAACAATATAACATGTGCACCCGCTGGAAAAATTTTGATCTAAAAGTTAAAACTATTGTTTCGCAGGATGATACAATAAAGAAAGTTATAAAATATTAAATATTCCAAAAAAAGTCTATAGAAAATTAAGTTGTTAGATAGAATCATAAAAAATATAATTCGCACTACTTTTACTGATTTAAATATTCTTCTAGTCAATTTCTAACGGTAGATAGAATGAAGTAATTGTGTTTTAAAAGAACTTTGTGCAATACTCCAAGTTTTTCACCCATATGCTATGTAAGGAACAAATATAAGTTTCAAACGTAACAATGGCGATCTATTTAGTAATAAATATAAATTTCCTTTGTGATTAAATAAGAATTCTTCATCTTATAGAACTAATTTTTCTTCAATCATAATATACTATAACTTGCTATTAAGATCGAGACAGAAACTTAATTTTACTTTCAACGAAAAAAATACATTAGATTATTCTATGAAAGACAGTAGCTCAATTGTATAAGGTTGTTATAGTATTCCTGCTTTTATAGTTTCTCATAATCTGTTTGCTCGTATATTTTTTATGTCTTTTATATTTGCGCTCTAGCTGTTCTTGAGCAGATGCATGTAAAATTCTAGAATACATTTTTTTATCATATTTCTTCTATTATGTTTCATCTGGTATAAATTTATATTAGTTTTAACGGGCTTTTTTTGTCCAATCAAGATCATGATCTATTTTCATATTTTTTTCTTAGTTTTTTGTCAGCATTCATTCACTTGAAGATTTTTCTTTGTCAGAAACAAACTTACATTTTTAAAAAACCATATTAGAAACTTATTTATACTTTCATAGTCATTTTTATTGAAAATATTTTGATTTTATCAGGGATGAAATTTCATAGAGCTATGCAAGCAATAATCGTTTTAAGCAATTAATATTGAAAATATAAATAAATCGCACACAAGAAACCAAAAAAACTTTGCTATTTTATCATAAAATTATTAATGTATAAGTAGAACTGCTGTTAAAAAAAGTCGAACAAATATATTTAAATTATTTTTCTTTAAAAAATGAAAACTTTAGAATCGTAAAAAAATAAATTTATGATGTTATTCTTGCTTTATAGTATAATCTAGAAAGGATATTCCATAATATTTATTTCAAATATTTTTTTTGGACAATTAAACATTTTAAGCGTTTCATTCTCTACTCACTATTATTGTTTGTGTAAGATTTATAAAAGAATCAGAAGAGTCATGTGCTAATCGAAGCACAAATATTATGCCTTGCATTTTTTTTACTAATTAAACATTTATAGGTGAGTCGTTAACGTCTTCGTCGCAAGAACTAACTGAATTATATAAATGATGTTTTAAACGAAGAAAATCCCCGGGTCTAATCAATTTGTGCTCTTAAATAGATTCTCACTGTAAAAGCGGTTGTTAATATTATATTCTAAACTGTCTACTTTATTTTTCTAGCAATATTTGTATTTAACTAAGCTATAGTGTTCTAAAACCATACAAAGTAATTTCTCAATATTTCTTATTTGAACTGGAATTACAAATTCAAAATCAGTTAATAATCAACAAATATTCTAGAATTGATCCTAAATTACACACAAATAGAGATTATATCGTGTAAAATTTGAAATACTTAAATAATATTTAATTCATAATTTTATCACTGAAAAAAAATAAACTATAATTTTACATACAAATTAAATTAAATTTCGGTTTTTTAAAGGTAAAGTATTTATATACATGTGAAGGTATGGTTAAAATAAAGATAAAAATTGTAGAATTATCAACAAATAAAACATTAAAGCAAAAATATACTGTATTTTGACACATGACAAGTTTATATTAGCTTTATTTGTTCATAAAATATCTCAAAATATTATTTTACAAAACTATTATGATTTAGTCTTCCTATATATTTAAAAGAGAGAGATAAAATGGGAAAAGGGTTTACTTTATACTGCATAACTTAATCAACTCAAGATAATAAGTAAAAATACAAAAAAATGTAAATATAGAACCATCAAAAGACATATTTTATTCCATGGAGCTGAGACTTGGGTAATGACAAAAAGATATGAAATACTCTTAAACACACGAAAAATAATGATAAATCCTGAAATATACGGGTCCAAAACCATCAAAAATGAATTTAAAATGTGAAGGAGCCAAGAAATCCATCATCTCTAACGTGAATTAAAGTTGGGTAGCCAAATAAAAAAGGAAGGTAAGGTGGCTAGGACATGTAGTAGGTCCAACTGATTGAGGTGTAAGTCAAGTCTACTATAAAACCAATAGAAAAAGAAGATGTGTAGGCCACAAAAAATATGAATAGATTTTGCGCAAAAAAATCTGAGAATACATAATGTGAGGCAATGGAAGACAAAGGCACAAGATAGAGAAGAATGGAGAAAGATAGTTAAAGAGGTCCATGCTCATCAGAGCTCTAGCGCCACTTAGTAGTAATACATTTAAAGACCGTAATTCTCACAATTTAAATGTTTTTGAAGACAATGACTATAATTAGGAATTACTTTATGTAAAAGTATCACATCTTTTTTAAACAGTGGCAAGTGTTATATTTGTTTTCATGACATTAACGCAGTTCTAGGTTTAACATAAATAACTGCTACCCCAAAACTCCATCAGTAACCCCTGCGATACCTACGTCCCAAAGCCTTTCATCTACCAGGTGTGTAGAACCTAATTAATAGGCGAGGCAGTTGCCCGGAGTTCGTTAATGTCCGTTGCATGGAGTGTGATCGAAGGCCGAAGCCCCCCCTGGGCTCCCCCAAGACTATGCAGCATTCCCACTTACTCTACACTTTCTGAACCCAATAAACTTCTAGCTAAGATATATTTCAGAGATTTACATGGGGTCCACCTAGACAGTGCAATGTCATACCAACAGGTATAACCTGCTACTTAGCTCTCCCGGCTTTAAATGTTTTTTGTTTTATATCTCCCAGGCGCTAAGTCTTCTAACCCGAGTGAGCAAGGCTAGGTTTCCATGCTTTTACATGGCAATTACCTACATGTTCAGCTGCGGTCTGCAATCTGGTTACATAAAAAACTACAAATAAATTTGTAGAAAAAGTTTCTCCATTTCTTAGACCTCTCCTCCTCATAACAACTCCCATGGAACAACCGAAGATGTAGTGTGGTTGTATTCCCACCAAAAATCCAAACAATGATCTCACACCAGTTTCACACACCCATTGCCAAGCAGAAAGTTTTTTATGTGGTTATCCTCCCTCCACCAAACAAATCTAATATAGTTATTATAACCAAGTATTAGGCACAGTAATTGTCTATCTAAATCAATATTATCAAAACATTATAAACCAAGATTTTAAAACACTTTATATTAAAACTATAAAATAATTAAAATCTAAGGTGATAAATAAAGATTATAAATTTATTATAAAAACTTATTATAAAACGAATAATAAAATCCATTATCATAGTTCTGTTATAAAATAATAAAACATTTAAGTTCTTGATTTATAAAAATGTAAAATACCGTTTTATAAAATCCTTTACACAACCCCTTTAATTATGATTGAACTAACACTAAACTTATTTTTAAAATATTTCTGTTATGAAGAAGTATTAGCATTTAAACTTAAACCAATAAATTCATCTGATACTAAAATCATTAGTAAAGCTAAATGTATTGTTTGTAATAATTATGTTAGTTCTAGAAGATATACAACACATCTTTCTAAATGTATTTGTAATTCTGAGAAACAATAAATGAATTTAATTTATTTTTTTATTTCCTTTTTCAAACCGATTAAAGATATAATTTGAGTAATTAAAATATAAAAAAATGATAAATTTATTCTTTGAGATTTGTGTGTTTATTTATATACGGCTTATCTGTCACATGTAGCTTCTATTATAAAATCAGTAGGTTCAAGTATAATAAAAACAAAATAATACATTTGTTTATTAATTCACTTGATATGTATTTAAATTACTAAATGCTTTTGAATATTATTTGTATTTGTTCTAGTTTCTAAACGAAAAAATTGGAAGAGATTCCTACGAAAGATCTGGCTACATAGGGTTGTGATCTGAAAAGCTCTTTTTATCAAATATTTTCTTCAACCTGCAGCGTTGATTCTTGTGCATTTTATTGTCTTTATAATGGTTAAAGTAAAGAATCTTACAGTTTTAAATGAATAATGCGTCGGGACCGGTGAAATGTGTGGTAACAGTAAATCTCCTCTTTAATATTACATTTATATTATTAACACCCTTTAGTACATTATACTTCAAATAACATCCTATTCTATTTCCCCTTATTACTAAAACCCTTTAATATACAACAATCTATGTTAACAACCCCTCTAACATACTACTATTTATATTAACACTTCAAGATACTAAGCTATATATTAACACCTTTTGATTTGACCCACTGTTATTAACACCCTTTAATAAAATCCTATAATTAACCCTTTAGTTAACTTACATTTATAATTATAATAATACCTCTTTATTAACACCCTTTAATAAAATCCTATAATTAACCCTTTAGTTAATCTACATTTATAATTATAATAATACCTCTTTATTAACACCCTTTAAAACACACACTCATATACATATTCATTATTATATATAAAGGATATTTTTTGTCTGGCCTAATAGTGAGTTTTAAGACAAATACTTTCCCTGAATTACTTTATATCGAAAAAGAATTCTCACATAAATTTATGGATTTAGAGTTGTAGATATATTAGCTCAATATACAATTATCAACTTAAAAAAATTTTTGATTAATTGTTAATAGGTGAGTTTCTTGTTCAAATTAGATATAATAAGAAGCCATCTGGTCAGATATTTAGAATATAAAAATTTAACTGTAAAGCAACGAAATTGATTTCTGATTTGAAGCGCTTTTATCTTTCGAACAAATAGTGTTTGCGATGGGCTGTAAGTCGAATATCTCAAACTGAAAACAACCAAATATCTGTATAAAGAGATAAACTCCTACTTCTTTCTTATATTCTATTTTCTTCTGGTGGACTTGGGGAAAAAGAGCTATTTATTTGATTTTCGACATATTTAATGAAAATTATCCTCTAATTTGCTCTAAACTCGTAAATATTGGTTTGTTGTGCTTTATTGGTTAAAGCATTTAGATCATTTTACATATTTTAAGCCATAATCTTACATCTACATTCTGTTTTTTCTCATTGGTTCTATATTGTTAAATCCGAATTAAGGTGGTACTGAATCAATTAACCATGTGTTTCTTCACATATTTTTGCGGTTATTTGTCTATTTAATCTTTCCGATCTTTAAAATATAAATCAATTTTGCAGAATTAGATGGATTTCGAGTTAAAATTAGCCGCACAATGATTTTCAACAGAAAAAAGTTAAACTTTTTGATACGAAGTAGAAAAAGTATATTATAGCTTTTTATTTACACAAAAAAATATAATTCGATGCAATAAAAAGCCATAAATAAGCAATATTGTGTTTTTTGAGACATATTGCCTCATACTGTCTGTTTTGCTTTGTAAATCATGTTGTTGTTTCTACTAAAATTTTTGCAGATTATTACAACTTTCATTCACTTTAAAACACAAATGAAAGTAAAAAATCCCAAAGTAATAACTTAAAAATCTTTTCTGTTAACAAAATATTAGTTATCGAGCCAGGATTGACTTATAAGAGATATATAGACGACTACCATGATAAGTATCAATGTATAGGTTGTGTCAGAGTATATATAGAATAAAAAATATTTTATATTAAATAATATATTATCTAAATCCTATAGTATTAATATGAACCTTAATGATAAAATTCTGGGTTAACTGATTTTCTTGGTTTTAAATGGTTCTTTCCATTGAACCTTGATTATAAAATTCTGGGTTAACAGATTTTCTTAGTTTTAAATGGTTCTTTCCATTGAACCTTAATGATAAAATTCTGGGTTAACAGATTTTCTTTGTTTTAAATGGTTCTTTCCATTGAACCTTGATTATATAAAAGTTTGTATTTCTAATATATAAAAATTTAAGAAGCAATGAAGATAACCGATTTCTTTTTTTTACTAGAAAAAATTGAAAAATATATGTAATATATATCAAGACATTTTAAAAAGAACTTAAATACGAATATAATATTGTAATTTCCACAATAAATGATGTTTTCTAATAATTTTACTTGATTAACATAAAAGTTAAAAATTAAAAAAGAATGAGCTTTGTGAAGACATAGAAATAAATCTTAAGAAAAATGCGTTGGACATAAAAAATGTAAAAATATAAATCGCTATCATTGTTTTAATTAAACCCAAAATCCATCGGTTGCTTCATTACCCTCGGTTTCACTATCTACTTCAGTTTCTTGGTATTCTTCAGTTTCTTGAATTTCTTGACCACCTTCGGTTTCACTATCTACTCCAGTTTCACTATCTACTCTAGTTTCCTCATCTACTCCAGTTTCCTCATCTACTCCAGTTTCACTATCTACTCCAGTTTCCTCACCTTCATATTTACTATCCGAAGGAATTCGAGAAAAATAACAAAAAGAGGTACTTTCAGTAAAATACGTCTCCCCTTTTACAAATTCATCTGTAATGGGAGTAATATCTCCTGGTTCTTCATCAGTTTCATCAGCTAGCTTATATCCAGTAATACCTCCAAAAGAGGAATCGTTCGATATACCAAGTTCTTGTGCAAAAGTACATAATCTTGATATATTTTGTTCGGAAACTGAACTAGAGCGGGTTTTTTCTGACTGGGAAATTGAAAGGATATCTTTATAGTTTTCTCCTTCAGTTTTTGATATAGGTAATCTTTCAGCCATGTCGAAATTATCACTACTTGACATCCCGATCATTTGAACTGTATTTCCATCTTCTGTAATATAAACACTACCGTCATTTGGAAGTGAGTAAGAATTAGTCTGTTCGCGAACTAACTTAGTGATAGGATTATTTCTAGTCGACGTTTCCTTTTTGCATTCCTTTTTAACCGCCTCATTTAAACCTTCAAATTTTTGTATTAACAAAGCAACATTGGTTTCATATTGAAGTTCGTCTGAAGAACAGTAAAATCTTGAAAAGATACATAAAAATATAGAAATACACTTCATTCAAAAACTTTAAGGGGTTCAATTTTTTTCGCTTTAAAAATACATAAATTTTACTTAATTAGAAAAATTAAATATTCATTTCTATTTTTTGAAAAAAAAAAAATTTAAAAAAAAATCACTTTTTCTATTTCAGGCTAATTAAATTGATTCATTTTAGTAACATTTGATAAAAAAAACTTTTAAAATTTCTTACTACTTTTCATTTTAAAAATATTAATTTTAAATATTTATTAGGTTATAAGATTTATATTAAATAAAATTCTGAGGTAAAATAATTTTACTATTTTTTTATGTTTTCTTCTACCTCTTTCACCACTACTTTTCCAGATTTTAAATTATTTCTTTTTTTTTATTTATTTCAAGTAAATAATCTTTTACTTTATAAATTTTTGAATTTTTTCTACTCAAAAAATTGAATATTTTGTAATAATCTAATAATTTATTCCGTTGGAAGCAATTTTATATACATTTATAGGGATTGGAATAACTATATGTTATGTATTTAGATGTAAGAAAATTCATCCTGATTGTATTTTTATGGCGCTTAAACTTGAATATCTTTTATTAAAATGATTTGGAGGTTTCCATAGAATTTAAAAAACTGATTTGTGTGAAACTGTTAGTTTATTTTATTTAAATATTTTTTTAACAGCTTGATACAAATTATCTATCAAAAAAATATAATAAAATGTATTTTACAGGAAAATTTTTTAATAATCTAAAGGTTTCTTATATTATCAGTACTATTTAAAAAAACAATTAATAACGCAGTAATAAGATTTAGTCTGGATTTAGAACTCAATTGTGCTGTTTTAGATGATTTTATAGCCTAAAGGATTGAAAATATCAAATTTTTATATGTAATTTGTCAATCATAATATTTAATCGCTTTTTTATCAGAATATTTCCAATTGAATGTAGTTTATGAATATTTATTTTCGTACTCGTATGTGAACCTTTCTAAATTTAGTTAATTTAGAACATAAATATGATTATATTCAAAAAAGCGGTAGGAAGAATAAATAAAATAGGAGAATAGAAGTAAATAAAAGGAAGATTAGTATATTTTTTTGCAAGCTTCTAATTATATTTTTATATCTAATTTTTGACATATCTATCACATTATTCTTTGCAGATTCCAAAGAGTCAGAGCCATCTCTCTTTGTCATTATTCGGCTTTCTTTTATTTAAGTTATTAGTTTTGTTTCTTTGTGAACATATACTTGTATCAGAATATTTTTGAATACTAGCATATCGTTCTGAATAAAATCCAATATTATACTCTGTGACATCAGCTTTTTCGGGCATTGTTGAAATGTAGGCGATTCTTTGTTTCCTATAAATTATTTTGTGACTAAAAATGATGGCTTCGGTTACGTTTCAATGATATTTTGTTTATTTCTTAGACAAGAAAGATTGTATTAAATAGAATATTTCTCTTCTATACTTTTAATAATATTCTTTAGTTCGGTTCAATGTATTAATAAGGCAATATCAAGTCTGTTATTCCATTAAATTTTAGAATTTTAGATTTATTTAATGGGTTTACTCTAGGATATATCATATTTGAATGGTTTTGGTAAAGCATTTCCATCCAGATTTCGTTGAAAAAATAAAGCATTCTATTTTCTATATAATCGTTTTATTTCCTTGAAGTTACCTTAGTTCTGAGGATGTCTTGGTACATCTCTTGCAAACCTAACATTGTGGGAATATAGAACCTTTGTAACAGCAGCTGCTTAATTCGCCTGTATCTATTACCTTGCAAAAAGATTAAGGCACCTTCATATCAATAATTGGCTACAAATCAGATAGTAAGCTTACATTTGGTATTTTTAACTGCAAAGTAAAAAAATGTTGAATCAATCTAGAAGTTTTCATCCATCGATATTTCTTTTTCAAATTATCATAATTTCTTAGATTAACACAATTTGTTTGAAGATATGCCGCAGATACTATAAAATGATGTATGTGGCTTAATTAGTGATATCAACTAGAGCTTAAACGATTAAAGATATTTGTCCATATTTTCTATTTTAAACTCAAAAAATCCTGTTTAGAATTTTAATACATTCGATTTATTTCTTAGATCTATTATGACAAGTTTATTAAATATTACATGCTGTTTTTCGAAATTTTTCTCTCTTTGGTTTTTATAAAAAATTGTTGTTTATTAAAACTGTATTTTTTTAAAAAATCGCTTTTTTCTTACAAGATCAACATAAAAGAAGCGCTAATCCTATCCACTGGATATATTTATAGTCTAAATATTTCTTCAAAGATAAAATAATTTTTATGAATTTGGATTTTCCCAAATTTTAATCTGAAACCTAAATAAATAAAAAAAATTTTTTTTGATTAGAAAACTCCGCAGATGAAAAAATTGCATCGTAAATTTTACATTTTTATTTTTTCGTTTTTTTATAAGGTAAATTACACGGACGATTTCAATACGAATTCAAATAACAGCTTTTCCGATACAATTTTACCAACTGCATATATTTTAATATCCATTTCTACTTTTTTAATCATACGTGTGTAGTTCTTTTTAAGATAGGAAATAAATATGATATAAATAGATTTATTTTAGAATAAAAACTATCCTAAACGTACCTCTCTAACTCGTCATTTCATTTCATGTCTTGAAATGAATCAGGTAAAGCAGGGAAAATTATACTATATATTTTTAAGATTTTATGAAAAAACTGTTCGTATTATACTTTGATACTAAGGTATAATCTTTATTATGAGATATTTTATAAAATAGATGTTTATTCAGCACGTTAATATTAAATCTCGTATTTAGGATTTTTTAATTATAAAAAAACAACTTTATTTTAAACCTTTGTGAATTTTAGTTAATTGCAGAAATTTTTCTCATAAAGTAGATATGTCGTATGAATCCAATACATAAATTTCTTACAATAAAGAAATACTTTCTTTGAAAAGTTAGAATTCTCTACATTTTTAATAATTCTCTTATTTTATTTTACATATTATATAAAAAAATCTGATAATAAAAACATCTACAAAGATACATTATTTATGTCTAAACAAAACATAATACCTTATTTTTAAGTTATTATTTGTTTATTTACTTTCGGTATTCTACTGGAAGATTTATAAAGACATATTTTAACCAAGCTTTTATCAAAAGGAAATGGCTAATTCATAGAAGCGGTATTTTTTATATCAAAAAGCGTTAAAATTTGGTTTGAGAATCTTTTTTGAAAATATAAATATCAAAATAATTACAAAATTTCTTTTTCGGTGATGGTTTTTTAACCAATTAACTATAGAAACGAAAAAAATATTCTAATATGAATATATATGATAGAAAGATTCCGGTAAAAATTTTGTGCAATAGAGCTTTAAGAGGATTTTTCCGGAATGAAAAAGTTATAAGAAAATACTAAGTTGTGCTGATGACTCGAATTAAAATATTTTAACTCTAATGATGAAAGTTTTCTTTTAAGATATTTTTTAGAATATTTTGAAAGTAAACCTTGTTATGGTTTTTTATATCTTTATAGCGTGGAATTATTTTAAATAATCTGTTAGTTTTAATTATTCAGTATTCTTTGTATTTAAAGCCCAGTTTTTTATCATATGAACTTGAAAAATTTAGGCACGATTTTAAAAATAGAAAAGTATCTAGTCAATTGATAATTGCCATATATCTATAATTCCTATATATTTTTATTGACTAAATAGAAAATATTTTGACTTAAAAATATTTATTTATCTATTTAATTTAATATTCACTTATATTTTATTTAGAAATACTGGAAAATTATCTGTTTAATTGTAATTAAATCATTTTAATATTTTTTTTCATTAGAAAATAATATGAGAGAACACATCTACATCAGATATAGAAAAAATATATTTTAAAAAATATTGGAAAGATAAATATTTATTTGAGACTAATCTTTTATAACTTAATAAATAGAATCTACTTCTATTTATAAATTTTGATATAATAAAATCTAAAAAGTTTGATTTATTAGATATTATATCAATCGCTAATATCATATTAAGATAATTTAAAAGATCTTTTTTATGTTATAATTTATACTTTGGTGTGATGAATATAGGTAGCATTTTCTTAATCCTAATTTTTTATTTTTATAGTTTAATTTCGATGATAAACTTGCAAATATAATTTGTGTATCGTTTGTATGTATAATCTAAAAAGAATAATCAACTTATATTACAAATACAAAGATTTAATATAATATTTAATTCTAGAAAATATACTAGAAAGTCTTTTAATATATAGATTAAATGATCAGATATAATTGCAAATAATTTAACTTTTGTTTTTTGAATAATTCATTCTCTATAATATACAGCTTTATTTTCACTATCTGTAGGTTCGTTTTCTTAATATAAATTTATAGCTTTGAATAAAATGGAATATCATTTTCATCAATGTCGTTATCATTTACACTAATTATAGACGCATCAGGCAGAATATCTGTAAGCCTATCATTAGATGCATCTTTACAACTATCGTGTATATTATTTAAATATTCGCCAACACTGCTCATTCCCGGTTTATTTTCAGATCTTTCAGTTTTATCTTTAAGTTCCTTTTCTTCATATATGGTGGACAAGGCTTTCTGTGTGGATTTATCTTGAAGATTATATGATTTTCCTTTATACTCATTTGTACAGACGCTATCATGATATAAAGCTCGTTCATCGTTACTCTTGTTACATAAAGATCTAAAATTCTTTTCTTCATGAGAAATGAACGAAATATCGTCATCAACTGTATCAAATTTGATATATGTGTCATCATTGGTATTTCGATTTACTTTAAATGGCGTTTTTTTTATTTTTTTATTAAAAAAACAAGGTTTACATCTGAGAATCATAAAAAAAACCAAAAAATGCTTCAAAATCATTTCTATTCTACTATATCGGTTATATATTAGAATGATTGTAGTAAAAATTTAATTATTAATTAATAAATTCTAAAAAGAGAAATAAATGATCTAAAAAATATTAAAAAGATTTTTTTATTATAAAAATAAGGTCTATGGTTGTAGATCTAATTTGATTATATTATATTTTGAATTAAATTTCTTTTTTTAGTCAATATTCTTGTGAGAAGGAATTTCAATAAAAACATTAGAGCTGAAATAATAGAGTAAAAACCAAAGGAATAAATTGTTTCTAAACAAGTAAAATGTAAGAAATTTAATTTGGGTATTTAGGGAGTATTAAATCTTATCATACTAAGGGTATTAGATGTAAATCATTTCAAAATTCGGTTAAAAATATTTTTAACGATTTTTTCCACCGATACAATATTATAGATCATAAAATAAGTCACTTAAGCTTAAAAATTCAAACGAATTACTAGCTTTTATATAATCGATAAATATTTCAATTCAAGAATAATAAAGCCATGTTTAAGAAAAAAAGCCAACTTATTCTCTAGACATTCAAAAAAGCTAATTACATCTTATTTTCTGACATTAAGTCTTATAAAATTATATAAAAATCGCTTAATAATTTGATTGGCCAAAAAAGCTATAATTTGATTATTAAGTTATAGTTCTATGTTTAAGTTTATGGTAAAAACAAACATTTAAAATTCTAAAGAAAAATAAAGGTAAATACAATGACTAAAGATTAATTATAGACATTTATTTGCCTAATTTATCCTTCAAAAATTTCTTCATCTTATAGTTCCATGCGTTCTGTAGAAAATTTAACCAAATTAATTAATAAAAAACGGTAAAACATGTTCCAAATGTTTTTTTTACTTTTAAATATAATTCTTATTACCGTATAAATTAAATTAAAACATCGGATATACTTCAAAAATTTAAAATATTTAATTTGATTCATTGGTTTAAATTCAATAAAAGGATATCTTATATCGATACAAGAGCTTTATCCTAAAAAAAATTTAAATCGAGGAAATGTTCTTTAGCTAAACACATATATGTATATCATTACCTTGCCAAATATAATACTTTATTTTGTCCTACTATGAAGCAATATAAAAAATACTTTATAATAAAAAAGAACTACAACTTAGAAAAAAGTCTCGAAGCCAAGAATAATAGTCTTTATAAACCTATATATCTAAAAAAGTTTTATGGCATTCAACTATAGATTTACAGTAGTTATAAGCAATACTATTAAACATGTGTGTCTTAACAGAAGTTAAGACATTTTTTAACACAAATTGTTTATGAAATAAGCTTCTAAAGCAATTTTAACATTTTATTCTTAAAAATTTAAGGTTTCTTATTATTTTCAATAATAAATACATTTAGATAACAAGTTTTTAAAGTTACCAGCTTTTTACTTCATTTAAGTTATTTGAAATATTAATTTATAAAATATAGTTAATATGTAAAAAGTAAATGAATAATCTGCTATTTTAATTTTAAAAGCTAAATTTTTTTGTGTGAAATAGAAGAAAAAACTCTTTATATAATTTTAATATATTTATTCACTAAATCTCTAGATACTAAAAGCTTTATTTCCTAATATAGTGTAATTATTTCAGTAATACAACTTAAGCGTCATTATACTCAACTGTCTTTTGAAAGAGTTTTTAGAATATAGTGGTAAACATCAAAATGAAAAATATTTGAAAGGCGATATTTTTTTGGGACAGAATATTTTATACAAAATATAAATTTATAAAGACCTAATCGGTAAATTTACTACTGATTTGGATAAAAAAAAATAGAAAAAAATAAATCATCAAATCAATTTTTTTATCGATTTATTCTGCTATTAATTATCAAAAATTTTCTTAAAAAATACTTATAAATTATTGAGTCAAATAGACACACTGAATTTAAAATCTTTATAAAATAAATCAATAGACTTTTATTTATTTACTAAATCATTGTTCCATATATACCTTTCTAAGCTGCAAATTCTTATGAATTGCTCTCTTTTTTAGTCTATGCTCAATTAAATTGATTACCGTATTCCTCAATTTGATCATTTATATTACTTTCCCGGGGCGTTGGATTCGTAGCTACATAAGCGATTTTTTCTATAACAGCCCACTTTGGCACAGTACTAATATCAAAAAAAGATTGATAAACACTATTATCACACAAGGAAATAAACTTTTCTAATTTATACATATCATTAACATTTACATTAGAATTAACATGGGCATTAGCAGTAGTATTAATATTGTAATCGGTTGTGCATAAGACACAGCAATATAATATGTAAAATACAAACGAACACATCATATTTTTGTGGCTTGTTCTACTTATTTATACTTTAAAAGTCGTAAATTACATTCAAATCAAATTTAAAAAAATATTTTATTAATGAAAAAATAATTTGTCAGTACTTTTATCTCAGAACTTTAATTAAAAAAATGTGATTGAAAATAAAAAAAAATTAGGTTTTAATTTTAATGTAGATAAACATAATATTTTTGGATTTAAAATTTGATTTTTAAGTTTAAAAAGTTGATTGGATTCTTAAAAATATTTTTGAAATGTACCTTAGATTAAAAAAAGATATAAAATTATTTTTAAATTTGAAACAGCATTATATTACTTTGGTGAGTTGATATGTTGTATACAGAAACCATCATGTGTTCTAAATGTAAATTATGGCTCATTTTTTTTTCAACAGTAGCAAATTTTTTTATATTGACTTAATCTAATCTGTATAGGTTTAATTTGCTTCAATAAAAAATCATTAAAATTTACTTCAATAGCAACTAATATATAAAATTTTTGAATTTTATGGTGTTTTAGGCCGGAACGACTGTCTTAACTATGTTTTGTTTGTGTTTGATACTTATTTAAGTAAAAAATTTAAAATTGGCTTAATTAGATAATAAATATTTTTACGTTATAATTGTTGAAAAGGAAAAGAGATATAATTTTAAAAAATAGCTAAACATAATTTCAGTCAAATAAACTACTTTGGTTTTGAATATCTTAAATTCAATTGAGTTGTTTAATTTTTTTTCATTAATTGGTCGAAAAAAGATAGCCAACTAAGGAAAAATATTTTAGGTTTGAGTATGAGATGAAACTCAAATTTTTCGGTGATTTCATGGTCTAATATAGAAGTAAGTCTAAAAATATTGAATATTTTAATACAATTGGTTTGTATCTTTTTGTGTTACTAGATATTAAACAAAGATTATACTTGTAGGCAATTTATAAAGCAAAGCATAGAAGTTTACGATGTTCATTCCGTTTGAAAGACTTGCCACTAGAAATACAAAATAGCACTTAAAGCTATATAAACCTAACTGTAAACTAGCATTTTGGCAAGTATCTGCATTGTATATATAGATTTCATGAGTGTAATTGAGATATATTATAGCCTGTAGTTCATTTTTTTCCAAAAGCGGGATTAAGTAAAAATGCTTACAGCCGTAAAGGTACCCAAAGTGGTTTGGGCGTGCAATTTTAAATCCAGTATTTGACACTATCCACCTCTCGGCGGCTCCTTTGTATTAAATGATTAAACCCTGGTTTCAGATGCATTCATTAGGATATAGATATCTAAGAGACATAGATGAAGTTCTAAGAAACTTTTTATCTATGTTAAACATAGAACTGCATTAATTTATAAACATTATAACATAAGTCTCTTTTTTAAAAAATTTGATATTTATTCGTTAAAAATTATCAATCAAATTTGGTTATACATACAATACTTCATTTCTTAAAAAAATTTAAATCTACTTTGCAGTGGTCAAACAAACAGAAGAAAACTTATATATTCATAAATTAATTAAATGTAATTTAAGAAAATGATTTATTTTTACTTTTTTATCGTTTGAAAGAATCTTCTTATCTCATTCTAATATATTATCTACAAGAAAAAAATAACTGATGGCAAGAATTGATGAAGCAATTTTCTGTAAATTTCGTAGAAATAAAATAGCCCATAGAGAAGTTATGAAAATAGAGATAATTTATAGTTTTACCATAATAAAACTATGTCTAATATATATATATCCTTCTATTTTGTTGCGAAAATGTACATGCTTGCAAATCGAAATTTCTTTTTTAAACGAAGCCGAACATTTTTGTGACAGGTGCAATACAACCGTTGAAAATATTGATAAATCTTGTGACACCTGTGTATATCATAAACTAGCTACGGTATTGAAACCGGAAACGAATCTTCGAGGAAGCCAGAATGATACTGCTGTGCATGGCGCTCTTTCAACTGAAAATAATCGAAATGAGGCTTTCGGAACAAATCGTATTGATATCGAGATCTCAGGCGAAAAAAGAAAGCAAGATTGGTTTTTGCCAGAATCAGACGCAATAAAAACTACTCTGTATGGTATATCAGGTCAGTGTGAAACCTATAATGAAAGAATTTCTTATGATGAAGAAATGCAACCGTTGGATCTAAGCTCTAAGAAAAAACAAAAAACTACTGATTTAAGTGAATTTGAAAATAAAGAATGGATAAAAAGAACTCATACAAGTATAATATTTGAATATTCGGATAAGTTTCTAATCCAAAATAAATATTTTAATAAATATATTGATTTGGAATTGAACCATGTAAAATATAATATTACTGATTTGACAAAAACAAATGTTGATGCTAAAACATTTGAAATTTTTCTTTTCGTTTTACGTTTTGGCTATGATAAGAAGTGTATGAATTTAAAATTCGACGGTTTCATCACCTTTTTACATCTATTTTATGATTTACATTGTTACGCGGAAACAGATGTGATACTTAATTTTTATAAAAGTCTACTTACATGCTTAATTATTTTCATGAACGATATTTCGATTTATATTCACATTGAAACACCAAAAAATATATTATCAATGGAAAAATATTTGTTTTTACCGTTTTTAAATGTTCTTTTTGATAAAGTCGAAGTAAAATTTAATAAAAATACCAATGAATTATCGTTTCTGAAGAGAGAAAGTAAAATCAACTTATTTTTATTCGAAAAAAATGAAATTGTTGATATTTACATACGGCTTACACCCGAAGTAATTATTCTTTTGGAAACAGAATCTAAACATAATCTTACTATATTCTATTGGCTTATGTCGCTATTTAAGATATCGGGTATAAAAATATCTCATGATAATATATATTATTCGGAATGTCAGGAAAAGGCTAAAGATTGTAAATATGAAAATATAGCACAAGAATTACCCTCTTGTGAATTACAACTGTGTGAATTACAAATATTGGAATCGATCATTTCGCGTAATAATGAGGAAATAAAATTTTTAGAACTAGAAAGAGTAAATATATCAAAATATTTTTTATCTTATATAAGAAAATTTGTCAAAATAGAATTCTTAGTGTTCTATAATTGCAAAATACCTGCTTATAGTTTATTCTTAGGCCAGCTAGATTTTTTATTTCCAAACCTGAAATCACTTAAAATCAATTATGCTCTTTTGACAACTGCGTTCTTTAAATCTTTATTAAATTTGAAAATAGAATCTTTGGATCTTTCATGGTCTACGTTTAATGACACCAAAAGTAAAGACTTAGAATCTTCTGATGGAATTAATACATTATGTGAGTTAAAACTAGATAATTCTTGTTTGGGTTATAATGTAATAAGGTTTTTAGTAAAATCCAGTAGATTGGAATTTTTGAGTTTGAAAAATATTAATTTTTTGTATATTCGCAGTACGCCAAACTTTTCATTGTTGCAAAAAAAATATCGTTTCTTAGACATTTCTCAGTGTGTTTTGAACAGTTCTTTTATGAATTTCTATTCTAGCAATTTTAAAGTCATAAGTTTGTCAATGCAGGGTTTGAATTGGGAGGATTTACTAGAAATGCTAACTTTAGATTCTTTGCACGTATCCACGAAAGCACTGGATCTAAGTAAATGCTGTCTTAATTCGTTTATCATTGAATGTTTAAAGAAATTTCAAATTTTAGAAAGTATAAAACTCTCTGGCTCACTTAGGGTGGAAGACGTGAGTTTAGATGAAGAATATCCTTTCAGAGAACATTTAATCTCAATTGATATATCCGACACTAAGTTTTTAGCAGCTGATATTGTATTCTTGAATCAATTTGAATTTCTTAAGGAGTTAATACTCGCTAGATGTAATCTTAAAGAAGGTTTTATGAGTATCATTTTAATCAATTCTCTGTATTCTTCATTAGAAAAATTAGATATCTCTGGAAATCAGTTTGGTAAGGAGGATTTTTATTTGTTAAGTCAGATTAAAAATCTTGAATATCTCTCTATTACGTTAGAAAATTCAATTTTTAGAAATTCTCCTAAAGAGAACAATCTAATGTTTTTTACAAAACTAAACACATTGATTCTAACAAAAACAGTTGTCACTTACGAAATATTTCAATTCATAAATCAACAATATTTATTAACACACCTTCATTTCAAAGACTGCACTTTCGAGATCTATTTTTCTTCAATTTCAATTACTTCATCGTTGAAGCACCTGAATCATATTGTTTTAATAAATCCAAGTATTTCTTCTGATAATATGAGAAAATTTGAAGACTTGATAATATATGAAATTACGGTTATAGTTCAATAAATCTCTTATTTTGATGTATTAAAATATATTTTAAGTTTATATATTCTTTGAAATCTTTTATTAGCTTTCAGACTGCTTTTTTACATGTATATTAATGTATTTGAATTTAGAACAACTTTTGAATTATAATTATAAAACTAAGATGTTATATGTTATGATTGCTTTTGGCATAAAATTCCGGAAGAAGAATTGGTTCATATATTATTCTAAAAACAATAATTATCATGCAAAATATATTTTTTTCTTAATCAAATAGATTGTTTTTTTTCTTAAAAAAGTACTCTGCTGTATTTTTCTATGTGTCTAAAACAAAGTGAAATAACGGTTAAACTACTATTCGGTAGTGTAAAAATCAATTAAAAGGTAAAATAATTATAAAATTCTCTTTAAAGCAAAGTTCGCGGGCCATAATTACTTTTAAAAAATTCTCGAGACAAGAACTACTCATCTCTAATATCAACGTACGGAAAACCATTCGCTTAATTATTTTTATTAAAATCTTGAGCGGAAATGTTAGAACTTCAATGGATATGTTCAAAAAACCGAAAATGTATTTTAAAAAATTTTTTTGAGAAATATTTAAATTAATTACAGTAATTTCATAAGAGGTATCTGCCTTCAAAGTCAATAACACAAATAAATTTAACGATAGTTTTAATTCGATTTCGGCACTACCTAACTATGTGAAAATATATTCTCAAAATAAAATACAAAAAATTATGCATAGATTAAATATCAGATACGCAATTGAAGTCTTATTGTTTTTTTTAGTAAATAGATCTACGATTTCGAGAAATTATGAGGAAACACCCAACTACATCAATCTAATTAATAATCAATTGTGCCACACATTTTTTTTTATTTTATTTGTCTTTCTAGTATAAAATAATCAAAATATAAGTTAAGATTTGACACCAGAATAGATATTCTTTAATATAAGCCTAGAAAAAATTATCTTTAATTGTAATTTTCTTTGTAAAATCTATTTATAATTTTTAGTTTATTTAATGAAACAAGTAATCAAAAAAATTTTCGTCCTCAGTCAGACTTTGGTAATTATTAGGCCGCTGTCGAAGGCCGTAGTTTCGAGATTCATCTGTTAAAGCGAAGATTGTGATCATAGTTTATATTTAATTTGTTTTCGATAATTATGTCTTTTCTTGTAGATTGGTATAAAATATGTTCACATTTCTTTTTCTCGCTTGTATATATTTATGGCTTCAAAAAGTTTTGCTACTATTGTTTTTTTTTCGGACCTTCATATTCTCTTTTGTTTTAAATACACTTTCTTAATAAAACCTATCTAATGTTTTTCTTGCATTCTGGCCGATTTTTATTAATGTAAATGTTTATTGATTTACATTTGTTTGATTGAAAATCTTCATTTAATTTGGCAATTGCAAAATCTTTTGAATTCTTTATATTTTATAAAGTTTATTTAAAAAAGCTCAAAAAAATGAGTAGAAAGAAAAAAATTGATAGCATAATCTCAAAATTAAAAAAACTTCTTTGAATAATAATATGAAGGCTTGGATAAAAATTGTGTGTTAAGCTGTATACGATATTTCAAAGATCTTGACTTCCACCAACTCATCTAAAAATCCCGTATCCTATTATAATACATATTTGTATTAGTAGTCGAACTTGTTTTATTGACATCATCAAATTTCTTTCTGTTCCAAACTCTCTTTCTGTAGATCAACATATACTAAGACATATCTCAAGTTATATTCACTCAAGAAAGCCTCAAACGGATAATATTGCGCTCTATTATAGACTCTGCCAAATAAATTTAGAAATAATGGCCTTGGATCTGCATCCAGCGGTACAAAAAAGATTTTTTGGAATGAAATAAAATTTTATAATTTCATAAAAATATATTCAGAATTTGGATTTCTGTGTTAATATAGATGATGTGGCAAAGATCACACAAGATTGTCAGAAAGAGAAATAAAACAAAAAATGTGTGCAGAGTGATTTATAGCGCTTTATTTCACATCCCGATATTTTTTACTTGATACTACACTGTATTTTGACTTGAGAGATAAATACTTAATAAAATTCTGGAACACTCGGAAGGTGAAGTCATAACGCGGTGGTTCTAAGATTAAAGCTATGCTTATGTGTTGAAAATGAAACTTATACTTTTTAAGATGAAAAACCGGTGAATATTATAAATTTAATGAAGGCTACGCGGTAAATGACGCGTTTAGGAATAATCCAGATAGCACAGGTATAACATGACAAAAGAAACACGCCAGCGATCTTAATTAAATTGGATTGGATATAGAAAGAAATTTTTAAAGCCATTCCCTCCTAAGGATCTTTTCGATAAGACATCGGGCCAGAAAACTGTCTGTTCGAGAAATAAATAGTCATAGAAAAATCATGATAGAGACTAAATACATCTAAGCGATAAAGATTTCTTTTGTGGTTTGATTTAATTCAATGAAATTTAGATTTTTAGACTGACAACTTACCAATCATGAAAGTAGCCGGTAATTGAGAAAGAAATTTTGCGTTCATGTCATTTTGAAGTAGGGTTTGGTGTCAATTAATAAATTTGTTTTTAATCCGAGTATATATCATCGAAATGAACCTGTAAGATTTTGGTTAAAATTATGCCACCGTAATAATGAAACTATAGAATATAATAGGTATACTAGCTTCTTATATCAAATAAATCTTAATTTACACGATTGAATTATGAATTTCTTGTCTCAGATTTCTAACAGAAAATCTGCCAGGCTGATTGGTTTTTTGCTTTCAACATACCCTTATATAACTTCCTTATGCTTTATAAGATGTGCTTTTAGTACCTGTACTTCATATTAATAATTTTATTATTGGCTTATATTTTTGATCCAAAAATATATGCCGCACAGAGACTATGACAATTGGACTTGCCAAAGGTATGTCAAATCTCTGGGATTACTTTCAACGTTTTACAAAAGTTCTTAAACTTGTAGTTGAAAAAAGAGAACATAATTGAACGTATTGGGAGCAGTTAGACATTGGCAATAGCAAGTGAATATGTCTTTCTGAGCGTACCTCTAAATAAAAAGTATTGAAAAAATTATAAGGCAAGGAGGGTAATTTCAGAAAAAAATATTTAGCTGAGTATGCTTATTTTTCTTCTGCCTCGAAAGCATAGACTTTATATATGAAACTCCAAAATTCATTTAGGCGAAAATATCAAAATGTGCTTTTAATCTAATGGTAAGGATATCGAATTTACTTCGAAGAACCGGGTTAGATCTTCACGGTAACTCTTTATCCTTCGAACAAAGAAGGTTTTTTTATGCTGAAAACTAACTATTCATTTTAAAAAAGATTGTAAAATGCCTGTAATCTGAAAAGGCTTTAATTCACTTGTGTTTTCTGTTCATTCCGTAAGGAAAGGAACAAGTTAAAAGACATTATAACAAAAAAAAATATATTGGTAAAACCTAAAATGGCATGATAAAAATATCTAAAAGAGATTTTCTAAAAGCTCTACGTTTTGTATTATTAATAGATTCTTTAAATTGTGATCTCAATTATAAATTACGATCGTGAGTAAAATCTCGATCGGAGTCGCTCAATACCAATTATTTTTTTAAATAAAATCATAAGCTTGTTACATATAATGTATAATCGGCAGCTTCATTAAAATTAATACTAGCTTTCTCGTTTATGGTAAGTCGATAATTACACAGAAGGGATCCAAAAAAGGAACATATGTTGTAAAGAGGCCACCTCTGCTTTTGAAAGAGTTATTGAAAAAAGTACAAAAAAGTATAAAATAGCGAGGTAAGCCAAATTAATGGCTCGTGTTGAACTAAGAAAGTATTCATCGAATATTATAAAACTATTTTCATATTTAATTAACTTATTAAAATATATGTAATGTAATTTGAGAACATTCTATATTGTAAATGAAATTTCATTTGGAACAATACAACTTCGCCATAATTGATTTATTCGAGTTTGATGGTATTAGGCGGGATATGTTCTGAAAATATCTTGAGAATGATAAGATTTAAAAGAAGCTAGTATAACCTAGATATTGGCTTTTAAAGATGTTTCAGACGGTCAATTAGTGAAGCGAAAATATTTTTTTGAAACTCTTGGATTCGAGGAGAAAAAATATCTCTTAATATAGCAGCTATTCATTGAGAAGAAAAAAAATGCTAAATATATATGATTCATGGGTAAAAAGCATTATATAAGGTAAAATATGGTTGATAAATGTTATAATAAGAAATTTGTAGAAATAATTTTTCAAAAAATACTTATAACATTAGATTTCAAAAAATTACCTTTAAATGTATCTTATTTTTTAAATTTGAAAATTATAAATGTTGGTGACTTCTTATACCGAATAAATAATTTAAAATTAAGTCGCATGTAAGCATTCTTCGTTTACTTTTACTAAATAATTTTTTAATGGTATAGACAGAAAATTTAGGATTGTGGATTCGATTCAAATTAGCAAATATTTGCGACAAAAAGAGCCAAAGTTGATTTACGAATATATTAACCGCCCTAAAAATCGGCTTTTTGTCTACATTGTGTTTCTATACGAATACTATATCAGACCTCTGTACAAATTTTATTCAACCAATTCGCTAAACTTTGTAAAAAAAAGTATTTTAAAATAATCTTCGAAACTAAATCTGAAATAAAAATTGCATTTTGAGAAAATATATGCAATATTTTTTTAGGTAGAAATTATCAACTATTATTTATTTATTCTATTCCTCCTTTACCTCTCGGTAGCTAAGATAACTAATTAAATCTTCAAATCGCTTTTTTTAATCTGTTGTATCTTGAAATTTAGAAGCTTGGTCTATAGATCTAATGTGGTTTATATCTCTTCAAAATAGCAACAATGATTTTCACTCCACTTCCACGCACTCAATGCCATCCAGATGGTCTGAAACGTTGTTTTCTTTGCTCCACTATGCAATTATTACACTAACTAGAACCCAAGATACTTCACATGAATATTTTAAGACTAGAAACCAAGAGATTAGAACCTGCACTTTTTAGCTAATGCATCAGGAAATTTTTTCATTTAAGTGAGAGACAATCCTATATATAGGACCTCGGTACGATTGTAGTGAAAACTAAAAATTGTCCAAAATACCAAAAAATAAAGTGGGTAATTTCTTTCGCTCGATAAAACGTTTTTTTTTATGACTAAGTGCCGATGAGAGCTGAAAAGACCATTCTGGTTGTTTTTAAGGCAGCTCGGAGCTATAAAAACGAATAATATTATTACTTATAAGTACATAGGAGTTATAATGTGTAGAAAGTGCAAACGCGAAAATCATTGAACCGGAAAGTCGAAAAAAACTACTAATTCAACGTTCACCTCTAACTTAGAAAAGATAGCTCATATAAACTACGGCACAAATTAAGCATAAAAAGAAGCAAAATAAAATTCGTCAAACAAGAAAGGTCCAACCTGTGTAGTAGATGATTTATATTTACTTTAAAATATTCAAAGAGTCTGTTGCATTGTGGCAAAACAGTTTTTAAAAAGGTAAATGTACTGTATTATGGTTTGAAAACATAAATTTAGGTTAGACTTTCGATGAAAGCCAGGAGGAAAATGAAAATATTTTAGGGGTCAAAATTTTTTTATTTTAACCTCTTTTTTGTCAATTTGATTTTAATTTAATAAAATCATGTAAAATTATATTCACTTTATTTAATGTCGCGGTCTATAATGCCACCCCCCATGTACTTTGTGCCCCCGTTATTTCTACTACCTCCCCCTACCCCCACGTATAATTTTCAATATATTTATAGCCCCCTTTATTTTCCATTCATTCATGTTTAAGCATCCCGAATTAAAAATATGAGGTATTTCGTTTCTAAATATAATAGGGGTCAAGTGAAAATAATTATTTATTTAAAAGTATCACATCTTTTTTACAATAGTGGCAAGTGTTATATTTGTTTTCATGACATTAACGCAGTTCTAGGTTTAACATAAATGACTGCTACCCAACACTCCATCGGTAACCCCTGCGATACCTACGTCCCAAAGCCTTTCATCTACCAGGTGTGTAGAACCTAATTAATAGGCGAGGAAGTTGCCCGGAGTTCGTTAATGTCCGTTGCATGAAGTGTGATCGAAGGCCGAAGCCCCCCCTGGGCTCCCCCAAGACTATGCAGCATTCCCACTTACTCTACACTTTCTGAACCCAATAAACTTCTAGCTAAGATCTATTTCAGAGACTTACATGGGGTCCACCTAGACAGTGCAATGTCATACCAACAGGTATAACCTGCTACTTAGCTCTCCCGGCTTTTAATGAGTTTTATTTTTATATCTCCCAGGCGCTAAGTCTTCTAACCCGAGTGAGCAAGGCTAAGTTTCCATGCTTTTACATGGCAATTACCTACATGTTCAGATGCGGTCTGTAATCTGGTTACATAAAAAACTACAAATAAATTTGTAGAAAAATTTTCTCATTTCTTAGACCGTTCCTTCTCATAACAACTCCCATGGAACAACCGAAGATTTAGTGTAGTTTTATTCCCACCAAAAATCAAACAATTATCTTTACACCAGTTTCAGACACTTATTGCCAAGCAGAAAGATTTTTATGTGGTAATCCTTCCTCCGCATCAAAGTTAGAAAAAGGATTAATTTTTTATATTTGTTCTGTCTATTTTGATTCGAATGATATTTGACTAACTTATAAGAGAATGGTCATAAAGACCAATTCATCTAAATAAATATTTTTTATACTGTGAAAATGGTAAACAAAATTGTTTATAACTAATATTTTAATGAAATTTAGAAACCAACTACTCTTTAATAGTTGTAACCTCAATGCTTAATAGGTTTTCATGGTTAAAAATATCGGTTATGCTTTTTATTTTAAATAAAATGCATTTCAAAAAGAAGTCACGACATTTCTCCATTTCTTCTTGATCAATTAAGAATATTTCAGTTTCTTCTTTCAGTTCATCCAAAAATTTGGAATATATTTCTTGGAAAGAATCTAACGAAATATCAAAGGCGTAAATGATCAATTCACTTTTGAAAAGCTTTGATTTCACATAATAAACCTTGAATATATCGTGCAAAAAACCTACCCAAATATTTCCGTTAGATGATGTTTTTTTGATTATTTCCTTTGTATTATCCGAAATAGATTCGTATTCTTTTCTAATGATTTCACATAAATTATGTTTATTCTCAGAAATTATTAACTGTTCAGAATAATTCAATAAAAACTCGGGCAAAAAGGGCTTCAAATCGATAAAAGAAATATGAACTACTCGACTTTTATTAAGGCCCGCATAATCTATAAAATCACTTTGAATTTTTTCGGAAAACCCTTCTGCGAAATATAATATACTTTCTGAAAACAAAAATGCTGGTTGAAACATTTTTAATTCATCCGAAAGAATCGTAGAGAAAAAGAAAGTATGGTTTGACTTTCCTTTTTCTAAACAAGTACGAAATTCTGCTGTACTCGAGCAAAATACGAAAAATAATTTCATATACTGTGAAGATGTATATTCCTTCAAAAATGGTTCAAAAATATTATCAAGATTATCATTATATTCCAATTTTTGTCTCATATATTGTAATCTTTTATAAACATTGTTTTTTTCTTTCTCTTCTGCTATGCATTCATCCTTTGTTTTTCCAAAAAATTTAAAGTATAAGTCTTTCTTAAATTTTATATATAAAAGCTGATAGAATTTAGAAATAAAAATTTCCCCACAATCTAATAAAAAAAACTTAGATTTTATAACTTCAAGTATATTTAGAACAATTGCCTCTTTTGTATTATCTTCAACTGCTTTAGCTAATTCCTTCTTATTTTTATCTTTAAATTTATCACATAACTTGTTCATTTCTTGAGCCAGAACCTCGTAAGTTTCATCTAAAATCATAGAATTGTTGTCGTCACATTGTTTAGCTTTAGAAAATTTATTTTCTAATAAACATTTACACTTTTCAATTACTAGCGAGCTAAACTTAGAAATTACTTTATCGACAAATTCGTCTCTTTTTATCTTTTCCTTTAATAAACTCTCTTTGGTTTGTTTATTGACATCTTCAATAAACTTATCTGCATTGAGAAAATCAATTGTATCGAAGATGGATTCTTTAACAAGTCTAAATCCGGGTTCGAAAATAAAATAAAAATCAAAAAAATCTTGCATAGAATTCGTAGTAATAAAACGAAAATTTTTAGTTTTCGGTTGCATGAATGGGTTTACGGGATTACTCATACAATCTAGAATACAAGCTTTTTTCAGAGAATCATTTAAATCTTCTTCCCATTCCTTCCTTAGTTCACTTCCTTTCTTCATCGCTCCGTAAACAATTCTGCCCATCAGATGCATCGTAATCCAACTTACATTAATATTCGAAATACAATTTGTATAAGATATCATCAAAGATAGTAAACCTATTATGAACAATGTTCCCCTCATATAAATTTTCTATTGAAAAAATATTTATATAGTTTTATTTTTAAAATAATTTTCCATTTTAGTAAATAAAATGTCACTAAATTTTAATTTAGATGAAATATTTTCAACTTTTTTTCGATCATTGATAGATTAAATTTTTTTATTATATTTAAATGTAAACCAAAACGAAATGTCATTTATATCAATTTAAAAAATCAAGAGTGAAATATATATGATCGGATATGGTAAATTATATGTTGATACTTTTGACATATTTTAGATTAGATTTTACCCCTTGAGTGTTGCTGTGATAATAAAAGAAAGTAGATTCATTTATATAGCAAAAATAAAAAAAAACATATATTAGTTCATTAATTCAATTAGTATGTATTTATTTTTTCGAGTGCGTTTGAAAATTAATATTTTTTTGATTCTGTTTCTGTTTAAAAGAAAAAATCCGAAGAGATTTCCACGAATGAACTGGCTATATATGGTTGTGATTTGAAAACACGTTTTAACCAAACTATTCTACACAAGCTTCGTTTACTCTTGTACGTTTTATTGTCCTTCCAAAAGTTAGTCGTAAAGAAGCTTACACTTTTAAATGGATTATCCTTTGGCATCGGTGTAATACGTGGGAACAGTAAATCCCCTCTTTAATAATACATGTATATTATTAACCCTCTTTAGTACCTTACACACTCAATTAACAACGTATTACATATTTCTTCTTATCACTAACATCCTTTAATATAAAACAATCTATATTAACAACCCGTTAACCAAATATAAATTTATTAACGCTTTGCACTCGTATATTGATGGCGCTTGTATTACACCGTACTCGTATTAATATTTAGGTAAGTTACGTATCAACTCGGATTTTTTTTTTACATTCTATCAAAACAAAAACATTTTTATAGTAATACATTTCAATAAAACATATATATTCACTAAAAAAAGATATAATTATTTTTTTTTATATTAGGCTATAGAGGTTTATCAAGAGAAATAAGAGTCTGTACTGTATGTAATACAATAACTTTTTTTTAAGAACTATAAAAAAATGAAAAAATAATTTAGTTAATACAAAAATAATGAGAAACCGACATGTAAAAAAAAGATAATGAACGTGAAATTTGTTTGAAAAAAAATAATCTAAAAATATAGATACAAACATAAAATATTGTGTGTGGGTAAAATCTTTATATAATAATGCCTATCCAAATACATCTATTTATTACTTAAAGCTAAATAAACATGAGTAAGCTATTTCAAAAAATTAAACATTATAGTTTATAATTCTGTAATGTGTGGTACCGTTCAAAACAGTCACCTATGTGAAGTCCTGGTTTTCGAGTGCATGTGCTGCAAATGTAACTTGTTTCATGCCTTCCACCTGGCACTTTACGATTAGAGCACACCAAGCAGTCCTTTTTCCTTTCATTTTGACGCATGATGTGTAATTTTCCGTTCAAAAGTTCTTCTTTGTCTGTTGTGGAAGGTCTTCCATGGGTCTTAGACCCCTCTCTATAATTTTGAGTCAATCCGTCCACAATTTCCCTTACGAATTTGAAGTGATTTATAGGTCTTTTGTTTTGACGAGTTTGGACAATTTTATAAAGTAAATACGCGTTAACGTTAGATGCCTCTAATCCCCAAAAAAATAATTTGCGCCACCACCTCAATGATTTCCCAAGAAAGCAATAGGATGTTGCATAGGAATCAGCCCGATCTACGCCTCCCATGTATTTATTATAATTTACAATAATATGTGGTTTGTGTATGACTTGGATAATGCCTCCTCGTACTCGACGATTTACCGGTTCAGTTCCCGAAACATCCCAGCTGGATAGTGCGAGGACAATTCTTTTATCTTTCCATGCTGATAATAATATATTTCCTGACCGACACGCAAACGTATAATTTTAGAAAATCTTGGTTTTTTTATGGAATCAGGTAGAAACTTCCTGTTACTCTGTATTGTGCCCGTAAAATAAATATTTAACTTCAACAGTTCCTGAGCAAGTGGCAAGCTTGTGTAATACCTGTCAGTAAAAATATGGTATCCCGTACTTCCAGGATTACTATCTAGTAATTTATTGCATAATTCTAGTACAATTCTAGTACTTACTGGAAGATCGGGTCGTATCAAATCTTCTGAGGTCAAGCTTCCATAATACGGCAAAATATAATAAACTTACCCAGTGTTTGCTTCTGCCATGACATACATCCTTATTCCCCATTTGGTGGGTTTATTGGGATTGTATGTCAAGAAACTTATTTTTCCTTTGAATCCGACTACCGACTCGTCCACAGATATTTCTCGAGATGGAACAAAATGTTCCTTGAACCACTCATCCAAGAAGTCTAAATAATCTCGCACTTTTTGAGTTCGGGCTCGAAGGCTTTTGTCGTTTGGATTATTTTTATTTAAATGGAGCATCCAGAATATTTGCAAAAACCTTTCTCTCTTTAAGATATTACCAAAGAAAGGTATTTTAGCATTAAAATTTTTGGTCCAATATTCTTGGATATTTGCAAGTGTTATTGTGCCATATTCAACACAACTCCAAGGAAAGCCCGAAATTCCTCCACGGTAACATCGACCCACGAGTGCCACGTAGATCTTTTTGAGAGTCTTTTTTGGGTAATTTTATTTCGTGCACACCAATTTGTCTCAGTTACTATTTTTTCAATAAGTTCATCGGTGAAGAACAATTTAAAAAAATCTAGAGGTTTAGGTCAGTCATCATGGATTTGTGGCCCTTCATTTCTAACACCAGAAATAAAATCAAACCTCTTTGGTGGATTATCTTCGATGGTAACATCCTTCCATGGCCGATTGTCTCTGGTTTCGCTTACATCCTCTTCACTGCTTGAAGTTGATGGCAATGGTATTATTCTTCTTCTTTTGTTCCCTATGACATCACTATCACTACTAAAGTCATTATCATTTTCTTCGTTTTGATTATCATCCTCGAAGTTAGTGAAACTGTTTTTATCGCATTCTTCTTTATCACCAAATGAGTCCATAAAAAACTCATCATCGTTACTGTCTATCTGATTCAAAATCTCACCTCGTGAATCCTTTTTCGACATTTTAAGGGTATAAAATATTCTAAAGTTTAGTAAAAATTAACGCACACTATGCCGATGTAGATAGATCGGAAGCACGGACAATACTGACTTAGCTAGGGCATGTTTACAAAAAATTACGGAAAAAGAAACAATCACTCTAAGCGGCTAGATTAGAAACAACAATGGGATAAGGTAAACAAAGACTAGAAATTTAGTTTATATAAGTTATGATGAGTCGAACGAATTATAAGTTTTTAAAAATTAACTACTGCACAGAAAAAAAGCCAAGTCTGTTTGTTCACAAGCTAGGGAGAGACTAATCCCTTTTTATTGTCATCCTGGGGCTGGCTCATTGTTGATTTTGACTCGAAATTTCTTTTACAAGAACAGAGAAGGGATTTTTTTCTGATGTGATTAGACTTTTGTTTGGTTTTCCCTTCTATTTAATTCCTTTTCAGCTCTGTATTATATTTATTTACTTAATTTCATATAAATATCTCCTCAGCAGACCAAAGAGCAAAAGATAAACGCATATTATATATTATTATTGCATTTCACTTTTATGGTAAAATGTATTATGTCGCTTATACGGCGACATATGAGCGCAACAGTAAAACATAGTGTGTCGCCTATACGGCGACATACGAGTGCAACGGTAAAACATACTCTGTCGCATATACGGCGACATACGAATGCAAAGGGTTAACACTCATTAACCTATTACCATAAGTAAACACCCTGTAACTTACTACGTTATATATTAACACCATTGGAATTCACCCTGTGCTATTAACACCTTTTAATAAAAATCTCCTCATTACCTTTAAAGTTAATCTACTTTCATGATTAAAACGATACCACTTCTTAGAAAAATAACACACTTTATTCTCAGACATTAAACAAGCACCTACGCATAGTTCATTTTTATAAATATAGATATAGAATTAAGAACAAAAATAAGCAAAGATGCTGAAAGAAAATTTTAGATTGCTTTTTTTTCTGATATGCATTGATTCTAAAGATAATCTGTATCAAAAAATGTAATATAGAACTCTATCTAATATCTTTCAATTTTCTACCAAAACTTCGGAAATTCAACTATATTAATAAAAAATTTTACATTGCCATTACTCCGACTTTGGTAGATTTTTTATTTCGAAAGATATACTTTCAGCCAAATTTCCTGAATAACGTAGTGCGATTACATTTTTTTGATATCGAATAATGTTTAGATTTAATACAGTGGTTATAAATATATGAATATAAATTTATCTTTGAATTTATTTCCATAACTATAACACAAGATAGATACGTTTTTTAAGGATATTATTGATGAAAATTGAAAATAGGATTACTCAACCAATGCTCACTTAAGTAATTTGTATAATTCTGGCTCTTCTTCTATATTCCTTATTTTTTAATTAATCGTAAAATTGATACAATTCCAAGATTATGAACCTATTTTATGTAATTAACTCTAATATTTGTATAATATCTTGAAGAACGGCGCGGGGGAGATTTTGATGTGTTATATAGATGTAGCAATGTTATCCGAGAGACAATTACCTCTACCGACCTTCCATAACACCCCCCACCAACCACCAAGCAAGCAGTAGTAGCCAGACTAGTCCAGTCTGCTTGGTTGACACCATACCTTCGTCTTCTAGTACCGATGCGACTGCGTGTGGACCAGCCAACGGCATGAAAAACCTCAATACAGATGCCATTTTAGAAGGAAATCGACTGATGGTATTGCCTTCAATACTTGACTCTGTCACAGTCGTAGAACAGGAATGGCCTAGATCTGCTATTCTAGCAGTGCAAAAGAGGTTTAAGAGAATGCCCAGAAATGGCTGGCCGCTACGCTAGGGTACTATAATGAGAAATTTAGCTGCACACTAGATATCGATGCGTTTAAAAAACTCGCACAAAATGAAGCAGAAAAGGGAAATAAGGCAAGAAGAGAATGGAGAGCGACGTAGAATCGCCACTTGTCTCACTGAGCCATGCACCCTGACTGACACCACAGAGTACATAAACCTGAGAGATAAATTTTTGAATAAAATCAAAGAAATCTCGGAGAAGGAAATTGGAAAAGTGGTGGTTCGAACTCGAAAGCTTACAAGTGAATTGTTTGACAGTAAAGTTTTGGACCTTATTAATTGAATTATCGGTGAGTATGCTGATTCTTGTGTGGCGATGACGATAACTGCAGTGGCACGGATAATCCAAGCAGCCCAGGTATGCTATGACGAGGCAACACGCAAATAAAAGCCTAGATCCGCTTGGAAGGAAAATATAGAAAGTAAAATTTCTAAGTTAATACTTTGCAAAGATCTTCTTGAGAAGGCTCGTAAGCAGGAAAAGCTCTCCACTTTGGAAACAAAGAGCCTTAAGAAAATCATGCGAGAGTTTAATTTAAACTTGAGCAGCGTAACTGATCTTTCTGAGGCTTTAGTCAAGAAGAATGAGTCTTTGAATATTTACGAGAAAAAAATTACGATGCATGAAAGTAGGAAGCAATTCCGAAAAGAGAATCGTATGTTTGAGCTTTTCCGAGGTCGATTTTATCGTGGGTTATCTGAGCGTGTAGAATCCGAGCATGTGGTCAGTCGTGATGAAATTGTGAGTTTTTGGTCTACAATGTGGAACAAAAATGATGACGCAGTCACGTACGATGATTATTTGATTCCATTTGTATCAGATAATCATCCGACCACGTTTCCTTCACTTGATGAATTTGTAAATATCATTAATTGGCTTCCCAATTGGAAAGCTGCTGGAATTGATGGTATTTACAATTTTTTCATTAAGAAACTTACAACTCTTCACAAATATCTTTATGATACTGTGAAAGTTATATGTTTAGAAGGAACACCTCAAGCTGATTGGTTTTACTGCGGGCTTACGTATGTGATACCGAAAGGAATTCCACGAAGAGGCTCTGACTACAGGCCAATCACTTGTATGTCCAACCTCTATAAGTTAACGACAAAGTGTGTAACGAAGTCGTTTAAATTGAAGTGGAAAGGCGAGGGTTGCTTGCAGAGAACCAGTTAGGGGCGGTAAGAGGTGTGCAGGGAGCAAAAGAGCAGGCTCTACTGAATATTGCCATTAACAAAGAGTACGGAAACAATCTTAAGGCAACATGGATTGATGTTAAAAAAGCTTATGATTCAATAGATCATGCTTATCTAACTCAATGCATTGAAAACCTTAATTTACCTGATTGGATCCTGAAATTTATTAAGGTAATTATATCAAAATGGAAAATTGATATATCAGTAGGGCCTGAAAAAATCATGAGCAAGAAGATTGAGAGAGGGATTCTACAAGGAGATAGTTTGTCAACATTGTTGTTTGTATTGTGTATGGATCCATTAAGCCGAAAGCTTAGTGAAAAATACACAAAAGTGACAGTACAAACAGATGCAGAATTTCACTCTACTAATCACCTCTTGTTTATTGATGATCTTAAGCTCCTTGCGAAAGATAGCTCTACATTGAGTGCTATGACAGGTGAGGCAAAGGAATTTTTAGAGGTGATTGGGTTAGAGATTAACAAAGAGAAGTCAGCCACAAATGATACGTGTTGTGAAGATACTGCTACTCTTCTAGAAGGTGTTAGTGTTTACAAATATTTAGGAATAATAGAAGATAGCAGAGGAATCCCGACACGTAGCTCATTTGAAGAAGTACAAAGCAAACTTATATCAAGAGTTGAAAGACTTTGTCACACTAGATTAAATGCAAAAAATTTATTTTCTGCAATTAATCAACATGCGATATCGTTAATCAACTACTACATAGGAGTACTTCGACTTGAACCGGCTGACTTCTCTAAGTTAGATGATGCAGTGCGTGCGGTGTTAGTGAAGAATAAGATACATTTCCGCCCAGTATGTAAAGAGCGTTTGCCTTCCTAGAACAGAACTTGGAAGAGGCCTACATAGTGTTGAGTTGCGAAGCGAACATATGCTTATGCAACTCTTGGATTGTCTGGAAAAAAGTAAAGAAATATCAACTAGACGAGCAGCAATCCTCAAGGTGGAGAATAATAATAAAACCCATCTTGCACTAATAAAAGGCTTCTTAAAAGTTAAGTACAGGTTAGTAGAAGAAGTCACTAAGAAAAGTTTAGAAGAAGCTCAACTTGCAAAACTATATAACGAAATAGAAAAACGAAAACTTCATTCAAAGTTATATAATGCAAGAAAAAATGAGCTTGTGAGTGTTAGTGACTCTTCAAGATGGCTAAAGAGAGGGAATATCAAGCCACGAAATGAAGCAGTGTTCTGCTATATCCAGGATAGAAATGTATTCTGGGGAGCAGATGGAGTGTGCCAACATTGCGGCAAGTCTGGTAAAACTGTAGATCATCTAGCAACTCGATGTGAAAAAATGCTAGGTCATGACTACACCAGACGGCATAATGAAGTGGTTAGATGCCTACACTTACTTCTCCTAAATAGATATAAGTTTAAGTCTTCAAAACGAATTAGGAGTCACTCAGTTCAAGAAATTCTTGATAATGAGTATGCAGAGATAAGAGTGGACACCAGAATTAAAACTGATGTTAAAATTCGGAATAACAGACCCGATATATTTATTTTAGATAAGAAGAAAAATAAGATAACGCTTATTGAAGTAGGAATCACTTCCCAAGATTCACTTCAAATAGTTGAAACTGAAAAACTTAGGAAGTATGACCTGCTAGCCAATGAGTTGGGTCTTATTTATAAGTGTAGTGTTGAGATAATCCCTTATGTGATGACCTGGGACGGTATTGTGACAAAATACCATTAATCTCATCTTAAAAGACTAGAAATACCCATGAATGTAGAGGCATACATTCAGTCTATAGTACTTAAGAAAACAGTCGAAACAATTTCCTTTGATCGACGAAGAGGACTTGAGTCAGGACTAAATGCCGAAGAGAGATGGGAGAGAGCGTCAATGGGTGTTATTATGAGATCAGAGATGCATGAGGAACCAATACCCCCTTTAAAAGAAGAGAAAAGAGAGGAAGATGGTGTTAAAATTTTAAAACCAAAAAATAATACACCTCTTATTTCACAAGGAGGAACTACTTTGGAGGAACCGACCAATAACATAAATGAAGAGTCGGATTTGGAAGAAGAGACAATAGTGGTTAAAGAGGTAGAATAAAACATATAAAAATGGGAAAAAATATTTTAACCCAGAATTTTATTAAATAAAATTACAATATTTTTAAAACATATTCTTTAATTATCACTTAAGACTTCTAACCCAAGTAAGTAAGGTTTCTAAGCTTTTAAATTAAAATATATTATTTATAGAATCATAGTGTATGATACAGTGATAGGAAAAACTACAAAATAATTTTCTATTTTTTATATATTTTTACTAGAAAAATTTCTAGAAATTTATACACATTATCATTACCTACCTTAAAATACAATGTATTATAAATTCTACATGGTCTAACACCAACCAAATAATTTTTATTTTATTTATCTTTTCTAAAGCTTTAATATACCAAATAAACTAATAATTTATTTTTTAAGAATTTAAAATACAAATTTGTAAAAGATTAAAAGCTTTTAATATAATTAGGATAAATAACCCTTTTAATTATTAGTACTAATTACTAACACCCTCTTAATCATTAGTACTTATCATTAACACCCTCTTATTTATTACCACTTTTACTAACACCCTTTTAATAAGATATGTCTTATTACTAACACACTCTTATTGACTACAGTATTACTAACACCCTCTTAATAAGATATCCCTTATTATCACCCTCTTAGTCATAGTACTAATTACTAACACCCTTTTGATCATAAGTACTTATGTTAACACCCTCTTAATAACATATGTCTTATTACTAACACCCTCTTACTCATTAGTACTTATCATTAACACCCTCTTATTGACTACAGTATTACTAACACCCTCTTAATAAGATATCCCTTATTATCACCCTCTTAGTCATAGTACTAATTACTAACACCCTTTTGATCATAAGTACTTATGTTAACACCCTCTATCCTACTTATTACTAGCACCCTCTTCCTTACTACTTTTATTAACACCCTCTTCCTTACTACTTATTACTAACACCCTCTTAACTATACTCCTTATTACTATCACCCTATATCCTACTCTTATTATCACCCCCTATCTATAAAATCATATATCCTTTCCAATACCTTTAATTCTTCATCATTTACATCAAACTCTACAAACCTATTAAAGTCAATATTACATTCTGTTATATCCTCTATACTCCTTTCTATGTTATAATCTTCATTAGTGATATATTTATTATCCTCTATATTCCTATCTACACTCCTTTCTATACTCCTTTCTATATTACCCTCTATATTCCTATCTATATTCCTTTCTATATTCCTATCTATACTCCTTTCTATATTCCTATCTACACTCTTTTCTATATTCCTAATTAGATTCCTATCTATATTCCTATCTATATTCCTATCTATATTATTAGTATCCAAATTAGTATCCAAATTAATATCCAAATTAATATCCACTTGCCCTATATTACTATCCTTATTACCACATTCATATATAGTAATACCATTATATACATTACACTCTCTTCCTATTCTTCTATAAAACAATTTATAAATTTCATTTAAAATACTTGTATTAACACTTTCTATCTTATAACTAACACCCTTATAAATATTAATAACTTCTTTATACCTTTTAACACTAAAATTACTTTGAAATATATTTTTTTCTATTTCTTTATATTTAAAAATTAAAAAATTTAAAGTATTTTTTAATATTTTAATTTTCATATCTTTAACACCTCCTTTTATACAAATACGATTTTTTTTTATTTTATTTAAATTTTTTAAAGAAGAAAGGTTTTCTATTATAAGAGAAAGGTTGTAAGTTTTAAATAGCTTGGTTGACATATATAAGGGGTTGTAATAGAATTATTATATAAGGGTTGTAGAGTTGTTATAATAGAATTATGATAGAGGAGTGACATATATAAGGGGTTTAAGTTAGAATTATTATATAAAGGTTGTAGAATTATAATAGAAGGGTTTATAATAGAATTATTATATAAAGGTTGACATATATAAGGGGTTGTAATAGAATTATTATATAAAGGTTGTAGAGGGGTAAGGGGTATTATTATAATAGAGGGAGTGGAGGAAAGGATAAAATGTATGGTTAAAGGGTGTTAGTATATAGTACACATACTAACACCCTCTTACTCATTAGTACTCTAAACTAACACCCTTACAATCATCTACTAATACTTTACACCCTCTTAACTATACTCCTTATTACTAACACCCTTATAACTATACTCCTTATTACTAACACCCTCTAACACATCCTTAGTATATACTTTACACCCCCTTATATCCCTACTCCTTATTACTTTACACCCTCTTAACTATACTCCTTATTACTAACACCCTCTTAACCATACTCCTTTATTACTAACACCCCTATAACTATACTCATTACTACTAACACCCCTATAACTATACTCCTTATTACTAACACCCTTTAACTTACTACCCTTATCACTAACACCCTCATAATAATCTACTAATACTTTACACCCTCTAACACATCCTTACTCTAAACCAACACCCTTATAATCATCTATTAATACTTTACGTTTATAACCATACTCTTTATTACTAACACCCTCTTAACTATACTCATTATTACTAACACCCTCTAACACATCCTTACTATATACTAACACCCTTACAATAATCTACTATTACTAACACCCCTTATATCCCTACTCCTTATCACTAACACCCTTACAATAATCTACTATATACTAACACCCTCTAACACATCCTTAGTATATACTTTACACCCCCTTATATCCCTACTCCTTATTACTTTACACCCTCTTAACTATACTCCTCATAACCATACTCCTTATCACTAACACCCTCTTAACTATACTCCTTATCACTAACACCCTATAACTATACTCCTTATCACTAACACCCTCTTAACTATACTCCTTATTACTAACACCCTCTTAACTATACTCATTATTACTAACACCCTTACAATCATCTACTAATACTTAACACCCCCTTATATCCCTACTCCTTATCACTAACACCCTTACAATCATCTACTATATACTAACACCCTTACAATAATCTACTAATACTTAACACCCCCTTATATCCCTACTCATTATTACTAACACCCTCTAACACATCCTTACTATATACTAACACCCTATTCATCTACTAATACTTTACACCCCCTTATATCCCTACCCCTTATATCCCTACTCCTTATATCCCCACCCCTTATATCCCTACCCCTTATATCCCTACCCCACATTATACCCCTCACATGCAACACAACACACCAACAACACCCCTCTCCCTTAAAAAACCATCACCTCTCGACATAAAACTATCAAAATCACTCTCCCACCACCTAAACACCACCTACTACACAAAACCCCCACACCTACAACACACCCACGAAAAAGTACTTTCACTTTTACACATTTTAACTCTCAAATACACTAAACACATAGCCACCCAAAAAAATCTCCCCCCTAGAAATTACACATCACTTATTTATACATTTGGATCTTATAGATTAGGTGTTAATTCACAATATTCTGATATAGATACTTTAGTATTGTTTCCTCGATTTATTACAAGAACTGATTTCTTTACCACATTTGTAGATTATCTAAGATGTAACGGTAATATTAGTAGTAGAGATTATAAGGAATTAGATAATAATATTAGTAGTAGTAGAGATTATAAGGAATTAGATAGTAGTAAGGGTAATAATAATATTAGTAGTGAGGGTAATATAAATAGTAATAATAATAATAATATTAGTAGTAGTAAGGGTAAAGATTATATTAGTAGTAGTAATACAAATAAAGAAATAAATACTAATATAAATACACATAATACAAATACTAATATAAATACAAATAAAGAAATAAATAATACAAATAATAATAAAGAAATAAATACAAATAATAATAATATCCTTGTTATTGCTGTTGTTGAACATGCTTATGTTCCTCTTATAAAATTACGTATTTCTAATATAAATATAGATTTAGTATTTTGTAGGTTAAATACTATGTTTATAGATAAAGGGTTATGTTTACTAAATAATAATATTTTAAAGGGTATGGATGAGAAATGTATATTAAGTGTTAATGGTAGTAGAGTAACTGATATAATATTAGAGGGTGTTAATAATAAAGAGAATTTTAGAGTATGTTTAAAGGGTGTTAAATTATGGGCTAAACGTAAAGGGTTATATGGTAATGTATATGGGTATATGGGGGGTGTTAGTTATGCAATATGTGTTGCTAAAATATGTTTACTTTATCCGAATGGAAATGCTTTTTATTTATTAAAAAAATTTTTTAAAATTTTTAGTGAATGGAAATGGCCTGTACCTGTTATTATAAGGGAGTATGAGGAATGTGGGTTAAATCTTAAGGTATGGGATCCTAAGAGTTGTCCGGGTGATAGGTTTCATAAGATGCCTGTTATTACACCTGCTTATCCTTATATGTGTTCTACGCATAATGTAAGTAGTAGTACGTTGGGTGTTATTGTAGAGGAAATGAAGAAAGCAAGTAATATAATAGATGAGTATGTAAGGGGTGTTAGTGAGATAGGAGGGGGTGATAGTGAGATAGGAGGGGGTGATAGTGAGATAGGAGGGGGTGATAAAGGAGGGGGTGTTAGTGAGATTTTAGGGGGTGATAAAGGAGGGGGTGTTAGTGATAAGAGTATGGCATGGGGTGTTAGTGATAAAGGAGGGGGTGTTAATATAGGTACTTGTGGTGTACCGGGTCTTAATATAGGTACTAATACCTTACACCCTTTAAATATAAGTAATAATACCTTACGTCCTGTTAATACCAATAATAATAAACAACACCCTTTAAATAAAGATGAAGTAACACTATGGTCTAAGTTGTTTGCTCCTTCTGATTTTTTTACACGTTATAGATTTTATATGACTGTTATATGTAATTCTATGGATATTGAAGTATGGGAAGGTTATGTAGAAAGTAAGATTAGAGTGTTGTGTCAACGTATGGAGGTGTTAGAAGAGTTTGGGGGTGTTATTCCATATCCTAAGGTGTTTAGGGTTAAGTGGTGTAATAAGGTAGAGAATGTAAAGAATATAGAGGGTGTAAAGGGTGAGGGTAGTGAAGGGGGTGTAAAGGGTGAGGGTAGTGAAGGGGGTGTTAGGGATAGTAGAGGTAAATTAGAGGGTGTTAATAACAGTATAGGTAAATTAGAGGGTGTTAATAATAGTAGTAATAAACAACAGGGTCTTAGTAATCTATCTAATAAACAACAGGGTCTTAATAATAGTAGTAGTAAACAACAGGGTCTTAATAACAGTACTAATAAACAACAGGGTCTTAATAACAATAGTAGTAAACAACAGGGTCTTAATAACAGTACTAACAACTTACACCCTCTTAACAATAGTAATAATAAACAACAGGATCTTAGTAACAATCTATCTAATAACTTACACCCTCTTAGTAACAGTAATAATAAATTAAATAAAAATTTTGAAAAACTTTTTAATAAAAATATTTGTGGGTTGGAGTGTAGTTGTAGAAAGGATTATCCTTTATTTGTAAGTAGTGTTAATGAAGATGTGTCTGTATTCTTTATAGGGTTACAATTAAATGAGTTTAGAGTTCCTGGGAAAAGAATATTTGTAGATAAACAGGTTAAAGAATTTATTGAGTATTTAAAAGAAAATGGTAAAGAATGTGGGGATGGGGGTGTTAGTGTTAAGGTTGTTAAGAGAAGTGAGGTTGGTGTTTTTATGAGGGCTTATACTAAAGAGAGGGGTGTTAGTAACAGTAAGGGTAGTGAAGGGGGTGTTAGTAACAGAGGTAGGGATGTAGGGGGTGTTAATATCAGTAGAGGTATAGATGAGGGTGTTAGTAACAGTACTAATGAACAACAGGGTATTAGTAATAGGGATATGGAACAACACCCTGTTATTACCAGTACTAAGGAACAACAAGGTGTTAGTAATAGGGATATGGAACAACACCCTGTTAGTAACAGTACTAATGAACAACAGGGTGTTAGTAATAGGGATATGGAACAACACCCTGTTATTACCAGTACTAATGAACAAAAGGGTCTTACTACTAGTACTAATAAACAAAAGGGTGTTATTACCAGTACTAATAAACAACAGGGTATTAGTAATAAGGATATGGAACAACACCCTGTTATTACCAGTACTAATGAACAACAGGGTATTAGTAATAAGGATATGGAACAACACCCTGTTATTACCAGTACTAATGAACAACAGGGTATTAGTAATAGGGATATGGAACAACACCCTGTTATTACCAGTAGTAATAAACAAAAGGGTCTTACTACGAGTAATAATGAACAACACCCTGTTATTACCAGAACTAATAAACAAAAGGGTCTTACTACGGGTAATAATGAACAACACCCTGTTATTACCAGTACTAATAAACAACAGGGTGTTAATATGTTAAGAAATATAAATAAAGATTTAAATGAAAATAAAAGAATTAAAAAATGAATTTGAATATAAAAAGGGTTTTAATTATAAAATTAGTGAGAATGAAGGAAATTTAAATTTTTAAAAATAAAAGAAGATTTTTAATGTTTAAAATATTATTTAAAACATATTTCTATTATAAAAATTAATGTATGATTTAAACTGTAAATAAAAGGTTATTTTTTTAATTGTAAAGTTATATCAACTAAAGGGTTTATTACTGGATTTATCATAAAGGGTGGTATTGTATAGTGATGTGTGTTAAAGGGTGTTATTATATAGTGTAGTATGTTAAAGGGGTGTTATTTAATAATTTATTGTGTTAAAGGGTGTTAATGTAAAGGGTTGTAAAGAAGAGGGTGTTATTATATAGTGATGTGTGTTAAAGGGTGTTAATGTAAAGGGTTGTAAAGAAGAGGGTGTTATTATATAGTGTAGTGTGTTAAGGGGTGTTATTATATAGTGTAGTATGTTAAAAGGTTTATTTAATAATTTAGTGTGTTAAAGGGTGTTAATGTAAAGGATTGTAAAGAAGAGGGTGTTATTATATAGTGTAGTATGTTAAAGGGTGTTATTATATAGTGTAGTATGTTAAAGGGGTGTTATTTTATAATTACTGTGTTAAAGGGTGTTAATGTAAGGATTGTAAAGAAGAGGGTGTTATTATCTAGTGTAGTGCGTTAAAGGGGTGTTATTATATAGTGTACTATGGTAAGAGGTGTTATTCAATCTGACATGACATAACACCCCTCATTATAAAAATATTCTATAAAAGGTTTTCATATCTATACTAACACCCCCCTTTCTTTGATTATTTAATTTTTTTTTTCTCAAAGATTATATCTACTGATCTTCTCATCTAAAAATCTATTGGTTTCCAAAAAAATATTGATATTTAAGCTTTTTTTTAGGAAAGGAATCAATTTTTCTTGGAAATATATAAAATCTCTATAATACCAACAAAATAAAATAAAAAAAAATAAAAAAAAATAAAATAAAAGATATAAAATTACTTTTAATTATATCAAGATGAAAAGAAATTTATAAAAGTCATAAAGAAGTTTTAACCAAATTTTATTTATATTTTTTTTATATTTATTTCTTCACTTTTAGTTTTTTTCAGTATTCTTCTTTTTATAATACTTATTCTATATTTAAATATGCATTTTAAAAACTATCTGCTAAATACATTTTAGAAATTATATCAAATGTGTTAATAAGATTTAGCTTTTTAAAAATACATATTTGTATGAATTTACTTGGAATGGGTAGAAAGAAAAATGTTAGCAGCGAAATATCGAATAATACCAAAACAAAGGCTGCGAACGACGCTGATGAGGTGAAGAAGAGTGATAGTGAGGTACAAAAATGTAAGCTACACCCACCGGCGATTCCCCTACCTTCCTCCTCCTACACAACAATAACACCTCCACCACCAAGCCAAACATGCAGTAAAATGCAAAATAGTGGGCTTGACACCTTACCTTCGCCTAATGCACCAGTTCCCTCTTCGGTTGAAGTCTCTGCGTGCGAGCCATCGTACGACATGACAAGCCCCTGTACTCTAGCTATTCCGGAAGGTAACAGGCTAATGGCATTGCGGACTATATTCGATTCCGTAACAGCCGACCCGAAGGAATGGCCTCGAATTGTTTTTTTTGCAGTACAGACAAGGTTTGAAAGAATGCCAAGAAATGGCTGGACAGAGCTTCACAGGTACTATAATGAGAAATTCGGCTGCACTGAAACTCTCGAAGTGTTAAAAAAATTGGCACAAAGTGAGATGGGAAAGGATGTAAAATCAGAAGAGAATGGAGAGCGACGTAGAATCGCCACTTGTCTCGCTGATACATGCACCTTGAACGACACCACGGAGTACATAAACCTGAGAGATAAATTCTTGAGTAAAATCAAAGAAATCTCGGAGAAGGAAATTGGAAAAGTGGTGGTCCGAACTAGAAAACATCCAAATGAACTGGTTGATAGTAAAGTTCTGGATCTCATTAATCGAGTAGTCGGTGAATATGCAGGAGCTCATGTACCTGAGTCAATTACGGAAGCCGCGTATATCATGCAAGCTGCGCAGGTATGCTATGACGAGGCAACACGTAAAGAGAAGCCTAGATCCGCTTGGAAGGAAAACATAGAAAGTAAAATTTCTAAGTTAGTACTTTCCAAAGATCTTCTCGAGAAGGCTCGTAAGCAGGAAAAGCTCTCCACTTCGGAAACGAAGAGCCTTAAGAAAATCATGCGAGAGTTTAATTTAAACTTGAGCAGTGTAACTGATCTTTCTGAGGCTTTAGTTAAGAAGAATGAGTCTTTGAATGTTTACGAGAAAAAAATTACGATGCATGAAAGTAGGAAGCAATTCCGAAAAGAGAATCGTATGTTTGAGCTTTTCCGAGGTCGATTTTATCGTGGGTTATCTGAGCGTGTAGAATCCGAGCATGTGGTTAGCCGTGATGAAATTGTGAGTTTTTGGTCTACAATGTGGAACAAAAATGATGACACAGTCACGTACGATGATTATTTGATTCCATTTGTATCAGATAATCATCCGACCACGTTTCCTTCACTTGATGAATTTGTAAATATCATTAATTGGCTTCCCAATTGGAAAGCTGCTGGAATTGATGGTATTTACAATTTTTTCATTAAGAAACTTACAACTCTTCACAAATATATTTATGATATTGTGAAAGTTATATGTTTAGAAGGAACACCTCAAGCTGATTGGTTTTACTGCGGGCTTACGTATTTGATACCGAAAGGAATTCCACGAAGAGGCTCTGACTACAGGCCAATCACTTGTATGTCCAACCTCTATAAGTTAACGACAAAGTGTGTAACGAAAGTCGTTCAACTTGAAGTGGAAAGGCGAGGGTTGCTTGCAGAGAATCAATTAGGGGCGGTAAGAGGTGTGCAGGGAGCGAAAGAGCAGGCTCTACTGAATATTGCCTTAAATAAAGAGTATGGAAATAATCTTAAGGAAACATGGATTGATGTTAAAAAAGCTTATGATTCAATAGATCATGCTTATTTAACTCAATGCATTGAAAACCTTAATTTACCTGATTGGATCCTGAAATTTATTAAGGTAATTATATCAAAATGGAAAATTGATATATCAGTAGGGCCTGAAAAAATCATGAGCAAGAAGATTGATAGAGGGATTCTGCAAGGAGATAGTTTGTCACCATTGTTGTTTGTGTTGTGTATGGATCCATTAAGCCGAAAGCTTAATGAAAAATACACAAAAGTGACAGTACAAACAGATGCAGAATCCCATTCTACTAATCATCTCTTGTTTATTGATGATCTTAAGCTCCTTGCAAAAGACAGCTCCACATTGAGTGCTATGACAGGCGAGGCAAAGGAATTTTTAGAGGTGATTGGCTTAGAGATTAACAAAGAGAAGTCAGCCACAAATGATACGTGTTGTGAAGATACTGCTACTCTTCTAGAAGGTGTTAGTGTTTACAAATATTAAGGAATAATAGAAGATAGCAGAGGAATCCCAACACGTAGCTCATTTGAAGAAGTACAGAGCAAACTTATATCAAGAGTTGAAAGACTTTGTCACACTAGATTAAATGCAAAAAATTTATTTTCTGCAATCAATCAACATGCGATATCGTTAATCAACTACCACATAGGAGTACTTCGACTTGAACCGGCTGACTTCTCTAAGTTAGATGATGCAGTGCGTGCGGTGTTGGTGAAGAATAAGATACATCTCCGCCCAGGATGTAAAGAGCGTTTATACCTTCCTAGAACAGAACTTGGAAGAGGCTTACATAGTGTAGAGTTGCGAAGCGAACATATGCTTCTGCAACTCTTGGATTGTCTGGAAAAAAGTAAAGAAATATCAACTAGACGAGCAGCAATCCTCAAGGTGGAGAATAATAATAAAACCCATCTTGCACTAATAAAAGGCTTCTTAAAAGTAAAGTACAGGTTGGTAGAAGAAGTCACTAAGAAAAGTTTAGAAGAAGCTCAACTTGCAAAACTATATAACGAAATAGAAAAACGAAAACTCCATTCAAAGTTATATAATGCAAGAAAAAATGAGCTTGTAAGTGTTAGTGACTCTTCAAGATGGCTAAAGAGAGGAAATATTAGGCCACGAAATGAAGCTGTGTTCTGCTATATCCAGGATAGAAATGTATTCTGGGGTGCAGATAGTATGTGTCAACATTGTGGGAAGTCTGGTAAGACTGTAGATCATCTAGCAACTAGATGTTAAAAAATGCTAGGCCGTGATTACACTAGACGGCATAATGAAGTGGTTAGATGCCTACACCTACTTCTTCTAAATAGATATAAGTTTAAGTCTTCCAAACGAATAAGGAGTCACTCAGTTCAAGAAATTCTTGATAATGAGTACGCAGAGATAAGAGTGGACACCAGAATAAAAACTGATGTTAAAATTCGGAATAACAGACCCGACATATTTATTTTAGATAAGAAGAAGAATAAGATAACACTCATTGAAGTAGGAATCTCTTCCCAAGATTCACTTCAAATAGTTGAAACTGAAAAACTTAGGAAGTATGACCTGCTAGCCAATGAGTTGGGTCTTATTTATAAGTGTAGTGTTGAGATAATCCCTTATGTGATGACCTGGGACGGTATTGTGACAAAATACCATAAATCTCATCTTAAAAGACTAGAAATACCCACAAATGTAGAGGCATACATTCAGTCTATAGTACTTAAGAAGACAGTCGAAACAATTTCTTTTGATCGACGAACAGGACTTGAGTCAGGACTAAATGCCGAAGAGAGCTGGGAAAGAGCGTCAATGGGTGTTATTATGAGATCAGAGATGCATGAGAAACCAATACCCCCTTTAAAAGAAGCGAAAACAGAGGAAGATGGTGCCAAAAATTTTAAACCAAAAAATAATACACCCCTTATTTCACAAGGAGGAACCACTTTAGAGGAACCGACCAATAACATAAATGAAGAGTCGGATTTGGAAGAAGAGACAATAGTGGTTAAAGAGGTAGAAGAAAACATATAAAAATGGTAAAAAATATTTTAACCCAGAATTTTATTAAATAATTCAATCTGTTCTTAAATGCGTTTTTATATCATAAAATTTTCCATATAGAATTTTTATTATAATATTTCATAAAATATTTCTAATGGGTAGAAGAAAAAAAGTTGACAGCGAAAATATAAAAAATGATGAAATAAATGCTGTAAACAACTCGGAAATTAGTTTTAAAGAGATAAAAACGTGTGATAGGGATGTAGTAACTATATCCGAGACGCTTCCACCACAACCGACCATCTATAATAACACCCACTCCTCATCGAGCAATACGTTTCAGGCTACTCCAATCAGCCTGCTCGATTCCGCACTCCCTTCTTCCTGTCCCGATTCGTCTGCGCGTAGACCAGCCAACACAATGGAAAACCTCAATGCCCCTGTCATTCCAGAAGTAAATCGACTGATGGTATTGCATTCAATACTTGACTCTGTCACAGCCGTAGAGCAGGAATGGCCTAGATCTGCTATTTCAGCAGTGCAAAAAAGGTTTGAGAGAATGCCTAGAAATGGCTGGTCTGCAATTCTTAGGTACTATAATAGGAAATTTGGTCGAACTGTCGATATCGATGTGTTAAAAAAATTAACACATAATGAGGCAGAAAGAGAAATAAGGCAAGAAGAGAATGGAGAGCGACGTAGAATCGCCACTTGTCTCGCCGAGCCATGTTCTTTAACTGACACTACACTCTATATGAACCTGAGAGAAAAGTTCTTGTGCAAAATCAAGGAACTCTCGGAGAAGGAAATCGGAGATGTAGTGGTCCGAACTAGAAAACTTCCAAGTGAATTGGTTGATAGTAAAGTTTTGGAACTCATAAATCGGATCACAGGTGAATATGCTGAATCTCACGTGCCTAAGAATGTTAGTGATGCAGCTCGAATCATCCAGGCGGCCCAGGTATGTTATGACGAGGAAACACGTAAGGAGAAACCTAGATCCGCTTGGAAGGAAAACATAGAATGTAAAATTTCTAAGTTAGTACTTTCCAAAGATCTCCTCGAGAAGGCTCGCAAGCAGGAAAAGCTCTCTACTTCGGAAACGAAAAGTCTCAGAAAAATTATGCGAGAGTTTAATTTAGACTTAAGCAAAATAAATGATCTCTCTGAGGCTTTGGTTAAGAAGAATGAGGCTTTGAATGTGTACGAGAAAAAAATTACGATGTATGATAGTAGGAGAAAATTTCGAAAAGAGAATCGTATGTTTGAGTTATTCCGAGGTCGATTCTATCGAGGGTTATCTGAGCGCGTTGAATCCGAGCATGTGGTTTATCGTGACGAAATTTCAGAATTTTGGTCTACAATGTGGAATAAAAATGATAAAGTAGTTACATATGATGAGTATTTAATACCTTTCGTGTCAGATACGCACCAGACCACGTTTCCTTTACTTGAAGAGTTTATAGATATCATCAATTGGCTGCCTAACTAGAAAGCCGCTGGAATTGATGGTATTTATAACTTTTACATCAAGAAACTTACGAGCCTTCATAAATATCTTTACGATATTGTGAAAGCCATATGTTTAGAAGGAACGCCTCAAGCCGATTGGTATTATTGTGGACTTACTTATCTGATACCTAAAGGTACACCAAAGACTGGCTCTGATTACAGGCCAATAACCTGTATGTCAAATCTGTATAAACTAACTACAAAATGTGTTACTAAAGTGGTACAGATTGAGGTGGAAAGACGAGGATTACTTTCAGAAAATCAGTTGGGAGCAGTAAGAGGAGTGCAAGGAGCGAAAGAACAGGCCCTATTGAATATTGCCATTAATAAAGAGTACGGAAACAATCTTAAGGCAACATGGATTGATGTCAAAAAAGCTTATGATTCAATAGATCATGCTTATTTGACTCAATGCATTGAAAACCTTAATTTACCTGATTGGATCCTGAAATTTATTAAGGTAATTATATCAAAATGGAAAATTGATATATCAGTAGGGCCTGAAAAAATCATGAGCAAGAAGATTGATAGAGGGATTCTGCAAGGAGATAGTTTGTCACCATTATTGTTTGTGTTGTGTATGGATCCATTGAGCCGAAAGCTTAATGAGAAATACACAAAAGTGACAATAAAGACAGATGCAGAATCCCACGCGACTAATCATCTCTTGTTTATTGATGATCTTAAGCTTCTTGCCGAAGATGGACAAACATTGGAAGAAATGGCAGAGGAGGTTAAAAAGTTTATGAATAATATAGGATTGGAAATTAACAAAGAGAAGTCAGCCACTAATGATCCATGTTGTGAAGATACTGCTACTCTTCTTGAAGGAATAGGTGTTTATAAATACCTTGGAATTATAGAAGATAGCAGAGGAATTCCAACAAGTAAGTCGTTTGAGGAAGTACAGACTAAACTTATAGCACGAGTAGAAAGACTTTGTCGCACGAGATTAAATGCAAGAAATTTATTTCAAGCCATTAATCAACATGCGATTTCTTTACTAAACTATCATATAGGTGTACTCCGACTTGAACCGGCTGACTTCTCTAAGTTAGATGATGCGGTGCGTGCAGTGTTAGTAAAGAACAAAATACATCTACGCCCAGGATGCAAAGAACGTCTATACCTTCCACGTAAAGAACTTGGAAGAGGTTTACATAGTGTCGAGTTCAAAAGCGAACATATGCTTTTGCAACTCTTGGATTGTCTGGAAAAACATAAAGATACATCGACCAGAAGAGCAGCAATCCTAAAGGTTGAGAATAATAATAAAACCCACCTTTCACTAATTAAAAACTTTTTAAAAATAAAATACGGGTTGGAAGAGGAAGTCACAAAAAAGAAATTGGAAGAAGCTCAACTAGCTAACCTATATAACGAAATCAAAAACCGAAAACTACATTCAAAGTTATATAGCGCTAGAAATAACGAGCTGGTAAGTGTAAATGACTCCTCAAGATGGTTAAAGAAAGGAAGTGTAAGACCACGTGATGAAGCAGTGTTCTGTTATATCCAGGATAGAAATGTATTCTGGGGTGCAGAAGGTATGTGTCAACACTGCAACCAGTCTAGGAAAACTGTTGATCACTTAGCAACGAGATGTGAAAAAATGCTTGGTCATGACTATACTAGACGACATAATGAAGTGGTACGATGTATACATTTACTCTTGCTGAATAAATATAAGTTTAAGTCTTCGAAACGAATTAGAAGCCACTCAGTTCAAGAAATTCTTGATAACGAATATGCAGAGATAAGAGTGGACACCAGAATAAAAACTGATGTCAAGATTCGGTGTAACAGACCAGATATATTTATTTTAGACAAGAGACAGAATAGGATAACCCTCATTGAAGTAGGAATCACATCCCAAGACTCTCTCCAAATAGTTGAAACAGAGAAGCTTAGGAAGTATGACCTATTAGCAAATGAGTTAGGTCTTATTTATAAATGCAATGTAGAGATAATTCCTTATGTGATGACCTGGGACGGTATTGTGACAAAATACCATAAGACGTATGTTAAGAGACTGCAAATACCCATGAATGTAGAGGCATATATACAATCCATAGTACTCAAGAAGACAGTCGAAACAATTTCTTTTGATCGACGAAGAGGATTTGAGTCTGGTCCAAATGCCGAGGAGAGCTGGGAGAGAGCATCATTAAGTGTTATCTTAGGAGCTGAGATGCATAAACAACCAATACCCCCTTTAAAGCAAGTAGACAACGAGAAAGATGATGTTAAAACGGAAAATACAAAAAATATTTTACCCCTTATTTTGGATGGCATAACCACAGCAAAGGAACCAACAACTAATACAAATGAAGAGTTGGAGTTGGAGGAAGAGATAGAAGTGGTTGAAATGGTGGAAAGAATTATTTAAAAAGAAAAATTTGTTAACCCAGAATTTTATTAAATAAAATATTTCATAAAAAAATATACATCTAAATATATTCTTAAATAAAATTTACATCAAAAACATTTATTCGGGTTGTTGTAGTAAAGAATTATTTTTTAAACAAAACATAATTACTTATATTTAAAGTATTTTTAATTGCATTTGAGTTGCTATTTGCAATCATTTCTCTTCTAAAGCAAGAAAAAAGATTTATTACACGATCATGTAGATTTTATCTTAATTAACTTTTATATTTTTCTTCTAATGTCCAACCATTGTATTTATTTTCTAATACCACTTCATCATTTTAGAAAATATCAAAATTTTATATTTTTCTTCTAATGTCCACCCGTTATATTTATTTTCTAATATCACTTCATCATTTTAGAAAATATCAAAATTTTATATTTGAGTCTAATGTCCAACCATTGTATTTATTTTCTAATACCACTTCATCATTTTAGAAAATATCAAAATTTTATATTTGAGTCTAATGTCCAACCATTGTATTTATTTTCTAATACCACTTCATCATTTTAGAAAATATCAAAATTTTAAATTTGAGTCTAATGTCCACCCGTTATATTTATTTTCTAATACCACTTCATCATTTTAGAAAATATCAAAATTTTATATTTGAGTATTGTATAAACTTCTCTATGAAACAACTTAAAAGAAGAATGATTTGTGGCTTTAGTAATAAGAGTGTTTGTGTATGGATTATTGATTGTAAAGTATCAATCCATTTTTTCTCTATATTTCCCATAAGAATTTTAGATAACCATCTTTTAAAGTTTAAATAGCTATCGAATATGACCTAAGCGCATGGATTTCTATTTCTTGAGTACAAGATGCTTATATTTAGATTTCCATGAAAATTGACGCAACAGTTCCTTCGAAAATTCTTTAGTATTATCTGCTTTAATTGATATAGGCACACCAAAATTCATATATATTATTCCGATAACTTTTTTAGATGATTAAGCACTTAATCGGGAAATTTAATGGCTATAAAAACTTAGATTGTGTCTATAACGTTTAAAATCCATGAATACCCATCATTGTGTTCTAAATACCGCCTCATATCTACGCAATACATAATATATCTATCATATTATATCTATCATATTGTACATACATGTATGTACATGTATGTCTTGAATAGCATTTAGACTGTTATATCTCAAACAGGCTTCACATTTTTTCACAAGTGCCTTGAAAATTTGTAATGGAGTACTAAATGTTTTTATAGGCAATATCTACTCTTTTATTTGCTTTGAGATAATCTGAAACTTTCTATTTATTGCGAACAATTCAAATATTTTTCGGTTTTAACTCAAAAACAGCTCTTTTTTTAGACCATATCTGAATTTTTATTGCAAAAGATCGTCAATTATAACAAAATAAATTTGTCTTTTTTTCTTATAAAAGTTCTTCTTTGTTTATTGCTAAGATTATTTGGATAATTTTTTTAAAGTAATATATTCGAATATTTACTGCTTTTTTAAAAACCGATTTATATTTCTAATACTTTCACTATGAAGTTTGAAACTTAAATAAATTTAAAAAAACATTGAAAACACCTTTAATGATTTACTTTAGATAATTATTTATATTTTACTAAAAAATACTTGTTTGGCTTTTGAATTAAAAACAGATTTTTCTATTGTTAAGCTTTAAGTAATTTTAAAGGCTTTCTTTTGGGATACTGCAAAAGAAAGGTCTTTTAGAATTAAAAAAAAAATTTTGTCTGGTAAATTCTATTGTAAGAAAGTAGAAATGAAAAAATATCAAAACCATGAAAAATATATCTTTTTTTATTATAATCTGATATTTTCATTGTTAATTTTCCTGGCTCTTTCTATGATAGTTTTTAAACTATTTTATAATTTATAGTAAATTCAAATTTGTTAAAGGACTTACGGCATTACATTTATATTGGGTTATGACTGATAATATGAATTGAGATATTTTAAAGGTTGTCAATATAAAAGGAAATAAGAATAGGGTGTGATTTGAGGGTGTGATACTCTAAAGGGTATTAATAACTGAAAAGTATTATTAAATGGGTATTTTACTTTTTCCACACATTTCAACGGTTCCAACGGAAAAGTTATTTAAAAGTGTGAATTTCTTTACCACTCATTTTTATAGAAACAATAAAACGCACAAATGTAAACGATGCAATATGGAGAGTAGACTTGGTTAAAATGTGCTTTTAACATGATAACTCTGTCTAGCCGATTCATTTATGGAAATCTTTTCTATTTCTTTGGTTAAAACAAAAAAAACAACGAATTTATTGTTTAAAAGCATTTAAAAAAATATATAAATACTAATCAAATTAGTAAAATAATGTATTTTCTGTTTTTATTATACTTGAATATAAGTTCATTCATAATCACAGCAACACGCGGTGGGAAACTAGTTTTTTTATAAATAAAAGATATGTTTAATTTAAAGAATTGACTTTTATAAACCTCTTTGTCAAATAAAAATATTGGATTTAATTTTTTTCTTTAAATTTTGTTTAAAACTCCTAAAATCAACTGTTAAATCTTAAACTCAATAAAAAAAAGATTGGATTTAAAGTTTTTCTTTTAATTTTAATTAAAACTCAGAAAATCATCTGTTAAATCTTAAACTCAATAAAAAAAATATTGGATTTAAACTTTTTTAATCTTATGAACTTTTAATTTTTGATTGTCACAAACGGGTTTGAATTGTAAAAGAATACTTATTTAATGTTAGCATTTGTTATTTTTTTAAGGTTTCTATTACTTTATCTGTTAAAGATATCTAATGATTGAGTTTAATATATTTATTTTGTCTTTTGTTCGGTTTCATACTTAATTTATTTTTTGTGGCTTCTTTTTTAAGTGATATTATTGATATTCAAGTTTTTTTCATTTATTTTGTAATAGAGTGTATCCATCATTCTGATAATTTCATAGGAATAAATAGGTTGGTTTTTTTAAGTCATTTGTTTTTAAATTCTTCTTGTTGGTGTATAACTGTAGTATGAATACATCTAAACGCGTATTTTTGCTTTTTTTTAGAATATCGTTTTTTTAGAAGAATATAGGAATATATAAATTTATTGGTTTAGATAGTTTTTCATTCTTCGAAAAATACAAAAAAAAATGAAAATCTAATTCTATTGATCAAAATTAAGAAACAATTTGATATTTTTTTCAAATGAACAATGAAAAAAAAATGATAATTTACTTTAAAAGGTAGCGCAACAACTTTTTCAAATTAATCTATCTTGTTTTGGTAAATTTCTGAATATATAATGTAAGAAAAAAAGAATCCTATGTTTTTTTATATTTTTCTTTGTAAAGCAGCATTACCACCAGAAAATAGCTCTAGAGTTATTTTGGAAGATCCTACAATTATAAATAAAATGCATATGAAAACTTCGTATGATGACATACAAGTGGATAACAAAGAAGCCAAAAAACGTATTTCCGAAATTTTAAACAAAATAAATATCAATAAAAAAGATCAAATGCTCAAAATTGCAAGTTTTTATTTTAACGAACTAAGAGATTATGTCAAAGAAGAACTTCATCCATTCTTGATTCATTTTACAACTTTGATTTGTATCATTGTTTATAATGATTATAATGAAAAGGATTTTAAAGCATATCAACCCGAACTTCTTTTTAATATGATTTGCTTTGGGAAATTTCTTGAGATGTCTAAAGAAAATGAAGATATTAAAAAAATTGTGCAAGATGTATTCATTAAGTTTGTAACAAATAAAGTTAAGATTTCGAAGAATCTTCTTAATTTAAAAATGAAAGAAAAGGAAATGAAGTCAGTGATATCAAAGAGCTTCAACAAAGAGGATGCAACTGATCTAATCATATTACGAGACATAAAAATACAATTTATGGAAGGTCTAAAATCATCTACTTTAGGCGATTTCTTATCAAGTGCCACATTTGAACAACTTTTCGTTTTTTTTTTATACTTTAAATGGAGATATTTTTATAATTATATAGGTTCTTACTCTGCTGATACATCTTACCACAATTCGCGACAAATGATTTGCATTGTGAACGGAGATTTCCTTGTAGGAACTATAAAACAAGAAATTAAATCCTTAAGTAGTGATGTGAATGCTAAATTCACTGATCAACACTATATAAAGGTATTTAAATTTATTTCAGAGAAATTTAGGCAAAGGTTTTCAAAAACCCAAACGGATTTGATGAAATATTTGATTTCGAGAAAAATATAAGCAATTTTCAAAATAAACCAGAAGATCCCAACTTCCCTCTTGTATTCCTACAACTTTTATGTGAAGAAAGTGATGTGATTTTTATAAAAGCTTTATATGATTTTCTGAAGGAAAAAACAACAGAACAATATCATAAATATATTTCTGCTGTATTATGCTTAAATGCTTTATGTCTCAGAGAAGAAACTTTAATCAAAAATAATATTCCAAGAATTATTATGGAATTTTTGTTCCTTGCAGATGTTTTAAAAACGGAATCTGAAAAGACTGAAAAAATCGAAATTATAAAAAAATTAAGAAAAGAGCGCATTGATAGTTATAAACAAATATTCGATACAAAAAAGATTGAATATGTTAAAACCCAAGACGGAGACTATTTAGATTGTCATAAAGTACCAAAAATAACAATTTTAATGGAAATATATTGTTTTGTGGAGTTGTTTTCTAATGATAGTTTTAAAACGTTTTTAGACAAACGAATAAATGAAAAAACGAAGATTACCGCAAAGGATAGCAAGATAAAGGAAAGTTATTTAAAACATATATTTGAACAGGAAATTTTAACCCTCCCTTCTGAAGAACTTAAACTTCTCTTTTGTTCTTCTGCACCTGAAAGCCCAAACACCGATTCAGAGTCAAAAAAGTAAGATGGTTTGGGCCCAGAGAAATCATTCTTTGCATTTTTTTACTGATCTTAGTTTTTTTCTGGGATATTTATAATGCTATACTGGTTTCTCTACAAAAAAAGATGAAATAAATTTTCTGCTTTATCAGTTTACTCTTTAATTTTCTCTTTTGTTCTTTTTAAAAACAATTCTATATGTGCTAAGCTTCTTATAATACATTTATTTCACTATGAATATTTCTAAAACACTCATAGTTCTTTTAAATTTGTAAATTGTATTTCAAGATATTCTATAAATGATTTTTAAGCTTGTTGGTTGTCTTTTTTCAAAATCTAAAATTCTAAAGTATTTTTAATTTATTAAAATTATACTTACGTACTTATTCTAGTGCTCTTTTGCTTCTCGGAGCATAGAAGTGAACAAAAAAACGCCAAGGTATTCATTCGCCTTTAAAGCACTAGTAGATATTAAAAAAATGTTGTATTATAGATTATGAAATACTCTTATAAGTATTAAGAATCCATACTTTTTACAGAATCGTAGTACTTAATTGAGGAAATGTTTATATTAAGGTTTATATTTAGAAGACCTTCATATGTTTATATTTCTAATTATTTATTTTAAGTTTTTAGTTCACCCATATTTAAATTGCCTTTCTGTTAAGCTTTTTTCATGTTTCTATGCTTTAAAGGTGTCTGATTTACAAATATTTAATTGGTATTTTAATAGAATTTATACATTTTAAAATATTTTGCCTTTAATTGAATCAAATCCTATGAATTATTGATTTATAAGTCAATTAAATTTAAATAATAATGTTTTTATATTTATTCTGATAAACTCAAACAATTAGGATTTTGGTTTAAAGTCCCTAATAATTTATATTTTATAAGTTTGTTGAAGGATTTGAATGTTAAATTTTTTATTGGTTTTTATATTGCTCTATATGTATTAAGAAGCTAATCAAATGGTTATTATATTATATAATTACACCATGATGATATACACATTGACATATCTGAAATTACATTAAAATAGTTTGTTATTTTGTCGTTTTCATTTAAATATACGTATGCTTTAAATGAATAGGTCTTTTCATTAGATTTTCTAAAATATAAAAAAAAACCTATTTATTGGAATTTGTGTCTAACTAAAACAATAATTCTTTATAAAATATGTAATATTTTTATTCCGATATGTTACTCAAATTAATAGAATGGTCCGAGAAAAGTTTTTCTTGTTCAAATATTCTCTAGATCTCATTGTTTCTAATTTTTCAGGCTCTATTGATATATCAATTTTTCATTTTATCAAAATTTAGAATTCTTAAAAAAAATATTTTTTTGAATAAGCTTTATAAATACAATTTAAATTATGTTTCCATTTTGAATAAATCGGTTTTAAACTAAATAGAATTTTATAATGTCTTATAAGTTAATTATTCTATTAAATTATAAGTCGAAAACTTAAGGTTCTCCCAAACAATTCAAGAGCTTTAATATTATTTCATTTGAAAGATTTTCTTTTATAGTTTCTACTTAAAAAAAATAAAATTTTTTACTTCTAAAGTTAATTTTTTAATACTTTAAATTCTTTTTTCTTCTTATGAATTCTTTTTATTTGTCTCTAAATTTATAATTATATTTCTTTTGGCTCGTTGTTCTTCTACTAAGAAGAGAATATAATATGAATGGTTCATATATTAGTTGTATCTTTTGAAGGTTATATTGTTACTTAAACGAAGATAAATATCGTTTAATATAATGTCTAAATAAACTAATCAATAAAGAATTCAAATTAAATTTCACCAACCATCTTTCCGTATAATTTTTCAATAAAGTTTTTGATAAGTTTAGATTTTTATTTTACATTAAAAATAATTTTAACCTTCCATTGTGTTTATTCATTATATCTCACATATTTTGAAGACTAGAGTGTTTTATATTGTTTTCATAACATAAACGTAGTTCTTGGTTTAACATATTTAAGTGGTTCGGTTCCTCGTACTCGATCTAAATACTCTACCATACATAAAGTCAAAATATTTTGATTTAAAACGAATGTAGAACCTAAATAATGACTATGGGAATTGTCCACTGTAAGTTAATTTCTATTTCTTTAAGTGTGATTGCAAGTCAAAACTCGCCTTTTCAACCCGAGATAAACAGCATTTTATTACTCTACTCTTTCTGAACCCAATAAACAAACAGTTAGTTATATTTAGGTGGCTTATACGGCGGTGCATAAACTTTTTTATGCCTTCAAACGGTATAGCCTGCATCTTTGCATTCTATGGCTTTTTAAAGGGTAAAATTTTTCTTATTTTATAAACCGAGTGAGAAAGCTTAAGTTTTCATACTTTAACAGTTTAATTACCTATAAAATTTGCTGTGTTGTACAATATAGTTAAATATGAAGTTACACCTTTTTTTAGAAAAATTCTCTACACTCAGTAGACAAACTTTTCTTTGAAAATATTCATATTCATAAATTTAAAATATAGTTTATTTTCATACCACTAAAAATCGGATACTTATTCTCACAAAAATTCCACATAACTAGTCTAAAGAAGATAATTTTTTTATTTGGTTATTCTCTCTTAACTATTTATGCATAAAAAGATTATTTAAAAATAATTTAAATAAATTTTTTTAAAAGAAACTTTTATTTCATTAAACGCCATAAAAATATTTATAAATTATAATTCTAAAAAATTCTTGAACTATTTTATAGTTTGCTGAAAAGAAAAAAATAATTTTATTTCTTAGTAAACAATAATTAAAATAGATTTTCTAATAATTTGAATATATTTTCTAATAGTTTGTATAAAACTTTTTTTTTAAGTGAAATAAAAAAAATAATTTATTTTACAGAATTTTACAGAATTGTGAAAGATTTATAAATAATTTTTTTTGTAATTTGATTTATAAAAAAAAAAAAACGAAATAAAAACCGTTAGAAGATATGATTGATAATAAGACAGATGATAAGAAAATATATAAATTGTGTGTTATAGGATCTGGTCCTGCTGCATATAGTGCATGTCTTTATACACAGGAGTACTGTCCTTTACTATTTGAAGGTAAAGTTATAGGTAACAATGGACCTGGGGGTCAGTTAACTACTACTACAGCTGTGGATAACTATCCTGGGTTTCCTGATAAGATAATGGGAAATGAATTGGTTATGGGGATGCAGAGACAGGTAATGAAAAGTGGAAAAATAGAAATAGTGAGTGAGACGGTGACTGAATTGGGTAAAGAAGAGGGGTGGTTTGTAATAAAATGTGGGAGTAAAGTATGGTACAGCGAATGTGTTATTGTGGCTACAGGGGCACAGGCTAGGAGATTGTTTGTTCCTGGTACCAATGATGATGAGTATTGGCAGAAGGGTGTAAGTTCATGTGCTGTTTGTGACGGATGGGCTTATAGAAACAGGAATATAGCTGTCATTGGGGGAGGTGATTCTGCGATGGAAGAAGCTGGATATTTATCAAATATTGGCAGTAAAGTGTATTTAATACATCGAAGTGAAAATTTTAGAGCTCGAAAAGATTTGTTGCAGAAAATTGAAAATAATCCGAAAGTTGAAATTTTAAAAAATTATGTTTTAGAATCTGCTGGTGGAAACGAATTTTTGGAGTTTTTAATTTTAAAAAATGTAAAAACCAATGAAATTCTTCGATTGGAAGTAGAAGGTTTGTTCTTTGGAATCGGACACGATCCAAATACATTTTTTATAAATAAGGAAGAAGTAAAATGTGACAAGGATGGATATTTAGTTGCAGATGAATATATGCATACATCTATTGAAGGTTTACTAGCGGCAGGAGATGTTCAAGACAAGAAATACAAGCAAGCTATAACCGCTGCCGCTTCTGGCTGTATAGCAGGATTGAGTGCTGTCAAATTTCTTTTTAAGAAAAGTAAATAAAAAATCGTTTTATTATTTTTTTTATACAAAATTATCAAATTGAAAATTTATAAAAGATATGTAACTTTAATCTTAGAATTTTTTTAAGCTAAATTAAGGAAATGTTTCGAGCTTTTTTATTTGAATAATTGTCTTAAGAAAATAAGAATTTTAAAATTTGATCTTAGAATACTTCAGAATTACATTTTTAGAAAATTATTTAATTTTTTAAAAAAATGAATGAAAAACAACTTCTTTAAAACAAGAGAACAAAATTCCTGAAAAATTTATTTTAAACTGATTATTAATTTTTTAATCACAAAAATCAGATGTATCAGCAAAATAATCTTCGCTTGTAACACAAGAATGCGAAGACTGCCCTGATCCATCCATCTTTTCATCTTTGGGAATAGTATCGAAAGTGGGATCATCCTTCAATATTCTGCTACTTGTCAAATATTTATTTAATGGATCGTTTTTGGATTTTGAATCTTCCTTCTTACGCAGTTTTCTGTTTCTCTTTCTTTCTTTTTTGTTTCCTTCTTGTTCAGATTCAGTACTTGCATTATCATTTTTACCATGCTTTACTTTTTTATAAACTCTTGATTTGTTCCTCTTGTTATTTGGTCCAAAATTTACCGTTTCTCCTTGTTTAGAATAAGAAATAATATAATTTTGAGATCTTTCATTGTTTTGTTGTTGTCTCTTGATTTGTTCACAGGTTCTTTTATAGGCTTTTCGCTCACTTGAAATCCCTGTACTAGTTATATTTGGCAATAACACATATAATATCCATTTCATTCGGTTTAACATTGATTAGGGTCAATTTTAAAAAAATATATTCACCTTATTTTTTGTCCGTTAAAAAAAATAGTTCATTTGATAGAATATTTTAAAATCAATTTTAAAGTTTCTTAGTAACATATGAAAATACATTTATAACTCATATTCAAACAGGATGAACTATAAGAATATGAATTTGTATTTTATCTTTAACTTCAATACATTCGTTGTATAAATTTATTAATTAAATTAAAAATATATTTGAAATTTCTTCTTTTTTTCTTATCACAATTTTTGCAGTATTTTTGATCAGTAAAAATACCAATGAGTGTAAAAAGATAAAAAATGATTAATAAAAAAATAGTGGATAACCAATTATTGATTTTCTAAAATTGTTTAGATTGACATCTTTATATAGAAATGTTTCACATTCGTATTTTTTATTGGATTTTTCATAAATATTTAAAGTAAGAGAAAAGACAGAAGATTAAAGTCTTAATGAATGAAAAAGTAGATAATTTTATGAAATATATCTCTGTATATTGTAAATACGGCGAGACAACTATCGTACCGTATAAGACATTTGAAGAATTGAAAAATATAAAAGTGGATGTAAATGAAGAAGAAAATGATAAAAAAATGGATGAAGAAGCAAGTAAAATAACATTTTTATGGTCTACTGATATATTACCGTTATCGAGGTATCAAATTATTTTGAAAAAAGGTGTCAATGAATCTAAATGGAAATTAAAAATGGAAAAAATATGTCAGCGAACAATAATGGATTTCAAATCAAATTCTTTAGCAAAAATATTGACAATTATTGATTTTGAAATGGTAAAATCCATACAACCATCTGAGCTATTGTTCTATGACGGAAGTAAAGAGTCTGAAAGTAAGTGTCCCACACTGTCACAACTCAAATCTAAAAACAATTGTTTGAAAAATTATATTTCCTATGAAATTTCTAAAAATAGAAACTCAATTTACAAATTCTTGAAAATTTCAAAAAAATTACTTCTTTTGGAAAATTACAACTCTTTAAATTCCATACTCAACGGTATACGAACACATAAACTAAATTCTAAAGAATTAGACTCGGTTTCCAAAGTATTTGATAAATGTAAAACATATTTTCAAATCAGACAATTATTGGATATTTGTTTTCAAAAAAAGTCTTTCTTTATTCCACCTTTAGAAATAATACTTAAAGATATAGAAGATTCAAATAGAAATAAAAATAGTTTGATTGCTTCTAAAAGATTTTGCAAATTGATTGAATTTCTAATTCTAGTTCAGAATCAAAAATTCGTAAAAAAAATCAATAAAAAAACTGAACATTTTATTTTGAATAAAATGTTCGTAAGTCGATTTTACAGTGCAAAAAGAAAGAAAATTTGTTCTAAAAAATACGAAGGCTCATATTTCTTATTTATATAGAATAATATTTATAATTTAACAAAAAAATATTTACAATCATATTTATAGTCTTAAGAATTATATATTAAAACAAAATTTGTGAAATAATCGAGAATATGTTTACATTATTATATTTAAACTAAAAACTTGATTATTGATTTAATATTAATTGAAAAAATATGTTTAAATTTTATATTAAAAAAAAGAAATATTCCATAAATGTATGAATCATACTTGTATTTATTAAATTTTTATGCTTCGTATCCTTTTCCATCGATTTAATTCTAAATATTATACTATATATTAAATAAATCATTAATATATCGGGTTTTTAATTTGAATAATATCGTAGTTTATACTTACTTACATATGCATACCTCTTCTAATCTGTTAGAACCCGAAATTATACTTGATTGGCCTACAGATTCATCTTGATTTTTATTTCTCCAAAAATATTAACAATGATTATCACACCAATTCTATCCACTCAACCCAAACAGATAGAATTTAATATGGTTACACTCTCTCTACCATCGTAATCTGTTCGCCATATATACTCGAAATTTCTTTCGTTCATATAATCGATTAATGTCTCAATGGCGATCCACTATCAATTGCTAATTGGTTTAAAAAAAGTAAGACACCAATAACATAACTTCTGATAAGAACATGATTCTTCTGGTTTATTAATAAACCTTATATAACCGATAATAGTGATAGTATTATAACATATACAACCTCAAAATGTTTAATTGATTCAAAACAATATTTGCCTTAAAATTGTAATAAAAACCTTTCTAGATTGTGTATTCTGTGTAAGAATAGCTTTAAAAGTTTATTTTTTTAATTTTTCTTAAAATAAGGTTTAAGTTAAACCTATTATTATAGCTTTTATTTCTAAAGCATTGCTAATACATAAAAAATACATTAGAATAATTTTTTGAAACTTTTTATGTGTTCATTTATATATATCTTCTACAATAATTCAATAAAAAAACTTTTACTAATAATATTATAGAATTTTATACTTGACGAAATTAAAAGATTCAATTAAAAGAATTAGAAAGTTGCATACAAATTATATGAGCTGATATACCATAAGGAACAAAAGGTTTTTTGGGAAAAATCAAAAGCTTTGTATGAATGAATGCACACGAAAAAAGAAAAAACGAAATGCAATAAATAATGATAAGAACAGGAACAAAAAACAGAAAGTATTAAGTTAAAGTTTTAGAAAAAATTGAACAAAGATGAAGAAAATTATTTGATTAAAACCGCCTAAAATTTTATGGAAATGGTCGGGGAAGGATTAAAATGCAGATCTAAAAAACAAAAAAATGTACGGGTAACAGCCGTGGCGAGGGTATTAAATACATCTTAAAAATATCAAGAAATTATGACAGGTTTAGAGAATTTTAACGAGATTAATTTACATATTCTGTTATTTTTTTGTTTAAACTCAAATTAAGTTTGTTTCCAAGCTTACGTTTTGTATTTTTATATTAAAAAAGCATGAAAATTTTCCATTAAAATATTTTTTTACAAGTTTGTGAAACTTATAATATTATAATCTTATATATTAAATTATCTATTTATAGATGAAAATATATTATATTTTAATTTCAAATAAATTAATAAATAGCTAAAAGTTTATTTACAATATTCTTAATTATTCTATTATAATATTTTTGGAGTATATAAATTGATTTAAAATGTTGTACAGATATTCATCAACAGATTATTTTAATAAACTACTAGTGTTTTTATCACTTACTGCTTAAGACAGTATTAATAGGGAACTATATTCAAGAACTCTTTTCTTCTGATACACCCGAACTGAAATTTATTGAATTATAATAAACTCAGAGATTTTAATAGTAATACTTTAGCGCAATATATCTACTCGATACGCTTTACTACTTAATTTGGAAATGAAACCTCCAAATATTTTTTAAAAAAATAAATTCTTGAGAATTCCAAATATGAATTATCGGAATTCCCAAGGCCGCATATTCTATCAGAGTGTATAAAATTTTAAAACTTACTTAATATAATATCAATTAGCTAATTATTATGAAATGTTCAGTAGGTCAAAAATCGGAAATATTTTATTAAATAAGCTCCATATTTACAAAATTAATAACTTTTATGTTTGTTGAAACAAAATGATTATACATTCAAAAAGAATACAAAGTATATTATCTGTCTAATCTTCATTTGTATGTTATAATTTCTTAAGGTTGTTATGTAGGATTTTATAACTTCTATATCTTTTTTTAGTATATTTTTTGTCTTTACATATCTGAGTACTTAGCCATTCTTGAGCTATTTTGTTCTAAAAATGAAGGCTTTTTTTTCAAACTGCTTATATATAGAGTTCTATTCTAGTTGTTATAAAAGTTTGAGAATGATAGCTCTTTTTACCTGTATTTTCTTTAAAATTTTTTATTCGTTTCTATGGCATTCTGCTTAGGCTTTTTTGGAATTTCTCTGCGTAAACGTTTATTTTCTAAAAAAAACATTTTTCTCTCTTTCATGATGTATTGATTGATCCATTTGTTGTATATTTTCTTATAATTTTATTGATAATCTTTGATTTAATGAGATATAAAATTCAAGGAAACCACTTAAGAAACGAATACTTCATAAAATTATCACAAAAGATATTAATAAATTAAAGATAAGAATATCAAAAGAACAGATTAACCTATAGTATTTATGTATCAGTAAAAATTCTTAGAAAAAAATGACTAGAATTAATCTTTTTTAAAAAAAAAACGAAAAAATTGATAAAAATAAAAAATGATCATTTTATATGTCATGTTTTCTATATCTAGAAATTATATTTAAAAAAAATATGTAAAAAGATTCTTTAAATTAAAAAACGATTGAGAAAGGATTAATGTAATATTTCTGTATGGTGCTATTGATTAATAGTATTTATAAACAAATCACTAGTATTCTATTCTTAAACGAACACTGGTATTCGGAGTTATACATTTTTTGAAATAATTAAACATTTCGAAATGAGTCTCCATAAAAAAATTACTCTATCATATATTAGATTAGGTTTTAATCAATATTTCAAATTATATTCTATTGGAATATCATATATTAATGTTCTGAAATTATCTTTTGAATCAATATAGTATAATTTTAAAAATTAGAAAAATAATTTTTTTAATAAATAAAATCTTACTAAATTATACCCTGCAAACAAAACAGATTAATTTGTCTTTTGTTTGTAGAAGTATAGACTCTAAGTCTGTATAAAAGATTTTTTTTATACTTTCTTTAGCAGATAAAATAAATTTGAGTCTTCAAAACGAATTAGGAGTCATTCTGTTCAAAAAAATTCTTGAAAAATGAGTAAGCACCAGAATAAAAACATATGTCGAAATGTTCTAAACACTTTATATTTTTTTTGTAAAGATAATTTAATAAATTGACAATAAGGCACGAGTTCTCTGAAGACTGTAGCGCCGCAGAGTTAGCTAATAATTTAATTTGACTTGCAATAAGTAAATTATATAATTTTAAAATTTTACTTTTGAGTAAATAAATTAAATATTTTAGGAACTACTTAATGCTGCTCAGCCAAAAATTCAAATCTTAAAACAAATTAAGTATTACAAAAATATCTTAATAATTAGTCCTCATTCTTCTTACTTTTATTTCAAACTTTTTTTATTTACATTGATTTAAGTATTGTTTAAAATAAAGATTTTACCAAAAATATTTAGTGGTCGTTATATTGGCATCAAAGGTATTTTTGATATTTAAACCAAACACCGAGCCAAGTAAGAAGTAAGATTAACTTGTTTTATATCAGAGACATGAACGTCGCCAGAGATACGATAAGTTCTGCTCTGCTGATTCTGAGCCCGGATAAAGTAGGAGGGTTGCACATAGGGCTAACATTTGTATCTCACAAAACCATATTGTTACTCAACCGATACGAAATAATATAAATTATAAAAATCTTTAAAAGACCTAGGTTCTTTAAGAAATGTGGCGCCAATTAGTGTAGTAGTAATATCAGAGACATGATACGTGTAAATTTTATGTATTGAAATTATAATTTGTACAACTATAAGAAGAAAATACAATAAAAGAAATAATCCGGATTATGTTTGATAAATCATTAGTATAAAACTGAAATTCTTCTTTGTACAAATTAAAAATAAATTACATTTATCGATTATATTTTGTTTTCTTTTAATAGTAATGAATTTATTTAAATGATTATTGGTTCATATTTTCAATTTATAATTTTCTTCTTATATATTAAATCAATATTGTAATGTCAATCTTCTCTCTGATTGTTTTACTAATAAAGTAATAATCAAGATTAATATCAAAATGTTTTCAGTTCCTTTCAACTTACAAAAATATTTCTAATCTTAAGACTTCAACACTATTAAAGATTAAGAAACAATAAAAACACTAAAAAAATACTTAAAAATATTTCTAATCTTACGACTTCAACATTATTAAAGATTAAGAAACAATAAAAACACTAAAAAAATACTTAAATATAAATATTTATCCAAATAAAACTTTTAAAAATAATTTTACAGAAAAATTGCTATTTAAAAACGTATTTTTATGTAGAAATATATAAAACGAACAAAATATTCAAATTTCTTTATTAAATAAAAAAATTTAGACTAACAATATAATAAGTAGAATATAATCTATAAAATATTATAAACTACACATTTTAAAACAACTGCAATACATCGTATAAGGTAATACATAAATATTTGTATAACATCTTGGTAATTGCTTTATTTACAAATAATAAAATTCAATCTTAGTCTCAATCCTTTAAATCTTAGAGTTACTGAAAATATTAAAAAGAAGTAAAAGTAGTAAAGAGAATAAAAAAAAGTAAAGATATTTAAAAGTAGTAAAGATATTTAAAAGTAGTAAAGATATTTAAAAGTAGTAAAGATATTTAAAAGTGGTAAAGATATTTAAAAGTAGTAAAGAATATTATTTCTATATTAAACTATAATTTTTCGAATAAAATTTTTTAAAAAAAATAGTAAATTCATTATCTTTAATTCTATGATAAAAAAGAAATAAAAAAATGTTTTTTTAAAAAAATAAATATTCTCAAACATTTTTTTAACAGAATATCTTTTTTTAAAGAAATATTTTAATATTCGGTAAATTAAAGAAAAATGATTTTAGTTGATTTAAATTACATTTTTATAAAAAAACTGATATCAGAAAACTGTCATAAATTTTAAGTTGACTTTAATTTGATCAAAATCATAAATTTATTTGCCATAAATACTTGTTTTTTGAAATTACCGGCTTTTTTAGGACAAAATAATCATTTTTTTTCCTTTTTTAATAAATTCTAAGTTCAAACAGAAATAAAAAAATATATTTTTTTTGGAAATTTTCTAAAAAGATATAATTAATAAAATCATTTTAAAACTATTTAAGTCTTAAGTTTTATTTTAATCATGAAATTTTTATGGAGGATATCAGCAGTAATAATGTGTTTAATTGCAATTTCAAAGGAAAGTATCAGCGCGAAGGAGCAAGAAGATTTTCTTAAAATGCAGGACGAATTATTAAAAGGTTTCCAGGAATTGGAGGAAAAAGCACGTAAAGATGGAGAAAATAGAGGGTGTATTAGAAGCGAGGAGACTACGGAAAGAGCTTCACGAAAAAAGTCAAGTTCTAATAAAAAAGCACAAGTGAAAAAATCCAAGCGGGGATCTCGTAACAGTTCGAATTCTGCTGCTTCGGAATATTCAGGTGCCGTGGGCACTACAGAAAATGGATCCAGTAAACAAACTAGCTCCGAAATTTCTTCATCGAGAGCTTCAACTGGTAATCCAACTTTCGAACCTGAGAATTTAACAGACGAGGAATTTCCAAAAAGATTCAATAAAAATCATCGAAAAATAGAGGAATATCTTGAAGAATCAGATTGCATAATTTTATGAGAAAATAGTAAAAACATTCGTTTATTCATTTATTTCTTAAAAAACAATTATAAATTTCTTAATAAATTACCATAAATTTACAAATATGGAATTAAAAAAAATGAAGTTAAAAATATTAAAATAAATTTCGAAAAAAGTTTTAGATCGTAATTGAAAAAAAAATAAATTTCGAAAAAAGTTTTAATTCATAAAAAAAAAATAAATTTCCAATTTATTTGTATAGAAATTGTACATAAAAATTTCTAATAAATCTTTTCACTGTCGTGTAGCATTTTTCATATACAATTTATAACATTTTTATTTATATTTTAATTTCTGATGTTTTAAAAATTCACAGTTTGATAATTTATGTCAACTGACATACTGGTTTTGGTTTAATTATCTTGATATTCCTGTATATTAGATTAAATCACTCATCAATTTTAAATGTGATAACTAATTATTCTGTATTGTTTAATAGTATTTTTGTTTTAATCAAGAAATTATTGTAATTAATTTTAGGAATTTTTAATTAAACACAGAAGGAAAACAATTATGACTCATTTATTAAATAAATATTTCTTTGAACAAAAATATATAAATTCTAATATTCTTGACTACATTTAACTTAAATATTTGATTTACTGATTAAATATGTCGAATATATGATTATAATCTAAATAAATCGGAATTAGGAAATATTTTTTAGTTGTTTATTTAAAAGTCTAAATGTTTTGTTTTTTTATTATAACTTCCTTGAGTAGGTTTGATATTTCTTCTAGATGGTTAGAAATACTAAAAATATGGTTTTTAAATACAAGAAACGAGAATACATGTTCAAATATTTTTTTTGTTTTAAATTTGTCTTGGTTTCTACTCAAAACCGCATAGTGTGTAGTTATAAAGATTGGCTTTTTTATTTAATTAGAATCTTAAAATATTCATGTATTCGAATTTTAAAATGTATCTATCTTTATGAAAAAATGATTGCGGGATATGAGGATAACCAGTACCTTATCTTTTCTTAGAATTTAATTGAAAAAAATACTGAATCTATTTACAAAATGTTTTTAAATATCATATGAGAGTCGAATACGATCAGTATTTTCTTAGAGTATATTTAATTAGCGTAAATATTTCTCTTTATATAATATCTAGTCACCTACATAATACAAAGCTTTTATTTATTTGTGCAAATTATAAGTAACCTGCATATGTTTTATAGAAAAAATTACAGAATTTTGGCTGCTGTCATAGCAATAATTTTGAAAAATCTATTTTTTTCGAAGAAAATAGACAAATAAAATTTCGGTAAAGTTTTATAGTTAAAACATACGATTCTTTGGTTTTTATAGGTATAAAAAATGCGTAAAGAACGAGATAATTTATAAGATTAACTAAAAATTTGTATAAAAGAATCAGATATTATTCTAGATAAACGTTTTTCATACATTTCCTATGATTGCATTTGCAATATTTTATTTAGATTTATTACGTGTAAATTTGAGATATTTTCTTCTTATGAAATATTAAAAGACATATTTAAACTATATTGGTTTTTTAAATAGCTTTGGTCAATTTCTTCAATTTTTTTTGTAATTGTAAACATCTGGATTGTGAAATTTCAGTTAAATAAAAATAAGGCTTTATGATCTTGAGTCTTTTAATTGTTTGAATAATTATATTTGCCTTTCTTCGTATACTTTATTGGCCAGATTGGTAATTCGTAGTTAATTTCAATAATAGAAAATACATTAATTCGTTCATTAATCCTCGCAATGAAGCTCCGCAGGATCCTTGGATTCCCTTGGTAATACCGCCTACCAGTCTCTTTCTGATGAGTTCGTTTACTTTTTCGGGTTTCGAAACAGGGTGGTTTTAAAAGGTGGGTTATCAGCCCAACACCCTAACCAAATCTTGCGGACCAGTCCCTTTTAGTCGCGTTTTACAACAAGCAGAGAACACACCAAGCCAATTCTTATTTTGTCATGGAGGGGGGAATTCATTAGTTTGTAGGCAAAAGTGCCTATATTTTTTGCCATAATTTATATTCCGTTTTTATAGCTATAGTTAATCAATATTTTGTTTACAAATGTAAAAATTAAAATTATACATCAAATCGATGTAATATTTATCCAGGCAATAATATTAAATAGTAGAAACCAAACTACTAGTTGATTATAAAATTAAATCTGGTTTCTATTGAATTAATACTTCTTAAAACAATATATATTATAAGACACGCTATTGTTTATAGAATTCCATCCAGTTTTTTTTAAACCTTAGATTATTCTATAATATCTTTTTAATCATCTATATATCAATCCTTAAAATATGTTTTTCGGATAAATTTTATTATTGTTCAACTGATTTTTAGTACTTAAAAAAATTTACGATTTATTTCTTCACACTTTCAGAAGTACAATTATTATTTACAACAAGAGTTTCAAACCAAGGCCACGAAGATATTTTATCTTACCGCCGGTAATTTTTTTGTAGAGTAGGTGTTTTTTAACAGAAAAATACAATAAAAAACTTTAAATAAATTAAACAAAAAGAAGAGTATAAACATTTTCAATTGAGGTATAATACAAAGAAATTATTTAGTTTTCAACATTTTTTTAAGTCAAAAATCTTATTTTTTATCATTTTATACTTAAAAACAAACTGCGATAACAAAAAAAAGTGAGGCATAATTTTTTATATGAGATCGGTGCAATTGGAAATTTTCAACTCTTTATTTTTTGAAAATGTGTGTTTAATTTACTACTAGAAACTATCAATAACCACTTCAAGTGCTTTTATGTTAATTTGGATCTGTAAATATTTTTTTTGTATTCTATTTTAGAAAATGTTTGTTCACACGGTGAGATTAGGGCCAAAATCAGGAAAAAAAATCACACTTAAATTTATGAATGTTATTGAATTCAGTGGTTGGAAGACTCATATAATTCCAGAAATTAAGTTGAATATTTTTCTTTAAGAATATTGTCAAGATGATTTTTTATTTTTTAAACATATGTTTAAAACTTTTATCATTCGATACAAAGATGTTATTTAAACATTCAAAAAGACTTTTTTGTAATTTGATATAAAATCTATGGAGTGTTTGACCTGGGACTTTTTTTAGAAGGCAAGATGATTCATGAGCTAATAAGTTTAGCGACCTGTAAATTGGAAAATGTATTTGAATATCAAAAATAATTCTTATAAAATTGCAATATAAATATTTTGTTTAAAAAGTATAAAACATTAATATCTAAAAAAATTACAATTGCAGTGAATTTAGAAGAATAAAAACCGTTGGAAATACCATTTTTTTTGTGAATATTTTTTAAATGCAATACGAAATAATTTATTAATAAACTCAACCAAATTTCGTTGAAAATTTTTTTTAATTCTCTTTAGGTTTTTTATTGAAAAGAAAGATATTTGATTTATTTATCTATTTACACATATTTGATTTAAAAAAATTATTTTTAATAGCTCTACTGTATTATGACAAGTTATTATTAGTCTTGATTTATAGAATAGTCTTCTAATTTTTTTATTACAGAATATCGATCTTATATATGTTATAAAACATAATTGTATAAAATAATCTTATAATTTTCTTTTTTCATCTCGATTAAACTTTCTCGAATCTATCATATTTAATTGTAAAATTATAAAAATATTTGAAAATTATTGTAGATAAATGAATCACATGTTTTTTAACGAGCTTTGTATTTTTTTCTACAATATTGAGTCACAATCATAAAGTATTACAATAAATCTAAATAATTTAATAATTTGCTATTTTTGTACAATCAATTTATTTCTATTTAACTAACGTAATATTTTTACTCTATTAAAATGATGAAAAAATTTTATACATTTTACTATATTTGTAACAAAATTAATAATAATAAATAGAAACATAATATATACATACGATACATAAGTACTTTAAATTATTAAAAAATGTATGAGGATACACTAGAAACTTACAATGAAAGATGAATTATAAATATAGAAAGTGTATAGAACAGATTTATAAAGATTTTTAGGTTTAAATCTTTTTTTCAGGTACGAAAGTAGCTTTCAAAAGGCATATATTCGGTTAGAACTTTGTTACTACCGTTGTAGTATTTATATCGTAAATGATAGTGAGTGGGATAGTCAAATACCGCGGGTGCAGATAAAAAAGATGTTTCACTTATATCTGCAAACAAATCTATCATATCACCCGAAGCCATATTACCCGTTCTAAGAATGTTAAGATTATAATCTGCCTCTGAGAACAGTGGGTTTGTTTTAATCGCGGAATTAAAACTTTTCTCTGCCTCAGAGTATTGTCCAATCTTGCTATAAAGAATACCCAGAGTATTCCATAACCACCAATTATTCGTATCTTTTCTAGAAGACATCACCAAATGATCAAGAGCTGCCTCAAAATTACCGGACTCTCTTTTACAAAGTCCTAAAATATACCAAATATATGCATCACCCACACCAAGATCTCGTATAGTAAACACACAAGAATGTTCAGCATTCACCAAGTCATTCATTTTATAGAAAATATAACATCTTAACCGCAAAGCAAATATATATCGTTGATCTATTTTTAGAATATCAGTGATTAAATCCAAAGCATCCTTATATTTTCCTATCAAAACCAAGAGATGAGCAATTTGTATTTTTATTGACTTCTTTTCTAACCGACTATAAAACCTTTCCCTTAATAAGACACTAAATACTCTGATAGAATATCCACTGTTCGTAACCTTAACCATCACACCTGTTCTATAAACAAGATCAACTATAAAATCGTGATAAAAATACTTTTTGAGTGATTTTGAAAACAATTTAAGAGCAATATCAAATAAACCAACTGATTCATAAAACAAACCAATACTATAAGCAAGAAAAGGATCAATCTCATTTTTTGAAAGAACAGCTGCCTCAAAAGAGAGATATGATTTTTTTATATCACCCTTTTTAAGGTAAATATGTCCAATAATTGTATTAAAATATAAACCATTGCTATCAAATTCTTTTAAACGATAAGAATTTTTGATTGCCAATTCATAATTAGACAAAATAATATATTCGACACTAATTTTATACCAGATGATAGCATTTCTTTCATTCTGTTGCAATGCGCGTTCATAAGAATGTATTGATTTTTTATGATCTCCAAAAATGGAATATAAACTACCTACATCTTGCCATATCAATACTAAAATATTACTTTTAGGTAGGTGTGTCGGTATTTTGGATATTTTTATATTTTCTTTACTTTCCATACCCTCTGATATCTAATTTGATATAAAAATATAAAATTAAATTAAAAAATACTAAACGGTAAATAAATTTATATAAAAAATATAAAAAAGGAAAAAAAAATACTTTTCTAGTAACCAATCAGATTATTTATCATTCAAAATATATTTTGTAAAGTCAAAATTTATCTTGACTTGTATCTTTAAATAAAATTTTATATTTTTAATTAAAAAAAATAATTTAAGATTAATCAGTAGATCTTCTTTAAAATTCTTTTATCTATAAAAGAATATAGAAATAAACTGGAACAATAAATAAAATATATCTATTTTAGTAAAAAAAAATATTTTTTTACCAAAAAAAGTAAAAATAATAAAAATTTTAAAATTTGTATATAATAATAATATATTTTTTTTTACTAAAATAGATATATTTTTAAATTTGAGTTAAATTTATACAAATTTATTTATTTATTTTGATTTGAACTATAAAATTATTTTTTTAATTTCCTAAAGAAACTTGATACTTATAAATAAAAATCTTAAAAACACAAATTTGAATAAAAATGCAACTTTAAATTAGAAAAATACAATTAAATTGCAAACCTATAAACAAATTCTAAATATGAATTTCATCGTAAAAATATAAATCAAATTACAGAAATCTAAATCAAATTCTAAATATACAATTAAATTATAAAAATATAAATAAAATCCCATAAATATAAATAAAATTATAAAAATACAATCAAATTCTAAATCTAAATAAAATCGCAGAAATATAAATCAAATTTTAAAAATATAAATATTATCTCTATAAATCTAACTCAAATCGCAGAAATCCAAATCCAATTATAAAAATACCTCTCTTTTTTTATAACGGTTTTTAATTAAATAATATATCCCTTTTAAGACTACTGATTGACAGTTATAAAATTAAAAAAATGGCAGAAAAATGATCAAAAAAAATAACAACAAAATGATAAAAAATATTTAAATTAAAAAATTAAGAAATTTTGATTTGTGGATTTGTAGATTTGTAATATAAAATAAAAAAACCAAAGAAAAATAAAAGTTATTCATAAGAAATATAAAACATTGAAATAAATTTGCTAATGGCTGTATAAATACTTATGGTTGAATAAGTATGTATGGCTGTATAAGTATATATGACTTATATATTCATGAAAGAATAAAAAAATTATATTTGAGATAAAAAGGAAAAAAAAGTAGAATCAAAGGTAAAATAAATAATATTTGGCAAACGAAAATACCTTTATTTTAATAAAAAAAAACATAAAATAATATTCTATTCACATAAATATTATAAAAAATTGAAATAAATTATTTATTTTATTTTAATGCAGTTGAGGAGAGAGGATAAACACATAAAAAACTTTCTGCTTGGCAATGAGTGTGTGAAACTGGTGTGAAGATCATTGTTTGGATTTTTAGTGGGAATTAAACCACACTAAATCTTCGGTTGTTCCATGGGAGTTGTTATGAAGAGGAGAGGTCTAAGAAATGGAGAAAAATTTTCTAGAATTAATTTGTAGTTTTTTATGTTACCAGATTGCAGACCGCAGCTGAACATGTAGGTAATTACCATGTAAAAGCATAAAAACAAGCCGTGCTCACTCAGGTTAGAAGACTTAACAAAGAAGATTAAAAACCATTATAAGCCGGGAACGCTAAGTTGCTGGGTATACCTGTTGGTATGACATTGCACTGTCTAGGTGGACCCCATGTAAATCTCTGAAATATATCTTAGCTAGAAGTTTATTGGGTTCAGAAAGTGTAGAGTAAGTGGGAATGCTGCATAGTCTTGGGGGAGCCCAGGGGGGGGTGGCTTCAGCCTTCGATCACACTCCATGCAACGGACATTAACTTACTTCGGGCAACTGCCTCGCCTATTATTTAGGTTCTACACACCTGGTAGATGAAAGGCTTTGAAACGTAGGTATCGCAGGGGTTGCCGATGGAGTGTTGGGGTAGCAGTTATTTATGTTAAACCTAGAACTGCGTTAATGTCATAAAAACAAATATAACACTTGCCACTATTTTAAAAAGATGTGATACTTTTAAATAAAGGAATTATTTGTAATTTAGTGGTTAAGGAGGTAGAAGAAAATATATAAAAATGGTAAAAATATTTTAACTCAGAATTTTATTAAATAAATAGTTAAGAAGGTAGAAGAAAATATATAAAAATGGTAAAAATATTTTAACTCAGAATTTTATTAAATAAATAGTTAAGAGGGTAGAAGAAAATATATAAAAATGGTAAAAATATTTTAACTCAGAATTTTATCAAATAAAAATTATTTGTAATTATTAGATTCTGTATTATAAATTTTCTTTTCATTACTTCTATAGTTTAGCTTCAATAATTTATTTATATCTTAGAAGAAATATAGAAAAGAAAAAAATACTTTTTTTTTACAATTATAGAGATTTAAATAGGAATTTAAATAAAAAAAATACTTTTACCCTAAATAAAAGATTAGTTTTCATTAAATTAAAAATTTTACAGATTTAGTTCTTTAAAAACTAATCTGGTAAGAAGAACATATCTTTTACTTCAATTAAAAATATTTTCATATTTAACTTCCTATCTAAAATTCAATTGATATTGAAATACAAAAGAAAAAACATTATTTACTACAATTTATCTTCTTCTTATTTAATTTCCTATTTAAAAAAATAAATTTATATTTATTATTAGAAATCTACAATTTTTTTCTAAATAAAAACACATTTATAATCACAAATAATAAATATTAATTTATTTATTTACACAAAGGTTATATTGTTTACCATTTAAAGTTGTAAATCTAGGTTTTTAGTTTCTCTGTTAAAAAAATTATACTGTTAGGTACAAATTAAAATGTTAAGTACAACTATAATAATGAATAAAACTATAATCTTAAGTAAAATTATAATAGTGAATAAAAATATAATCTTAAGTAAAATTATATTGTTAAGTACAAACTATACTGATAAGTAAAATTATAATAATGAATAAAACTATAATCTTAAGTAAAATTATAATCTTAAGTACAAACTATACTGATAAGTAAAATTATACATACTTTTTTCTTGATTTGAAAAATATTTATAGTTTTTAAAAAAAATAAAAATGAAAGATTATTTATATAAAGGAGATATATTTTTAATTTAAAAATATTTCTACTATAAAAATTTATAAACCAAATCAAAATACAAATTATATAAAGCTATTGTATCAGCTAGTCCGATTCTAATTCTTTAAAAATAAATTAATATAAAAATAAGTAAAAAATAGTGACAAAATCTGTTTAAAATTGTAGGAATGAATAGACAAATGTTATATTTTAAATTATGAGAAGAAATAAAAGACAATTATTATCTGTTTTTTTAAAAAGTATAAATTTATATTTTATTTTTAAAAAGATGAATTCAGAGAAATGGATTAATAACTCAATTATAATCCTTTCTTTATAGTGAGAAAGATAAAATTTAACATTTAATTTGTAAAAATTGATTCAAAAGACTTTATAATCCGTTCTTTACAATGAGAAAATAAAATTTAACATTTTATTTCTAAAAAAATGAATTCAAAGGACAATCTTTATTTGTTCTTTATACTAAAAATATACAAAAGAAAGTATTTTATTTGTAAAAAGTTAACAAATTTAGTCGAAACAAGTAAAATCAAAATATTTTTTGAATATAAATTTATAATAATTACAGTGTACTGGTTTTCCAGATCTAAGAAATAACAAAATCATTAAAATTGATTTTTTCTTATTTATAACCAGCAGCTTATAATCTTTTTTCCGATTCTCACATTTAAATTTAAGATTTTCTCAAAATTTTTTAATATACTTTTGAGAAACACAAAATTATATTTTAAAGATTTGAAATGAGAGATGAAAGTTAGTATAATCATATAAAAATGTAAAATATAATTCTTTTATACATTTTATCTTATAAGATCTCTTTTAATAAATAGTTTTCTTTAAGTAAAATTATGAAAATATATTTTAAAATTTAGCAATTAAAGATTATATTGCTTAATAATTGATGATAAATTAAGATAACATTATTTTTACGGATTAAAAAAATAAAAAATAGATTCCCATCTAATGTTTGAGTTACACAACTATCAGTTTAAATATTTTAAGAAGGTTTACAGTCATAGTGGATGTATTAATGCTTTATCAATATCTCAAAGTGGAAAGTATTTGGCTAGTGGAAGTGATGACCAAAAAATTGTTGTGCATGATTTGTTAGACAATGTGTTTTGTAAGGAAGTGTGTAGGTTGATTGGACATAGAAACAATGTATTTTCGCTGAAGTTTGGAATGTCGGATACTGAAATATTTTCTTGTAGTTTGGATGGGTTTGCACATGTTTATGATACCGTAAAGTGTAAAATTAAGTATAAAACCGAGAGATCAAGTCATAGATGTCATAAAATAGATATTTGTTCCAATTCACCAAATATATTTGGTGTGGCTTCCACAAATGGACTATTTATGTACGATAAAAGAGTAAAAAAACGTATAAAGATGTTGGCAACATCCCAAAATCTAACTTCACTTTCGTTTAATCCTTTCGATTCAACTCTTGTGATTTCTGGAAACGAAGGTAAATTGGAACTATTCGATAGAAGAAATCTCAGCGCTCCTTTACTTATCTACGATACAAACATATACAAGAATAGAAATCACCGACTTTCTATCTCCAGTTGCGTTTTCAACCAGAATGGTAGGTACATCTTAGTTTCTCCTTTTTATTTTCTTCCCCTTCTTTATTCTAAAGAACATACCAGTCCTACTCATATTTTTTATAATGAAAATGTCAAACACGTTTGTACAATGAAGAATTATTCTTTTGGAGGACCATCAGACTCCTTTATACTATCAGGTTCAGATAACAAAGCTGTTATTTACTGGAAATTTCCACCCGACCCAGAAAATTCTTTTCATGATTTTTTTAAAGAAAAACACAATATTGTAAAAAATGAATCTTCCAATAAAAATATTTCCTTTAACGGAAATATTAATTATATAGAAAAAAACAGTATTAGCGATTTAAAACCATACGATTCGACAAAAAATATAAATTTGAAAAGCACTAATTTAAAAAATAATTCATACACTACAAATACCAAATATAGATCTTACAATCTTCTAGATTATACAGTAAATAGGAATATTACAAGCAATATTAATTCATTTGGTTATGAAAACATTCAATATAAAGAGCAACCAATATTCCCAAAATTAAAAACTTATGAAAGTACCATAAATTATAAAGATTCTATATTTTCTAAATATTCTTTTAAAAATTGTAATCCGGCCATTTTTACAGATTCAAATGTTTTAAAAGGATTCAGAGGTAACATTAATACAACTATCATGCATCCTTTATATCCGTACATCTTCTGTTCCGGTATCGAGAACTGTTTCTATGTCTATTCACCATTTGAATTCACAAATACAAATGAAAATGAAGAAGATAATGAAAATACAATTGCATTATTTGAAATGCTTAATGATAGAGAAGACGTAGATTTAGAGGAATATTCAGATAGAATCGGTGATATGACTAGAATGTAAATACAAGCATATTTAAGTAATTTAAGTAATTTAAACAAAATAAACAAAATAAACAAAATAAACAAAATAAACAAAATAAACAAAATAAACAGCAATATGATGAGATTGTAAGTACAAAGGAAATTTAATATATAAAATATTTACAAAGAATCTGCGATTTAAATATTTAAGCTAATATAACAAGTATTGTATTAATATTTCTATTTATATATTGTTAAAACATTAGATTCGGATTCAAAATTGGAATAAAAAAATATTTTTACTCCTTCAAAAATTTTAATTGCTTTAATATGAATTACCGTAAAATAAAACTATTTTAATTTTTTTTAACCAAATTCGTTCCAAACTTCATAAAAAATTTTTTAAATAAATTCAAATTCATAAAAATATTTTCTAAAATTCAAAATTTATATTTTTTTCGAACTTACCCCTTCGAATCAAAAAGTAATTCTCAATGCTACGGAATTCTTTTTATAAAGTTTTCCGCCACTGAGAATATATTAAAGGCACGGCTAATAGGAATCAAAACAATTATTTGTGTTTGAGCCAATACAGCCTACATTTTTATTTAAAATATATTTTTCTTTCCTCTATAAAAAAATTTAAAAACTTGTAAAGAATTACAAAATATTTAAAAGATAAATGTAAAAAAATAAATTTAAATAAATAATCCAAATGTTCATTAAATAATCGAAACGGTAAATAAACGAAACGGTAAATAAATAAATGATACCTAATTATTTCAGTATTCTTGTATTATCTCTTGTGTGAGAAAAAAATATAAAATTTTAAAGCAGTAATACTGTATTTAATAACTCATTTAAACGTATTAAACATCAATATTAAATTACAGTATCCTCTTTCCATTATTATAAACTAATCCTCTACAATAATACCCATCACAATACTCATTACTCCTTTAAATACTTTTAATTCGTTACATTAAAAAAACCTAGTATTCTGAATTTTTGAAATTCTTCAATATTTTTATCTAAAAATCAATAAAATTATTGGTTAAAATCTATTTTGATAGAAAAAAAATGAATAAAAAAATAAGAAATAATTCTTAGAATAAAAGTACAAAGCTATCAAAAAAATATATTGAAAAATCAAAAGTCATATCTAAGTTGAAATGCAAAATTAATGGTTACATTTTTAAATTAAAAGTATAAAATAAGGAAATAATTGTAAAGTATGAATATGAAAATACTTATTATTATTATAGTTCTTATTTTAGTAGTACTTGCTATACCTGCTGGTATATTTGGATGGAAAAAAATTAAGAAAGGTGGTAATTCTACCGGTTCAGATGAAGAAAGTGGTGGTAAGAGCGGTGGAGCAGATGGACTTCTAAAGTGATATAATATTAGGTAAATAAAGTATTTTGGTTTTTATATAAATATTCATATTTTTTGAATTCGTTTGATTCGTTTAAGTTATTTTCAAAATATATTTTTAAAAATAGGAAAAGCGCAATAAAGAATCCTTTAAAATTTAATTTTGATTTTTAAAATTTTCATAAAATAATTTTAAAATGAAAATCGATACAAAATAGGATATAAGAATTACAATTTTTTTCTACATTAAAATAAAATTTTAATCCTCCTTTTTAACTTTTAAAATCAATCAATAAAAAAAATTTACTCTTAAACGTTACAACTCTAATTTTATTTTTAAAAAACATTACTTTTTATTTTTTCAATCAAATCAGATCCATAAACCTTCCATAAATTGATTTTTTCAGAATATTGTTTAGAAATAAGAGTATCAAAGATGGCGACACCCAATACGAATTTCATGAGTAAAGCTGCTAAGAATATAAGAAGTATAATAAATATTATGAATTTTATCAGTCCTGCAAGCATTTTACTTCTTGAAACAAAAATTATCTTTTTTTTCTTAAACTTGTTTCAAAAATAACCGTATTTTGGTTTTTCGTAGATTTAAATTTGTATTTATTTTTCTAGCTTTATAAATTCGGATTTTTATTATATTTTTTACTCATAATTTTATCAAAAAAAATATTTTAAAAAAGAAATACAAATTTAAATGCTTATTTGATAGTTGGAATTCGCTTATATCTGTAATAATATATTCTTTAATATATAAGAAATACAAATTTAAATGTTTTTTAATAAATTTATTATCTCTTTCAAATCTGAAATTCTATTCTTTAATATATAAGAAACACGATTTTCAAGAAAATCCAAATTTTCATTCTCATAAATTAAATCAGCTAAACACTCAATTACACTGGTTTTACATGTATTTGTAGTATGTAAATATCCAAATAAAACATAAATTATATTTTTATATTTTTCTTGTAAGTTCATACCTTTTGTATAACCGATTTCTTTATTTTCAAATAGATTTTCTCTTAATTCTTTATTTTCTATTTCCATTTCATAAATATTTCTTTCTTTTTTGCTAAAATAAAGATCTTCGTCCGAATCATTTTTCATATTGAAGGAGAAAGAAAATTGTTATAAATGAATGATGAAATATAATAAGATACATATTAACGTTATAAAATTTTTCATATTGAAGGAGAAAGAAAATTGTATTAAATGAATGATGAAATATAATAAGATACATATTAACGTTATAAAATTTTTTATTTTGGATGTTAAAGAAAATTGTTATAAATGAATGATGAAATATAATTTAATAGAAATTTGGACCTTTTTATAAAATAATTGGTATGTATTTGAACAAAGTGAGATTTTGTAAATAAATTATTTTAAAAGTATAAAACTAAGAACTTGAGAAGAAACAAATTTAATATAAAATGTTTGTGAAATCCGACACACTTTTCATATGAATGAAAATGCTCTTAAATTCACATTTAATGCTGAATGAAATTTAAAAAATAAATTACTTCGAAGGGTAAAGAAAAAAAAATTTATTTGAATGAATTATTTCCCACCCTTGTTTTAGATTTCATTTTTTAAAATTATTTCCTTGGTATTCACATTGTATAATTTAATTTATATTTTCACTGACTTTTGTAAGGAAAAAGGAAAAATAGATTGATATTAATAAGATTACTTAAACAATAATTAGCAAATTTTATATTTTTGACTTTAAATACATATTGGAAACTTTCTATGATAATAATTTTGAATCTTAAATAGCAGTACAGATTTTCAGGCTTAATATAAAAACAATGCTGAAAACATTAGATTGTACATAAGGGATTATCTCAACACTACATTTATAAATATGACCTAACTCATTTTTACATTATTTTTCTAAATTCATTTTGGCTTAAATATAATGAAATACTAATAATGTCTGATTAAATACAGGTATATTTGATTGCAAAATTACATATCAGCAAAGAGTATTAAAATTAAATACTTGAGAGAAATATGTACTATACGTAAAATAATATCAAATAAAAGAATCTTAAAAATTTTTTTAACGAATTGTACTGTTAATTTCTACTATATTTAATTAATTAAGTAAAAGAATTTTCATATATTTTTTAACTAATTGGATTGTTAATCATAGCTATATTTAATCAATTGATTATAATCTGCTATATAAAAAAATGAAGAATGAAACACTCATTAAAATATTTTTTTTAAATAATTTTTTGGTTAAAAAATAATATTTAAGAAAGAAACATAATTTATGGAATAGTTTTTGACAATCAAAGTTTAAAATACAGATAAATTAGAATTTATATTAATTAATCATATTTAAAAGATTTTTTTGGTTATACAACACAAAATATAAATTAAATAAGAAACTTTAATAAATAAAGCAGTAGTTTAAGGATTTTATAAGGGGATTAGAAAAATATTTTAAGCATGAAATATAATTACATTTAATAACTACTTTCATTTAAATTAAGTAAAAAATATTTACTATATGTTTCGAGGATGATTTTGATATTTTTGACTTTTAAATTATACAACAAAGGTTTGGTTTATGACTGGTACTACAGTTCTATCTTGAAAAATGATTATTTTTTCTTTGATTTTTTATATACTAGCTATTTATAATATATCGATACTTAATATTATACATTATATAGATTTTGAAAATATACTTGTAATATATCGAGAGTAACTATTTTGAATTTGATTTATAGATTAACATATTAACAAATCATTTTCGAATTTAATTTAAGCTGAACTGTTTCAATAATAAAAAATAAAGGATTTTAGACTCTATACTACTATTATAAAAGATTATGAAAAATACTTTCTATTTTTTAAATTAAATCGCCAGCCAAATGAATGAACAGTTATAAATATATCTTTATTCCGATAAGTGTAGATATTTTAAAAATGTTGAATCGTTGATTACCCTCTAATAGATCAAACTTGGATATAATAAAATCGCATACAGAGAGCTCCAAAATATAAAGAGAAATTAGGATAATTTGTCAGAATTACTTCCAAGATACAATCATAAGGATACATACAGCAATAAACTAAAAGTTACACAATAAAATCCAATTTTACTTCAAAAGTACCTAATTAAATTTTTTTGGTGGGTTAGGAACATTGAAGTGAAAATAGCTGCTCATACAAAAATAAAAAACATAAGATCATTTTCAGTAGAAGATATAGATTTATATTATTCGTATAAGCAACAATAGCACTATTTTGAATTAATGCAATTAAGACTATAAATTATGGCTTATCAAAGAAATATTTTTACTGTTATTTTTTCATACTTAAAACTCGAAAATGTATTGTTCAATTTCTAATAGCTTTCTTCTGCTTAATTCATAAAAATTCCAAATTACCGATCATGCATTTTAAATCTTTTAAAAAATCAGAATCGCTTATATTTTTATAGAATTAGAGAATTCATCCATCCCCGGAACCGAAGCTCTAAACGAGCCTCGGTCTCCCTCAGTAATACCACCCACCAGTTTCTTTCCAGTGGGTTTCTTTACTTTTTCGGGTTTCGTAACACGCGGTGGTTTTAAAGGGAGGGTTGTTAGCCCTAAAGGCAACGCCAACATGCAGAACCAGTCCCTTTTAGTCGCCTCTTAATACAGGCATAGAATATTCCAAGCCAAGTCTGCTCTCGGCATGGTGGAGAAAATTAGCGAATTAAAAACATTAAATAATAAATCAAATTAATAAATCAAAAACTGAAAGATTTGGCCTAAACCTGTAAATAAAATATTCTAGTTGGTAAAGAAAATTTTAATTTTATAAATCTGTAATAAATGTACTTTAAACAAATTTATCGTAATATGGTTGCATTTAGCTATATCACTCAAACAACTAATAAAATAGAAACATCTTAAAATAATTTTTTATTTAATTATTTCATAAGACCAATGAAAAATTTTTTAGAATAAAAATATCCAATCTAACGATAAAAGTGTGTAAAGTTTTAATCATTTTTTTGCGTACGAATTATATCATCAGAATCTAATATTAGTTAAAACGCGATTTTTAAGTCACAATACTCAACAAATATTCCTTCAAACTTTACTATACGCCATTTAAAAGTATTTCGAACCATGAGAAACAAAAATATTTAATTATACGTGAACCTTTTTACATATTAGACTTACGGGAATACGCATCTCTTTCTTTTTCCAATTCTCGAAGACAAGATCAAAAAAACTTGAATAAGAAATGTTAATCAGCTATTAAGATATATATGATGCATTTGGTATTAAAATATCGTAAAAATGATGTTATCACATTTTTTTTAAAAATTTACCTCATCTTCTTCGCTGTTGTTTTCTATCCAAGACTTACTCTATAGCAAATAAATAATATTAAACTCAAATTAGAGTAGAAAAAAAATAAAAATTAGAACTTGCAATAAAATATTACTAGAGAAACAAACTCGATTACTTTTAATTCGATTCTGCTCTCAATATTTCATGATGTATTTTTTCACAGTGCACCTAATTTATTTTAATTTAAAACCAAATGAATGATTACCAACAGACTCAAATGTAATCCAAATACATTTCAAGCGACATTCTAAAATTTTTTCTTTGTATTCTTGTTTGTATCAAAGCTCTTTGCGATAAAGGCATGATATTATGGGAAAAGGTCGATTCATTATATTAAACACAGGCATATCCCATATTTAGAAATATATTTACTCCATACTTCTCTATGATTGTATTAAATTATTCGGTTTTCTAAAAAGAACTAATATTTTCGAGTACTGTAATTATAGAATTAAGTCTTTGAAAGAGATACATTTTATATTGGAGAAACAGAACAAAGCCAAATATTTCTATCAGAATTAACTGTTTCTTCAAAAATATCCAGGAATTGTTTTTACAATCCTTGAACTATCTTCTGCTGTTACCAATTTATTTTTCGTAACATTATCTTTGAGATCAGGATACTGGGGCCGTTACATGAATTATTAGCTATTAATACTGCGATAGAAAACATTCTTCATAAGACAAAGTTCATGTTTTTTAAAGCCTCATGATTTGTCAAGTTGTTAATTGTACTAGTTTCGAAGTTTATAAGTCGATTGTAGCTATTTCTAACATCAAATTTTATACATAATTTATTCATGTACATATTACATGCATTATTTTATTGCAATTCGACCGTGGTATTTCAGGGAAACTATATCTGTTAAAAGTTTGAGAAAATTTTCGCAATGCATAGCAAATTTTATAATTGGTGTTATGGAAATATATTTCGAGTAAATTTCAGAAACGATTATAATTGGCAACTACCTTTTTTCAATGATTTCAATTTTTTTTGTTTGTAAAATCAATCTATATACTAAATGATTTTTTATGCCGCCAATAATTGAAGAAGTTAAAATTGTTCTAAACTACGAAATCGGTTAAATTCTCACAATTAGATACACTTTTTTCATATTTTAACGCGTGGGTTATATTTATCAAAGAGAAATCAAAATAAATAATTTTTCATTTCCCGGAGATCCTAATGTTACTTGGATATTCTTGGATGTGACTTATATTTTCTTAAATTTAAATTTAGTTGAATTTATACCTTTCCACAGACATATGTCTTATATGCTTGTAGTAAGGCTTAGCTTCTTTGAAATTGTATTCTAAAACCTGTAAAATTGGCTTTTATTGTAACATTTTAGAATATCGATTTATTTATCTCTTTAGTAATCGTTTTTTCTATTACCTTCATGATTTATAATATTGAAACGTTTATTTTAAGCCTCATACTTTGATCTAATGCTTTTTTATTTTATGTGTGGCGTATTTTGTCTTTATTTTTATAATAAGCAATAGATAGAGTGAGTTGCAGATTCGACTTTCATTTCGAAATAACAATCAAATAGCGATTTTATGTATCATTTGTGCTTATATATAAAAAGATAGTTCTTCGGATAGTATTATCACAATAATAATTTTTTATTTCTCTTTATTATCTTTTTGTTGCTATTCTATTAATTGAATCAAATAAATCACTTTTCATTAATTTTAGATTTATTGAAAACGGAATCAACATATTAAACTTTTAATATTTTCTCTTACAACCATTAATAAATATTTTTATAGAAATGTAGTCTATAGACTTAAAATTTTTTAATAAAAAAACGAGCTTTGAATATAATAAATATTTAGACTTTTTAACGATGAATAATTTTTTTAGAGGAATATTTACACGAAAAAATTGATTGGGTATTTGATTTTAAAATAAGATAATATATATTCCCGATAAAAATATAGCTAACAATAATAATTTTATATGGTTATATTAAATCTAAAATGCTATTTTGGTTCGAAGATTTACGTACTATATTAATTTTACTAGACAAAATCATAATTAAGCATAAAAACCAAAGAAACCTACAATGTATTGTAACTCCGGAAAAAAACTTTACTGGTTTATACTTGAAAGAATAATTATTTTTTTGGCTTAAAAATTCTATTCGACAAGAATATACATAATTTTTTTCTCAATTTATTTTTTAAATTAGAAAAGTGATCCTTTTATGTATATACTTAAAATAGAAGCTTTTTTTATAAATAAACATGTATTAAGACACAAAAAAGCACAATTATTCAAAAGAAACTTTTTAAATTAATCACATTTTGCTCCCAGTTGAACTTAAATAAACGTAAAGAATATTCAGTTGTACTAGATTAAAGAAAATTTGGCTTTTGAAACCTAATCTGACAATTTCTAAAGATACCATAATTTGCTTAATATAAGATAGCCGGTTAACTTAAGAAGATTTTTAACAAGTAAATACAAAAAATATCTTACTCCTATTTTAGATACTTTTATCACAGAAGAATCGATAATATACATGAATAATGAGTCGAATTTAGAGGAAAGATGTGAAACGTTTAAATGGTGGAGGAAAAATTTAAATGATAGAGAAATGTCAAACTAGAATTTTATAAATAATTCAAGTAAGCCTAAGCCACTCTTGATTAATTCGCAATAAATAATATCTGTAAAATCTGAGATTTCTTCATATAAATATCCAAAATTTTCATATATTTTTATCCTGTATAGTTTCGGCTTAGTTTTTTCCAACATAATTTAAACATTTCTAATTTGAAATATTCAATTCAGAGTTTTTCTAATCTCCTTTTTAATGCCATATTCAACCCATTTTCTTCTTTTATTTGATTTATTTTACAAATATGTCATTTTTTTTTTAAGTCCGCAATTTGATTTTCGAAATGTTGGGCAAACGTTAAAGTTAAATATTTTGATTTTACCCGAAACCTTATTTTAATTGGTATGCATTTAATTTCTCTATAATTTCTCATGATTTTTGCTCTATATAGTAAATTCCATAACTCTTCTTTAGGTTCCTTGTGCTTTTGATAATGTATCTTAAGTTTTTTGTCTATCAAAGAAATACTTCGAATTTTTTTGTTTACTATTATTTAAATTTATTATTCGTTTCAATTAGTATTTATTGTTTAGGAATAAAAATTCTAAGATATTTTTTAAATATTTCAGATATGTTTAACTGATTATACACAAATAGTTATTTTTTATTATTATTAGAATTATATCTATTGATTTTTAAAATCACAGTAAAAACCAACTGAATTGAAATTTCAAGAATAGGTAAGCAGACGGTAATTTTTTATAGAACTTTGAAGTATCTAAACATTATTGATTGTATATTTTCCATTTCTATGTTAAAAGAAACGAAACCAAATGTACATTTAATATTGCACAAGCATGTTAATAACTTTTAAAAAACTTGTAATGATTTTTAGATATTTTACCAAACAATTCAACAATCATTGTAAGTACAAAATCTTGATCAACTATATTTATATCATTGATTCTATGTTCATTTAGCTTCTAAGATTATTTATATAGATCTTGACAAAACTTTTTATTAGTAGATTTCGTTTAAGAGATGTTACTACTAAAATAGGTAGTTGATTATTCTTTTTATAACAGTTTAGCTGTTTGTGTCTATTCATAGCTAAAAATATTTTTAACTGATAACATTTGAATACTATTTATATTCTAAATTTCTAGATTGTGTATTTTGGGTTGGTATATTAATTTATATATATTTAAACGTAGTTTACTGTATATTTTAATATAAATCTAGTATTTATCCTATATACATAATGCAGAGATACAAGAAAAACACTAAGTTAAAGTTAGGTAAAAAAAATAACACTATTTTCATAAATATAATCTTAGTAATAAAGTTAATTTATTCAATTAGAAAGTTATTCAAGTATTTTCATTAAACGACATAAAGCTATTACTTTTATATAAACAAATAAAGATTCTTCTGTTTTATCTGATATTTAAATGAAGAAATAAAATAAGATGTATTTTGCATGTTAATACTTTAAGAAATGATTTTTAGAAAAACTTGAACTAATAAAATTTAAATAAATTTGTATTTTTTTTTTATTCGAACCAAATTTTAAAAGCCATGGAATATAATAAAACTGAAAAAACATTGGAATTTACAGAAATATATCAATCAATAGACGAATTTTTACAAAATACAAATGAATTTAACAATAATGTACATATAAACATGCTTGAATTTCTAAATGACATGAAAAGTGTAAAACATGTAAATATTAGAAAAGACTATGTTTTTTTAGAAAAAGAAAGAATTGAATTACAGAGGAAACTATAAAAATCCAAATAAATTCATTAAATGAGAAGTCAAACATAATTATTTTATCTTTTAAACAAACTTTTGAATACTTAACTTTTATACAATTTTTGTTAAAAATTTTGACTTGCTTCTTTAAATACTTTTTTAATATTTTCTATCGCTTCATTTTTAAGATTTCAATTCATAAAATTAAACTTGAAATGTATGAGTGAAATAGCGTAATATTATTGATCAATAATAAAGAGGGAAGATACCCACGTAAAAACTATCTGCTTAGCAATAATTAAATAAAATTAAACCATAAATTTCTGGTATAATTTTTGAAGAAATAAAAGACCCGCTAGATTTTCAAGTTCTCATAAAAATTTGTATAAGATAGAGGTGCTTAAATGTTCAAATTTTCTCTAAAATATTGGTTTATAGTTTTTTATGAACTAGAGGGGAAACCATGACTGAGATTGTAAGTAATCATCATGTAAAAGCATTAAATACCGCTTCGGCGATTGGAGTTAAGACCTAGCGCCTGATATATAATTAAATCATACCCCATTTCAAGCCAAGAAAGGCTAAGATGCATGTTATGCCAGCTGGCATGGCATCGCAACCTCTAGGTAGATCCCTATGTTAGACTTCAGTTATATATTAGCAGTAGGTATTTGGTACGTAAGAGGAGTCAACTAAAAATGCTTCTCGTCCTATAAGAGCCCAAAATGGATTCCGACTAAAGATCGATTTTTAGGCAAGTACCTCACAAATCAAAAGGATTCAGACACTTACTACAGACAAACTTCGATATGTAGGTATACAGAGGTTACTGATGGTGTGATGGGGGAGGTTTTTATGTCGAACCAGAACCGTTTTAAGACATGAAATCAATTTTACAATGCGCTTTTATTTAAAAAGATGTGCAATACCATTAATTAGTAAATAAAGAATTATAAAATAAGCTATCAGTAAATATTTATAGAATTCATAAAATAATCAGATATGTTTACACTTTTTTTTTCTATTCTTTTAATAGAATTCTGAGCTAAAACGTTTGCTAATTCGTTTATAATTTATATTTTGCCTTTTTAGGTGTTCAAATCCCTGTTTATACTCATACTCTATAGTATTATTTAATTTTGTTTGCTTTGGTGTGTTTTCTTATCAAAAAACGAGAAAGAATAATATTTTGGTTTTGCTTGTTTAACACAGTCCCCCAGTTAAAACCCAGTTTAACAGGGGACTTGATTCATTATGTATTTGGATTCTTCAAAACAATTAGTTCTCTTTAAGTCTCACGGATTTAGTCTAGAAACAATATATTTGTGCAGCAAACTAAAATGCTTTGAATGTATTTTTAAGCTATTTCAAGTAAATATGTGCCTCTATATTCACCTTCTTTTATAGATGGTTTACAGTATTTTGTCATAATCCTGCCTGGTTATCACATAAGAAATTATCTAAACACTACACTTATAAATTAACTTAACTTTTGCCGAAGGGTCATAAGTTTTTATATTTTCATTTTTAACTATTTAAAGTTAATCTTGGCAGTGCTCCACATTTTTATAAGCCCTATCATATTTTAACCTTTGTAAAAACAATTATTACAGACCATGTTTTTTAAAAAAATATAAAAATAATTCAAAATCTTACATTTTTTGCCTTTTTTTCTATGAAGACTTTTTCTTTGTTTTAAATTCATTTATAAATCAATAAAACTCGAATCAAATATAAATTAGAAGAATAATTTTTTTCAATACGATCAACTAAAATGAGTTATTAGGAATATCATGTTCTCTTCTTACATCTTTAACACAGTCGAAGAAAATTTTCGTTTAATTTTATTTCATTTTGAATAAAATGACCAATAATACATTCAAAAATCTTAATTATATGTCTTTATATATCATTAAAAATAAAGATTCAGGTTGTAAAACAAGCAAAACAAATATATTTTAATTTTTATATTACTAGAGTGACAAATTAAAATTTTAGATCAAACAGTAAATATCATCATTTTAAACACATTAAAAAACCATCAGATCTTTTAGCGAATCAGTATGGAAATATATTTTAAATGAATATACTAGAAGTAATAATCACAACTTCTGGTAGAAAGGCTTGCCTTTTCACTTCCTAAATAAATTAAAAAAATGACTTGGAAAATATTGAGAATTCAATAGTGAGTAATTTTAGTAAAAACTTAAACATAGTGAATATTTGCAAAAACCGATTAAAAGCTATATAACAATGATATTCAATGTATTCTTTAGCAGCGATAAAATATAATCCGTTTATATAAATGCAAATAATATGCCCTAACTTGTGCGAAAATTATAAACTTCTAAGTAGAAATTCTCGTGACTAAACCGAGTTTTTGTTTATTTTGTCGTAAAATATCTCTTTTTGTAACAAAATGATATAAAATAAAAACATAATATTACTAGAAGTAACTAAGAAAGCTTCCCCACCATGCCGGGAGCAGAATTGGCTTGGAGTATTCTCTGCTTGTCGTACGCGGCGACTGAAAGGGACTGATCCTCCATGTTGGGGTTGGGCTTAGGGCTAAAAACCCACCCTTTAAAACCACCTGTTACGAAACCCAATAAGTAAACAAACCCACTGAAAAAAGACCAGTGGGCGGTATTACCAAGGGAGGCCAAAGCTCGCACAGGGCTGTAGTGCCAAGGATGATTGAACTAAGAAAGCATTGAGTACCAATCAAAATGCAAGCATAAATTTAAACAATAGTATTTAAAAAAAATTGATATCGGTGATTTATATTACGGAAAAAAAATTAAGTTGATCAACCATCGAGGGTATTGTAGATATCCGCCATATCTCGAAATAATCTGCCACGTGGTAGATTTATAACTGTTCATATATGCACCAATATTACAATAAATGTGTTTAAAAATATCTAAGACATAAAATAATACTAGATTTAAATTAAATTTCAAAGCAGAATATAGAATTGCTAATAAATTCAAATTAAAATAATCCTACTTCGTACACGAAAATACAAAAACCAACTATTAGATAGGATAAATATTCAATAAATGTATTTACTTTGTTTCTTAAATAATTAATAAACAAAAATCAGACCAATAAAATGAATTAAAAAGGCGATATATTTAGTAATATATCATCTTTAAGAACTTATTAGTGGTAATTTATTGCCATATAGTAATAAATACCAACATAATAAATTTAATCTAGATAAATTATTTTTTTCAAATTGGAAGCTAAATATTTTTATAGATATTTTTTTTCTTAAAAAATGCTATATATGTACATCAAAATCCACAGAAATGAAAACAAAATTAAATATTTTTTGAAATATTTCGTATTTATAAATTGTAATGCTGTTTCTAATTTATAACAGTCGAAATTCGAAAATTGTATATTTACAACGTACTTAATTGTTTTTCTTCTAAAAAATGTTTTAAGGCTTTTTTTAGAAATATTAAAGGAAAAAAAATTAAAAACTAGTGAAAGGAATGAAAATTGTAAAAGCGCAAGAGTTACCACAACTGTTTAGCAAAAAAATAAAACAGTTTAGTAGGATGCTTTTAGACATTAATAGAGAAAACACAAAGAACGCAACAATTTGAGAAAAGGATACGACCAAAAATAGAAAATTCGATTTCTATATATATTAAATTTTCAGTTTTATAAGTTATGTAGTAAATTCACAGGGTAAAGAGATTTCTCACGATCATGAAAAAAATATATTTATATTAAAATTTATTGATAGAAAAGAAAATGGAACATTCCCCAGTTTTAATAAAAAAGAAATCCAAGATTTGCTTTGAATACAAGTGAAAGAGCTTTTAATGATAATAAACATGTTTTTAACGAACACGTCTTGGCTCAATACAGGGAATTTGTTCGGAATCAATACCAGAATCAGATCATTTTCCAGTTTATGATAGAAAATTCGTTACCAAATAAAAATATGTCGGTTAGTTTTTTTATATTGAAACGATGTTAGACACTATTTCATCAGAAAAAATAGCCAATAAAGAAAACATCTTGGCTTAAATTCTTTTTATGTCGCTGACTGAATTTTACTTGAGAAGTTCGAACGCCCATAATATCCCGGATGAATGATTATGATATTAGAAATATCTGGTTGAGATATCAGACAGGCTTTGATTTCATTAATATTCTCTACATGAAGCCAAGTGTTAGTTTAGTTCGGTTTTTATTCAAAATCGACAAAAAAAATGTTTTCAATCCGTAAAACCTATCAGGATATTTATTTGAGAATTATTTCGAGTTTTTTTGATGGAAATAATCTTGATTTTAGAGGCAATTGTAATGTCTTACTGGGATGTAAACAAGTGAGCATTCTTTATGTCTAAAATATAAGAAGATAATCTACCATATCATCCAAGTGATAATAAGAGTGAAAAGGTAAGAAATATGATAACAATAAAATCGAAATTTTTGATGTAGATTTTAGTTATATGTTACGTCTTTTTATCACAGATATTCTAAGATCCTTCTATATGAATCTATCATATTATAGCGATAACAGATGCGTTTTACAATCTAACAAGTCAACGCTATAGTAAAAATATTATACAGTTATTCATATTGAAAATGGTCTTAAATTTAGATAGTTCCAGATGTCATTTAAAAAATGTATCATTTTTGTAGTCTAGGGAGGTGTAAACAAACAATGTCATGTTTTTAGAATCAATAATTTACAAATCGTGCGCATTAACAAATAAAGATCTTGAACTGACAAATAAACACAGATTGTCAAACTAAAACGCAGAAAGTGCAAACAACACCTTTAATTTCGACAATACAAGAACCTCCATACACATATAATACATTAAGAAATGTGTTTTAAGCCAAATCATTCAATAAGATAAAAGAGCTAAAGCTCAATATTGTATCTGACTAATTTTGATTCCATTAGGCGTTATGATTTATGACTTTTATAAATATTAAAAATAAAGAATCTGAATTGTAAAGAGATCTAAAGATAGCTAACAAATTTGATGAGAGGCAATTTTAAATATAAGCTTATTGGTTTCTTTCAGATTGTAAAAACCGAAGGATATATAGAATCGAAATCTTAAACAAAATTTGAAAAAATAACATTAAAAATTTTATTTTGAAGAGAAGAAAGAAACAGAGAAATATATTTTTATATAAATTTTTGAAATATTCAAAATTTTGGAATTTATTTAGAAATTCGTTTTCAAAGGTTATAACTTATATTCTTTTGCTTTTGTTATGAATATAGGATTATATCAAGATCAAAAATTTTAAGTTTTTGTAATTTTTTTTAAAATAATTAATAAAGAAATGATAGAAGTATTTCGAATCTGAAAACTCATAATTTATTACAAATTGCAGGAGAAAATTTTAAAGAATAAATGAATTATCGGTTTTAGATAATCTTAGAAACCTTACTGAATTAAGTCATACAAATTGTAAAAATGAATCTCGCAAGATTAGATATTATATAGACAGGCAAAATTTCAGAAGTATTTGAGCAAAATAAGTCCCGAAGATTTAAAATCGATAAAATAAAAGATTTGAAAAGTACTTATAAATTCATACGTCATAAAGAAATAAGTTTAAGCATTGGATTTTTTAATACAGTGAACCAGAACTTATAACTTTTAGTGAAATAATGTTGTCATCTTCTTGCTAAAATTTAACAGTTGAAACCTTGAAAATATTTCGACTTCGATTTTTAAATTTTCAGTAGTTTGAGCGCGCACTAACAACGATTTATATGAAGGGCGTCAAATTTTTTACTTCGCAACTAAAAGATTCATTTATAAAGGTTTTAAGAATACTTGAGAAGATTGATGTTAGTTATTGTAATCCCATGACTGCATGTGCGCTTATTTTGAATAATCTAATATTCTTGAAAGCATTAAGATTGTTTGGTTCTAAACCAAAACATGGTTTAAATACAAGAAATATCCGAATAGTTTAGCGCAATCAGAAATACCTATAAGGTTTAGTTGAAAAAACGTTTTATTTCCTTTCGCTTCAATCCCATAGAAACATTCACTTTCAATATATTTATTCAAAGCGAGTATATTTTTTGAAAAAACAAATAATCTTAGAGTAATTTCTTTGCACCAAGTTGTATTTAAAAAGGAAAGAATAGTGAATTTCTTTGTAATTGTTTTTGCGATTTGATCACTTTTATGTTGAGTATGATGCTTTCTATAAGCAATATGATATTCTTAACTAGAAAATACCCGATACTTTTAAAAGTATTTAATTGTGAGAACAAAGACTAAAATTTAAATCAATAAATATTCTATAATGTATTCTTTCTATCAACAAAATGCGCAGGAAATTATAATAATATTTTTTTTTATAATTTGTTACTCTACATTTATTCTCAAAGGAAAATGAAAATTTTTAAATGTTTAGTATTTAATCAAATGCTTAGACATCCTCAATTTAATTAGATTATTTTTCTTCTCTGTGCTCTTGGTAGTAGATATTAGTTGTAAAAACATAATATTAGATGTCGATTATAAATGTAATTTTTCATTGTATTTTATCAATCACTATTTGTTTTTCTGCGCAGGAACGAAATATAGAGGTGAAAATCGCATCGAAGTGTGGTTTTAAGCGTTTTAAACACGGTTCTTATAACGAATGAGTTGTCAAAAAGGCACAAAATCTTGGTTATTTTGCAGGATATGAAAAGTACTGGAAGATGTTTATCTTTGTTCTTCGCATTTAAATTCCAATATCTGACTTCTAGACTTTTGTGGAGAATTACATAGATTAATTTCAGTATTGCGATTTATATAATCTGGAGCATAGCTTATCCGAATTCGATAAAATTTCTCAATTCAAATAAAAATTACTGAATTTATACCTGAACTTCCAATTTTATAGAATGCTAAAGAAATAAATCTTTGAATATTTTCTTGATTAAGTCATTCTTGTTTTTTTGGTACTATTTAGAAATTGATTACTATTTTAATCTCAGCGTATAAATGTTTTTCACCGGTATATTTCATCATATTGCAACAAAAGATTCAGCGAATTTATTTACATCAAATATTTCATTTATTTTTTTAGATTTAAAACTGTAAGTTATTCATATATACATGCTATTTTATATTCTTATATGTATTTTTATTTAAAATAGCAATGCGCACTTAAACCTTTAATCATTGTTTTTTTTTCAAGGAACATGTCTAGACTGCTTTTTTTTAACTGTTTATGACCGCTTATAGCTTTTATTCCTTTGAATTTTGTGAGCTTCTTGACATACATCGTTTTTATTCATAACCTTACGAATCATAATATCAGACAAGAGATTATATCAAAAATAATTCATAAAACCTTAAATATTGACTAAAAAGGTAACCAAATAATTTAGACGTTTCACATTTTAGGCGAGATCTATAAAAAAATTTCAACTACATTGGTGCAATCCCATTCAAAGTTTCATTTTAATTTGAAAGCATTTTTTAAATGTATAGAACTTCGACATCGGTTAAATTTTTATACCCTGCACCAGTTCTCATTTCTATTTCATAAGTTCTAGAACAGATTTACTCTGTTTCTTTTTGTAAACTTGAATTAAAATTTATTTAAAAAAGTAGATTATATATATAACAAATCATTTAGAGGTCGATTATAGTTGTCTTCAGAGATTAGTTAAATCTAATGCAAAATATTATTAAGTAATAGTAATATCTCAATATATATGATATTCTCTTAACAACTTTGAAAACCTTTCGACATAGGAAAATCTGTACATCTTTTTTCGTGTAATAAATGCCTAATTTTTTTTATTATACATCGAATTATAACCAATTCTCAAACACTTTTCCTGTTATATTCTAAAATAATATTACAAGCAGTTTTTTCTTTCCATTTCTTGATTTAATTTTTATAACTGAATTTAATCCGTCTATTATTTAAGAAAACTTTCATTTTCACCTCTTAATTAAACATAAAGGTCTTAAACAGCCACATATCATTTTTTTTATTACTTATACACTTTATAATTCCAGCTCTTAAAGTTTAAATTTAGTTACTTTTTTTACAAAATCGAAGTTATGCTAGCATATGTCTGCTAAGACTCAAGATCATGCTAACCTAGCAAGTTTCTTCTAGGAAAGTACAAATTCTTTTTAAACACTTTACACATAGGTAATTAAATCTCCATAAACACACTATGCCAATTATCCTAAAATATAAAAATTCAGCTGATCTAATTATTACCTTCCTATTTTGATGGATCTACCACAATAACGTTAAATTTGGATTCTATTACTTAAAACCAACTTTGTCTGTTTACATTTCATGTACAAAAGCTTTATAATAATGGACAAAGGGTTGCTCATAGTTCATAAAGCACCTAGAGTTAAGGTTTCTGTGGTGATTTCATTAGGTTTAAGAATATTGTAAAAAAACTTAATTAATAGATCAAAGAGAATCTTTAACAAAAGTCTAGCAACGAAAAAAATCTTTCTTTTGCAATCTCAAACTAGAAATTCCGTAAAACTCCCCTATATTTGTCCTCAATTCGAATTAAACGGCCAAACAAATGTATATTTTTACTAAAATAAATTTTTATCTAAAAATCAGTCGATTATAACAGCACACGGTTTAGAATGAGTAATACATCCATCTCATTCTTTGTTGCTAATAATTTGTCCTACAAAAATTTGCAACCGATATGATGACATGTGTAAAGCAAAACATCACTTTGAGAAAGATATAATTATTCTTTTACGTATATACTTGATCACAAAGCCTACATGTTTTTTTCTAAGAAAATTTCAAGATTAAGTAAGTAAAGAATATCATAACAAACACGAATGTAGCTTGAATGCATAAATTAGTGGTTGTTAAACCATTTTTTTGGGTTCATAGTACCAAGCTATAAATCTATACCATAGAATTTGTTAAATGCATATTTATTTATCTAGATACATTTTTAAAATAGAAATTAAATCAAAACCACATGAGATTATATTTAAACATTCCTTTAATTTTTCAAATAAAAAAATGTTAAATAATAAAATAAGCATGAAATAACTTACAATATCTTCAATAATAAAAAAGAATTAGAATCGTAATATAAAAGTTTGTGTAAACTGCATCGTCATTTTCTCGTGTAACAAGTTTATAAAAAGAAAAAAAATGCATTAAAAGGGTTTTACATATATTATGGTCTGATGGTAAATTAGATTTTTATAAAAATATATTTTTGTTTTTTAGATTTAAAGTGGAGGGAGGATAACCACATAAAAAACTTTCTGCTTGGCAATGAGTGTGTGAAACTGGTGTGAGATCATTGTTTGGATTTTTAGTGGGAATAAAACCACACTACATCTTCGGTTGTTCCATGGGAGTTTGTATGAGGAGGAGAGGTCTAAGAAATGGAGAAACTTTTTCTACAAATTTATTTGTAGTTTTTTATGTAACCAGATTGCAGACCGCAGCTGAACATGTAGGTAATTGCCATGTAAAAGCATGGAAACCTAGCCTTGCTCACTCGGGTTAGAAGACTTAGCGCCTGGGAGATACAAAACAAAAAACCATATAAAGCCAGGAAAGCTAAGTAGCAGGTTATACCTGTTGGTATGACATTGCACTGTCTAGGTGGACCCCATGTAATTCTCTGAAATATATCTTAGCTAGAAGTTTATTGGGTTCAGAAAGTGTAGAGTAAGTGGGAATGCTGCATAGTCTTGGGGGAGCCCAGGGGGGCTTCGGCCTTCGATCACACTCCATGCAACGGACATTAACGAACTCCGGGCAACTGCCTCGCCTAGTAATTAGGTTCTACACACCTGGCAAATGAAAGGCTTTGGGACGTAAGTATCGCAGGGGTTACTGATGGAGTTTTGGGGTAGCAGGAATTAAGTTAAACCTAGAACCGCGTTAATGTCATGAAAACAAATATAACACTTGCCACTGTTTTAAAAAGGATGTGATAGTTTTAAATAAAGTTGTTTTTTTAGATTTAAAATTATTATTTTAACATTTATTATTCTTATTGGTCACGGAGACAAGAAATTTTTTTGTACTATTTTTAAAATATAGTACAATGAAGCAATGAGCTTTATGAATTTTCTCAAATTTAATTGAAATACATTTTTGAGTATTAATCATTTCAATTTTATTTCAATAATTTTTTACACAAGAATTTCTAATTTGAATTATAAAATATTCGATCGGTGGGCCGACATTCTTATCTAATTATGATAAATATAATATCATATAATAAAATTGAGCATTTATTATAAAAAAACTAACATAATTATATTAAAAATGCATTTTGGTACATATGTCAGCTTTTATAGAAATATAAAAAATATACAAAATTTTATAAAAAAATTCCATAATTTAACATTTTTGATATTTCCGACTATTTTGGTGAATTTATTCAATAAAAATATAATTTAAGAGCAAAAACAAAAAATGAATTCATTGTTGTGTTTTTTTCATAAAAAATTCGAGATTTTAATCTGCTGAAAAGAAAATGATTGAAGAAAACTAGAAAATAAAACATCTTTTATTATGGTATTTATTCTTTAATTTGATATAAAATTAGAATTTTTAAATATTTCATGTCCTAGAATAAGATAAATATTCTAAATGTGTTTAATTTTGATGATATAGGACGTTTAGTAGATATCTTATGTTACGGAGACATATAAGATTTTTCGAAAATATTTTTAATAAGGTAGGTTAGCATATTAAAATAAAATAAATACACCATAAATTTATAGAAAAATAAAATCAATTTAAATTATAAATTATTTTTTTAAAAGTTTAAGATTGGCATTTTTTGCAAAAATTAAAATAAATTGTTTTATCTAAAAATTGACATCCCATTATATTTGAATCATGAGATTTATAGCTATTTTTTACGGATTAAACATATATTTAGTCAATATTATGTCAACATGCGAGCGAAAAAATTTAGAAAATGTCAGCGAAAACGATGATATCAATAGTATCATATTAAAACAAGTTATAAGAACTGAAAAACCAAAACAATACAAAAGAACCGGGTATATATCGGAAGAAAACAAGAGAAAATCATATGATTTTCCATTGAACGACACACCTCGAGAATACAAAAGAAAGAATACAAATAATTATCAGAATAAGGATATTCCACCAGACCATTCTTTAATAGAAAAAACGAAGGGAACATCGCCACAACGTTTTCTCGAAAATAAACATTTAAATAACACCATGAATTCTTCTATAATCACACCTAGTTCACAAAAAGAAGCAGAAGAAGGCCATCATAATCAGAATATGAAATCAAATAAATTTCCAAGATCAGAATTTATAGTTCATAACGAAGAAACTAACCTTGAAATTTCAAACAAAGATAGTTTAAAAAATAGCCGACCGATAGAAAATAAATATAATAATTTAGTTATAATAGGAAATGTTATCTATCCCATCATTTATGATGGTAATTTAACATTAGAAATACAATTTACAAGTTCCTTACTCCAAAGTGATTTGCGAGAAGCAAAAAATAAAGAAGATGTTTCAAAAATACTCTCACAAATCGAAAGTTATAATTATATACATAATCTTTATATGAATTGTACAAATATCATTTTTTTTGCCACTATGAATTCAAGTCATGTTCTAAATGAATCATTGCAAATTTTAAAAGAGGAATTATGGGACATAATTCATCCAAGCCAAGTTAAGCAAGGATTGGATTTGAAAAATTTTTTACGAGTAGATTTTAATACTGAATTTATATTTTTTGATAAAGATAATTTTAGTTTGGCAATGTACCTAGAAGATTTTAATATAAATTCGAATTTTAACGAACTACTAGATGTTGGTAAAAAGCTTATAGAATATGAGATTTTCTTTTATTCTAGCTTAAGTACAGAAGAACTTATTAAAAATATTAGTATAAATAACTATTATCAGATCATTTCAGCTCTTAAAAACACCAAAATGGATTTAATTTTTCCCGAGTTAAAGTATATTTATGAAATACAGGAATTTAAAAATGTAAATTTATTAAAGAAAGGGTATGTGCTTTACGTACACTATATTTGTGCGGTTTTAAAGCACCTTTCTGATATAGTAATAAAAAACCAAAGTAAAAATAGGAAAAACAAGGAATGTAGTATTAAAAGCAATAAAATTACTATCATTACCAAGAAAAAAATTACATTTTATTCCAGGAAATTAATAGCTGATTTGCTATTCGGTTTAAACCATGACAGTGAAAAGATTGAAACATACAGGATATTGAATACTATTTCCTATTATTCCGCAAATATCACTAAAAAAAATAAATATTTACATAAAAATTTTTTTGTTATAATGATGCGATTTCTTTATAGATTTCTATTCGATTCAGAATGTAAAGTGAACAAAGAAACAAATCAAGATTTAATTATTGGCATGATTTGTGATCTCCACAACCGACCTGCAGACTTAATTCTTAGCAGAAGAATTTCGGAAATTTTTTTAAAAAATTTTTGTCAAAACTTTTTTCTTGAAAAATGTAGTATTGGTTTGATGGAATTGGAATTTAAAATTCAAGGAATTGCAATCATAAAAACCATAACTACGATAAGTAGCGAATCCAAGAGAATAATTGAAAAACTAAATAATTTAAAAGAGCCTCAAACTCACAAATCTATATTATTAGAAACTTTAATAGAATTCGAATTCATAATGAGCTACACTGATCGAAAATTATTACCGACTGACTTTAACTTGCTAGAATTTCATGCTGGTAAGAGCTATAAAACGGTTTTAGATACTACTATGCATCAATTTAAGGAGCATTACGCGGTCTAAAATTTTTGTCCCTTAAAAATTCTTAACAATATATTTTATCAAATTACTGATATTAAATGCTTTTATATACATGTTTAATTTTTTTACGCCTATTAGTTCAATATTGATCTATTTAATTGAGAATCTCGGGATAAAAATTAGTTGGTAGCCCAAACAGATATTTTTAATATTGTCTCGTTTCTTACGTTTTATTGTTTTTTTTTCGTTCTTATTGAATTGAAACCCGCATTTATTATTATAAATTACAGATAATCCAAGAACTTTCCCGTCAATATGTGTAATTATAGCAAGGAAACACAATATTTGTTTCCTAAACCTCTTGCACAGTAAAATTTATAGAGACAAATCATAAATCCTCATTAGATTTATGTTATATCCGAATATTTTATGCTTCAAAATATCCAAACTTGTTATTATTTATTTTCTGATTTAAAAAAACCACCTTTGATTTCTTTTTTTAAAAATATATAATATGATGAGCTTTTAAGCAAAGATTACCGAATGAATACCTTGTTAAAATATTACGATTATGAAATATTTATAGTATTAAATATTTTTGGTAATAAAATTCTTGTTCCACAAATTTTCTCTCTTTAAAATAATTTTTATCATTTTAATGCAATATTTCTTTTTTCAGATTCAGACTCTTGATTTATATCTATCTTCTTTCCTCAGTTGTTATAAAAATATCTATAGCAAAGAGGTAAATTTTTTTTGTAGTTACTTATTGGCCACCATCTTCCATCGTTTTATTAGCTTTAAGAAAAATGTTGATTGATTGAATCTATGCAAATCTAATATCACATAACAGCGCTCTTTAACTGCTCTATTCGGGATTTATTCCGAAACTACGCTTTTTCGCCAATCCCAGGAAATTTTTTCGCCTGTCTTTTTGTGTACTATCGACTGGATATTTTTTTTGAGTTCTTATTCTTTGTAGTTTTTTATGATGAAACCTATGGTGTTTTATAACAAAAATCACCCAATTAACACATAAGGAAGTGTCTTCACGCCATACACATACATAAGACACTACACAGTAGCTTATAGCTATACTTTCCACTTTTTAGTGCGAACGATTTAAAGTCAATCCCGAATACTGATTCCTACACCAATGCGTGTTATCGGTTTTTACACATATTCATAATGAATATATCTGATTAATTATTCTGAATTATGCAATAATTTTCATTTTGTAGTTCAATTTTATCTCGGAATATTCTTATCAAGATTTTTGAACTGAATGCTTTCACTTCGCTTTAAAGACCATAATTATATCGAAATAAAAGGTTTAACTATGTCCTAAATTGATCAAAAATTAAATTAAATGTAGTTAAAATAGTCGAAATAATATGAAAAGAAAGTGCTATCACAATCTAATTTAGGAATGCTTGAATAAGAGAAATATTCGCAAATAATTTTTATTGCAAAATATAACATCTTTTTAAAACAGTGACAGGTGTTATATTTGATTTCATGACATTAAAGCAGTTCTATGTTAAACTTAAATAACTGGACCCCAACACACCATCAGTACCCCCCACGATACCTACGTACCAGAGCTTTTCATGTAATAGGTGTGTAGAACCCAATTTATAGACATGGCATTTGCCAAGTGTTCGTTAATGTTTGTTACATGGTGTAGATCGAGAGCCGAAGCCCCCCGAGCCCCCTTAAGAATATGCAGTATTCCCACTTACTATACACTTTCTGAACCCAAATAACTTCCAGCAAAGATATATTTAAAGACTAAGATGGTTTCCACCTAGACAACATAATGTCATCTTAACAGGTATAATCTGCTACTTGACTTTCCCGCTTTAAATGGTTATATTTTTTATATCTCCTGGCGCCTATCTTCAAAACGAGTGAGCGAGGATAGCATCCATGCATCTACACGGAAATTACCTACATTTTCAGCCGTGGGCTGCAATCTAGTTACATAAAAAACTACAAATAAATTTGTAGAAAAAGTTTCGCTATTTCGTAGACCTATTCTCCTCAAAACAACTCCCATGGAAAAACCGAGGTTAAGTGTGGTTTTATTCCCATCAAAAATTCGAACAATATTCTTCACACCTCTTTCACATACCTATTGCCAAACGGATTATTTTTTGTGTGGTTATCTTCCTTCTACCAATATCCGAAAAAAAATATCTATTTAATTTTAGAATGCAAACATTTTAGGGCTTTTTAGACACGCCAAAAACGCGACTACTCGGTAAAATATTTAAAAACAGAAAAAGCAGCGGAATGTATTTGGAAGGAGTTTTGAGAAAATTCCCGATCGAAATTTAAAATTAATTAAATATTTAGCAAATTCATTTCGATAAAGTGACTCCAAAAGACGTATATAAAATATATATATTCAAAATCACCTTTATCAAAAATATAAATACATTGTTCCCAGGATATTATGTCTCACATGAAAGTAATATTATTAATCAAAAGGGCATTGTGTAAATTTCCAAACAGTTAAAATTTTCCAAAAAGACAAAAATATATTGGCAAATGTGAAACTCGGGAAAAACCTTCTAAGAAAATAGGTTTCCTAAGCCGCAAGGTTTCCATAAAGCTAGCCCATCGGAAATATCTAAAATCTTAAATTAAAATTTTCTCAAAATTACGGGTGTTAAACAATACATCAAGAATTTTATTTTGAGTTTAGAGAACTAAAATTTAGACAATTATAATTCTAAAAAAAATTTAAAGTTGATTACAAATAAAAATTATAATATATTGGTTTTGTGAGCTAATACGGGATTTGTATGAAATGAATTGGAATTTCGGAAATAAAAGCTCGTAGTAAATATTGTAAAACTTACATATTATTATAATCCAAAGAATATTTAGAATAAAGTCTGTTCGTACTGCTAATTTTGATATGAAATATATTAAAAACTAGCATCTTTAACAAATGTACTTAAAAATTAAACTCTTACCGAAAGTAAATTCCGAGAGAAAAAAAGTACAGAAATGTATTGTAAGTTAGTAAATGCTTATGTAACATATCTGATTTGCTCCAAAATTATACAAGGTAATTTTTAAAAAAGGATTTTACAGAATATATTTTTATAATAATCCAAAGCTTTAAAAATTCAAAATTTTTTCCTTAAAAAAATAAAATTAAAGATGTCCTTAAGAAAATAAAAACATAATATTTAAAAGCGCTGGTTAGAATTTTTTAAATTTATTCGAAGACAAACCTGTTTTTAGAATTGCGATCAAATATGAATATAAATTCGATATTGCAGAAGCACAATCAATTCCAGTTAATGCTACAAAAGAAAAAATGAATATAATTTAGGTATATAAAAATCGAAATAATTATGGAATAATAACAAAAAATACTACAATGCAACTAAAAAGGATTAAATGTAAGATTGCCAGCAAAGGCCTTCTTTTTTAGATAATAACCCGATCATTAAGATATCAAGAAGTTTAATCTTTAAAAAATGCAGTCTCGAATTTCGGTCTCTAATATTACTAAGCATATGAATTTAAAGATAAAAGGAATTAAAACCATTTGTAGTTTAAACAAAGGAATTAAAAACAGAATTGTTTGTTTGATTTAATTGGTTGGCTTATTCTATCTTTTCGATCTTTTATTCTCAGGTTTTTTTTGTAATTGCTTTTTTCACTATTATATTTCGATATTGATCTTTTAAATTAAAAGTCCAATATTTTGTGCTTCCATTTGCTTAATATTAGTATCTATAAGTATGTACTTAGATTTAAATACATTTTTCAATCAAAAATTTCTTAAATACAAGTAATAATACATTATAAATGGCAAAAAAGTAATAAAAAAGCCCACTGATATGTAATAAAATATAAGTAAACAAATATCTTTAAAATACTTTGCTTAAAGGATTAAATATGCATAGATACAAGATATAGCTATACGCATTAGATTTATCGCTAATTATAAAAAGAAATAAATGACAATGCCAGATATATTAGATAATCAAGAATGAATTAAGTAGGAAACTTAGCATTTGAATTTTCAAACTTCTAAAAAAGAATATCTTGAAAATTCAGAGTAAAAAAAGCGTAAAAAATTTTTTAAAAAGTTTCGGTAAACAGATAAAAAAATAGATAAATAAAATTAGCTAACTATATCTTTTCTATATAATATGATTAAATATGGTAGAAACATATTTATTAATTCATTCTAAAAAAGTTAAATAAATTCGGTATTTTTTAAGTGATATTCATATCGCCCATTTCCAAGTCTTAAAAATTTCGCTTATTTTATTTCCTCACAAATAGCATAGTTTTTAGCTTCATCAGGGCTTTTTATAGCATATCTACTTAAATTATTATATTTCAGATAGAGTATATTTATATTTACTTAATACAGATTTTGCATTTTTTAAGCAGAAATAAAATTTATATTATCATTCTCACAAAAAATTTTGATTTGAGATATATTCCTAATTCTTTTAGAATATGATGTTTAATTATTAAACTTAATTTCAAATAATCTTGTGTTACAAATATAAACATATTAAGTAAGATAACTTATTAAAGATGGAATTTTCATCGGGTAAAACCGGCTAAATACAAATTTTAAAGTCTCAATGGTTTAGAAGAATTTATATCTAAAGTTGTAAAATATTATTCTCAGGGATTAAGAAACAGAGACGGTCTGCATTTTTTAATTCTTTAAAATTTAAAAGCCTGCAAAATATATATGAATACATTGGTATATAGTCTTGGCTGATTCTTTTCCCGAATCTGCTATGCTAGGTTGGATAAATCAATAAAACTATTTTTAAAAAGAGGATAAACTGTTAATTTAAAACCTTTAATTGGGTATATAAATTAAAGTTTTTTTTAGCAAGTTATTTGAAAAAATCTCTAGACGAGCACAGAATACTAGAAAATTAGGTTTTAAATAATTCGATATACACTATGACTTGCCATTTTTGATAGAAACTCTAACTCTTAGGCTCTATAATTTGAAATATTTTCTAATTAAAAAAATGTACAATAGTTTGTAAAGATCATAATTTGATAAAGAATTTGCAATCGAACCTTTTTGGCAACTAAAAAAAGTAGTACTAGTTTTTCCGTAGCTAAAAACCATACAGATACAATTACTATAAGCAAGATTTTGCGTATAATCACAAAAAAGGCTAAATTTGCTTTTGAAATATATATGTTTGTAAAAATTATTCTATTTAGTTTTCTTGTATCGCAATTACAAAAGCATATCGTTCTTCGCAAAAATATACATAGGCATCATCTACTTTCTCAGATATAAATATAAATTCCTTTCTAGCTGAATAAATACATAGATGATCACGTTATAAACAGTAACTACTATATTTTAATTATTTTGAACAATAATCGTGCACTTTAATGTTTATCGTATGATAATCAATAAATACATCGTGAAAATAAAATTTTTGCTACATAAGCTATAGAAATTAGATTTTTTTAGGGCACAAGTCCAAAGGATTTATGTTTAATTATTATATATCGGAATAACCAAGACATCTCTCAAAAAAAAATAAAATTCGGCTTATATGACTTGAATAGAATAAATTAAAAAATATTTTCCTCGTTTAAATAGCATTAGAAAATTAAGTGCAAAGTTTAAATACTTGTGAGCTACAGGCAAATTATTTTAACAATATTTCGCAGGTTCCTATTTCTGATCTAAAATTATTTGAATGGGTATGCTGGGGTTTATATCATTTTCTTATAAGTTATGCAAAAATTTCAAATTCGTAACAGATGTATCAATAAGGTGAATAAACTAAATGATGAAGATGAAAACAGAAACCCGAAATGAAATTTATATTCATATAACTTTCAATATCAATGGATATCCCATAGATAAGCTAAATCCGAGGTACGAAAAATCAGGCTATTGTTCACAATGTTTCGAATTTAAAAAGAAAATAATTAAATATTTCAAGTTTATACAGGTTAAGCCTTTCCGAAATTTTTCTAATTTCTAGTTGTTACATACTCTAAAAATATTAAAAAAAGATCTATTGAATAATTTCATCAAGTAAATTAGGGTTTTACAAATTTTTTATCTTCCAGATAATGTTTCAAAAAACCAAAATCAGACTTTAAAAATGTATAAATACTTGAAGCAAATATATTTCTCTCGTTTTATTCGCATATAAATAGTCCGTTCTCTCATAATTGTATTTCCTTTGCGGTTTTGACAGGAATGAGTATGAATTACTAAAATCATCAATAAAACCATAATTAAAAATTATAGCTTTCATTTCATACTTTTTTGTGTCACGTGCTATTGGTGTTTCTAAAGATTTCACTCAGTTCACTTTAATTTTTTCGTTCTCAAAATATTTAGAATGAGCTGAAAGAGAACTTTTTTGTTGTGATTGTAGTTCCAGAGCAAGATATTGCAATATGAAAGTTTATAAGTGAAATGTAAAGCTTATAAAAATTAAAATCGTTCAATGAAAATTAATCGTACTTTTATTAACGACGGCTACTCCAATACTTTTTAATTCATAATTCGCATTTATAAAAAGTATATTCGAATTTTTTCAGCTTGTAATTTTCTACTTATCTCAATAAATTGAACACATTTTTTTGTTTCAAGAAGCCAATATAAAATTAATTTTTATTTTAGAAAGCAGATCAAAGAATGCTTCTGTGCTTGAAATTGACCCCTAGCATTGAATCCTAATCATTTAATTTCTATCATAAAAGTTCTAAAAACAAACAATTTATAAAAATAATAATCCATAATTCTTAGCCGCTAAGATCATGCAAGCTATGTTTGTATATCTACATGCTTATGTTTTAAAATGTTGCATACTGGGTTAAGTAATCTTTATTTGTCCTATCTCGATAAAATAAATTTTCGCCTTTCGTTATCTATAAACATCTATTTAATACAAAATTTTCTCAGATCTGTTTTCTAAATGTAAATTTCACTATATATGTTTTTTCAGTACATATATTAGTTTATACACCCATTTAACTATTTACATTTTGCATGTAAATATAGTTCATAAGACTCCTTAATTTAGAAACTTAAAATACATGAGCTTTAAACTATTCTCCTAATCGCGGTTTTATTTTGTTATCGGTAGGAAAATAACTTATGATTTTACCGAAAATCTTTTTTAGCGAAAGTAATAAAAATTTTCATCAATCGTTCATTCTTTGCCTTTTTAAACAAAACACGTTCTGACCGCAATAACCTATCAAAAAAATGATAGTTTCCATTCCAGAAAGCCATTTTTATTTAATACTATCATATAGCACTCCGTGTTTTTCTATAGTATGGACTGATATATGTATTAAATTCCATCTTTAAACGCTACAATTGAATCCAAACTATACAGAACAGAGCAAAGAATACTATCTATTATATTTAAAGACAAAACAAAGACTCATACTTGTTTAGAACAATCTAGTAAAATAAATTAAAAAAAACTATAAAATATCATCATTTGGATAAAAAAGAATTTTTAAACGCCATAAGAACGATTAATATTCTAACAAAGCCGTCTAATTTTATTTAAGAAATCAATAATTATGAATTCTGAAATGCTAAAAAATCTTCCTTTATTTTTAAAAATTGAATCTAAAGCATTTTTAGTAATACGAATATATAACTAACAAAGTGGTTTATTGTGATAAGTGCCAAACAATTTAAAAATATATCATCGCTAAGCAATACAAATATTTTCTATAAATATCTGAAGCGGTGATATTATATAATTCAATGCCATAAAAATTTTCTTTCGGTCCCATATTTGATCAGATAAACAGTAAAAATATTTCCAAAGATAAAACAAAAGTCTTCATTCTCTGTAAAATTTCTTCCCTTTTACAACGAAATATTCTATAAAGATAAAAAATATTAGAATTTTAATTTGAAATAGTTCATACATTTTTTTTAAAAGATTAAACAATTTCAGAAAATATCAGAGAAAATTGTAGAATTTACCTTGAAACCCCCATTATAATATATTACAAAATGACCATCAGAGAATATTTATTGAATCATTTTAAAAAAATATATGTACGAAAAATTACTTCGCTAGATTGTATTAAAAGCCTTTATATCATTTAAATAAGTTTAATTTTGCACAAAAACCCAACACATAAACGCAACCAAAAGAAATTTGAATTTTAATTACAATATTACTATAGTAAAAATTTTCGATAAAAACAATATCTATTATATTTCATAAGTATAAAGCATATTTTTCATGTTTTTGGCAAAGGGCATCTTAGATGTCATCCATATAATCTTATTTATCAATGTAAAGCCCCCAGACATTGCCAAAACATCTATTATCTATAAAAAAAAAAACATCACGAATATAAAATATACATTCTTTTTGTACCGAATGATTCTATAGTAAGTTTTATACATATTAGATCAAAATATATACTATAGATCTAATAATTTGCTATATAGCTACATAGTCTTCAATTACTTGTTGAAAAAATAAGATGCTGATGCTGAATAAAAGTGTCAGGATTTTATAATACAAATCTTACCAATATTTGTGATCAAATAAAATTATGATAAGAAAATTAAGATATATAAGGCACAAGTTATTTGTGTATAATTTCATAATATTATCATAGCATCACAGAAAAAAACATTTTTTTTAATTGCTCGTTTAAGAAATGTACGAAATGCAAAAAAGTTTTTTAAATTGTAGGTTTTGCAAATTTAAATATACACAGTTAAATATCAAAGGAGTCTTGTTTCAGCTTGAAATTGATTTGTTTTGATCAAGTATTTTGATCTAGAAGTTCTTATTAGTAAAAATTATAAGCTTCGATTTTACTTGCAATCCAGTTCATATTCGTATTTAAGATTTGAATATAAAAAAAACATTTTTTTTCCTTATTCATGATAAAAAACCCTATAATAGCATAATTTTTAGATTCCAATGATAAAAAACTCATAACTTAATCCATTCTTATAAATAAAAAAATCTCGGAAATTGAGAATAAGAAAGACTGACTGTATTATTATTCTTCTATACGAGCTTTAGATGCGATACCCTTATTTATAAGATAAAGCTACTCTATATTTAGATTTGTGAACGGTAGGGTTTAGGGCATTTGTTTCTAGAATTTTGCGGGTATAAATTCTAAACTATAAATCAATAAAGCTTTCGTATCGTAATAAATAATATAAATCTATGGTGTAAAAAAAATTAAAGGCTCGATCTAGTTTTATCTTATAGTTGACAAGAAAACTAATCTAATATTTACATATCTGGCCGCTGTTTATTGAAATTCCGTTTTAATGTGCGATATATTCATTCATCTGCAGCACTACAGCTCTGCAAGAGCCTTGGTTCCCGCCATAATACCATATACTGGTCTTTTTCAATGAATTTTTTTACTTCTTCGGGTTCGTAACAAGTGGTTTTAAAGGCTGGGTTTTTAGCCCTACGCCCAACTTCAACATGGAGGACAGTCCCTTTTAGTCGCCTCTTAGGTTAAGCAGCTAAGTATCAAAAACAATTATGCCCCCAGCATGGTGGGAAATTGCGATATGTTACATTTTCAAATTCGATGATTATAATAAAAAGCGAACAAAAGCCTTTATTCAAAGAATCACTACAATTTTTTTAGTCCGTCGATTATAGACATAGGAAAACTCAACGATCTCACATCAAGATACATAATTTAAAAAGCATTTGAAAATGAAATAAAAACGCCATTTTTAGAGTATAATCATAGTATTTAAAATGATTCTTTCTTAAGATTGGTACTTATTCTTATATAAACCATTATTTAAAAGTAAGAGTGATTTATTTAAACACCTAGAATAAATATCAAAGCAATAAATTGAGTCTGACATTTCGTATTTAATTTTATGCAAAATAGTTTGTGAGTTTCTTTAAATTGGCTAATTTCATGACTGTTTATATCTAATACATGCATCTTCGTAAATTTAAGATACATAATTATAAGAAAAAAAATATATTTTTTTATCGATTCATAAAATATGAAATTTTTGGAAAACCTGTATCATGCTTGCTTTTCCTTCATGTAAAATCTGACATCATAAAGCTCTTAAGAAAAATTATAGTAATTTGTAAATTTAAGAATTTAAAATTTAAATTGATGGAGATTAAAATTGTTAGAAAAAATTTTCTCGTTTAAAAAAAATCTAAATCGATATATTTTTAGATCTATGAAAAATTTCTTTTTTATAAAATATATAAGGATTGTTAAATTAACAGTGATATGTTTTTAATTTACTTTTAGTGGATTGTTTACAATATATCAATCGTTCTTTAATTGGAAATTTGTAACATGATTTATTTATAATTTACTTAATTAAGTACAATATTTTTATTTGGAAAATCAAAAAACCTGTATTAAGGATATCATATTTTATTTCCGTATTTTTAGATTTGGAACAAATTTAATTTATTAAAGAGTCATAATCTTTATACAGCAAATAAATTTTATTCTTAAATTGGATGCAATATTATAATAAATCTATTGGTATTTAATTTGAAAAAATGCAGCAAATAATAAAACATGAATCTATTAGAATTTCAAACTTCATATATAATTTCTATTAATCTAGAAACTGTACATAAAATATAACTCAAAGAGACATAGAAATATCAAAGAATACGTAGGAATAACCTAGCCTCCAAAAAACATTTCTATGTTTCTATTTTTATCATACATACATTAAAATAAAGTCTTAAAAGAAAAAAATAAACTCGCAAGAAATATGAGAAATTATACGATATGAATAATTTATATTAAAAACAATTTTTTTTTAAGAAGTTCGAAAAAAAATTGAAAACATTTAAATTTTAAAAATGTTAGAATATTCTGTAATTTTAATAACAACTTTGAAACTTCATTTAAAAATTATGAAAATTCATCGAAAAAAACTTCAATATATCCTATATGGTCATATTATATTTAAAATTTTGTTAATGAAAGCATAATATTTTCAACCTCTAACCTACAAAAGAAACCAAAATGTATGTTTTGGAATAACAGCAGTTACATTGATTGACAAATTTAGACTAAAAAATTTCAAATATTTTGTATTTAAAATGAAAAACGTCAGATTATTAGCTATAATACATAAACCTTTTCATTTGTTAAATCAAAATTATGAATTCAAAAATACACTGGTAGAAAATGGAAATATTGTTTTTTTTGTTCCAGAATTCTTAATGAATCTAGAATCGAAAAAAAAATGTCTAACAGATTATAAAAAATCTATAGAACCTGAATAAATAATACATACGTACATAAAAAGTCAGCCATGAAAACTAAATTCAGTGTTTACACAATTTTTGCTTTTCTAACAGAAACCCTTAATGCAAGCAAACAAAGAAATAACAAAAGAATTTGGCAAAAAAATTCTACATATCAAAACAACGATGATTATACAATCGATGGTTTTGATTATTTAAGCTTTGCGAAAATTTTCTTATCACAAAGTGAGCTAAGTCAACCACCAAAAATAGAAATCTTACAAAGTGAACCAAGTAATCAACTACCGAAAACTACAACATTACAGACCGAATATACTCCAAAAAAATAAGAAGCTTGGAAAGAACATGCACAGAACCGTTGTATAAAGGAAACGAGTGATTCAAAAGTAAACAAAGAGAATAGTTCTTTTAAAGATAAATCATTGCATATGACATGCAGCAATCAGACCGAGCCCGAAACGGCATTCTATTCATCCACACTGCTGCCAGCATTCTATATTGCCTTTCCCGAAAAGGCAATGAAAGAACAAATTTCAAAACCCCTTGAATATAAATATATTGAACAAAATGAAGTAAATCCAGAATGTAGCCTCCCTGATACATGCTCTCATTCAGTAATAATTGATAACTCTACAATATGTTCCGAAGAAGTGGATTTTTCAGCCCTGGAATTTTTAGCTTTAAATAAAGCAATAGAAGTTCCAATGAAAAATACTATACCAAGTAATCCTTCGATAAGCAAAAATATCAAAAGGAAGAAATGGTTGTGTTTAGATGACGAAAATATGTTGTATAGAAACACATACTAAATGATGTCAGATATACCTTCCTTAAATATTTTTTTTAACCAAAAAATTTCACAAAGAAGTTTAAACGAAGTAAATCATGAATATATTCTAATTATAAAAGAAGAATTATTCAGTATAATATTTACTTCTAATAGTATTGATAATTTCAACGAAAATAATTATTATGATGATGACCTAGACGAGAAAAATATTTTAGAAAATCTTAAAAATAAAAATTCAAAGTTCTATCCCAATGAAGTAAAAACATTCGAGGATTTAAAAACAATCTTAATGTTTGGTAAAAAAACTTGTCAAACTTGAGAATAATTTTTTTTCAAAGCTAAGCAGATCGGAATGGTGCAAAAAAATCACAGAATATATTTGCCTCAATCCTTTTAAAAATATTGAAAACACAAAGATTAATTTAATATTTCCTGAGTTAAATTTTTTTACAGAATTTTTCAAAGAAAACCAGTTCCAATATATTTTTAAAGGACATATTCTGTATGTGCATTATCTTTATAAAGTTATAAGTCTTATAACATATTCAATTCCTTTAAACAATAATAAGGTGGTTAAATATAAATCCCGTGAAAAAAAAAGTTGTTCAAAAAACTTAATAGACAAAATAATATTCTTTACTAGAAATTTATTATCAGAATTGTTTTATTCTTTTCAAAAAAATCCCGAGAAGATTCAGATCTACCGACTTTTAAATACCTTACATTATTTCTCTACTCTTATTATCGAAAAAGGAAAATATTTTAGTATTTTCCTTTTTGAATTAAAAATGCGATTTATTTTTAGATCTTTATTTGAAACGAATATTAGAATAGAGGATGGATTCAAAAACGATCTTTTTTTAGGTATTATATGCCAACTAACGAATCCATCTGCCTCAAAGTTGATACAAAGGAGATTATTTGCTTTAATTTGCAGTCATTGTAGCGTAAATATTTATATGGATAAGGCTACGGCACTTGTAAATATATATAGAGATAAATTTTGTGGAAATAAGAGATTAGAAACTATTTTTAATCAGGAAGCTCAGAATATAATAAATTTGAAGGAATCAATAAATTCGATGGATTTTTCGCAAAATAAACACGACTTTGACATTCAGGTCTTAAAAATATTATTAGACCTTGAATTCAGAATAAGTCATATCGAGAAGGCAATTTTAGGAAATTCTATTTTAGTCACGTCTTTTTATGCGAAAAGAGGCTATGAATTTACTTACAATTCGATAATCAAGCAAGCTGAAGAATACTACGAGGATTCCTATTTGTCAATAGAATATTTTTCGATTTTATAGTCTTCTTTTCATTATGACATAATCATTGCTAAAATATGGTAAATACTTGCTATGTTTACTTTATTCTTAATTTTTTAATAAAAATAAAATCTAGTATTTTCTAAGAAAATCGGTTACCAGCTTAATTATTAAAATCAAGCTCTTTTAATTTTTTCTTTCTTGAATTAAAATTTTTTTTACTTAAAGTAGAAGTTATGCAATTTTTATTTTTTAATTTAATGATTCGTCGTTATCGAGATATTTATTAAGGCTTTTATAAATCCTATTTAAATATACATAGAATAAGTATTATTATTTTATGCAACAGCTTACTTGTAGAGTTAATGGTTTGAAAAAGCTATTTCAGATTAACTTCAAAAAATTGTCGAAAAATATTCAGTTCGGTAGAATCTTAATATTAATACATAAACCATGAATAAAATTATTTTTAATGCATAAAAACATCTTTATATATAATATTTGACAAATTTCTCGAACTAAAATGAATTTAATGTCCAACCAAGTTTTATCCGTTTTCCAAGGATCGATGTATTCTATTATATGTGCTGAAGGTTTTATTTTTGGTTAAGCATAATGATACTTGAATAAAAAATCATTTAAAAATATTGTGTATTCCACAATATATTTTTTCAGTAATGAACAAATATGATGTGAATATTTCCATTTCTACATTTGCTGCAAAAATTTAATTCGACACCAAATAAAGTTAGATCTAAGAAAAAGGAGCATTGATTTAATTTAAAAAAATATTATCTGAAATAAATTTATTTTTATCTGAGTTTATAAACAAAGCAGCATCTTGCTCAATAATCTTCTTTTTCAGAAGCTATAAATTACATAGCATACAAATTCTAGGTTCTAAAAAAAATATCCTTTAAGGTACAACAAATTTTTCATTTTTGATGTATGAAAAAACAAAAACGAAAAATATAATCGTTTTATATAAATTTTGATTTTCTTTTTCCCGATTTTAAATATAATTTAATTAAAGCCACAAAATAGAAAACTTTTCCCAACTTTTAAATATTTATACGCTTTGCATAGAATATAACAACTGGACAAGCAAACCAAAACCATGATATTTTCAAGCCAAAAGTAGTATCGCCTAAATTCAAAATAGGAAATTGACCCGTAAAATAAATCGTAACATCCACACCATTTTTCAGAGCCAAAAAATATTTATTAAGTTTAAGAAGTGAATAAAATTTCTTTTAACAATTATAAATATACCTATATTACTTGTACTGGTGTTCTATTTCCTCATCAAAGTAGTATTTCTTTATTGATATACACAGCCCTAGCTTCATTTTCTTATCTTGATTAATTACATATATTAAAATAAATGCAATATTTTTCTCAGACATATTTCAAAGTATGATAGCATCTTAATTAAAATTTTATTAAATTTTTATTATGTAAAAAAAATTTAAAAGTATCAACACGACTCCCTAAAATAACATTAATCAAATAAGAATTTTAAGTATAATATTGCCTTGTTTTTTAATATCAATTTTCGATACATTTTTTATCTTTTTATTTTTAAATTGATTTATTTGTTTATATGTCGCTTTATAAATAAATTTTTAAATAACCCGTAATATACAAAGCTTCTATATTAAAATATAAAGATAGATTTAATCTAGGTAGTTATCGAACATTTAAATCAAATTTCAAATATAATTTAAATTTTATTATTTTGTTGTTTTAAATTTAGAAATCGAGATGTCTTATTAAATTCATATAAATTAGAAAATGATATATATATATTCCGTTCTATGTAATTTATATGTTGGATTAAATATTTTTATTAAATCTACCGGATATTAGTTAATAAAGTAAAATATGAATATGTCTATGTTGTTTTTAGTGACCTATATTTTTCGAATTTAAAAATAATTATGGGTTTGCATTTGCAATGCTTTTTTCTTCAGTTTCACTATTGACATTCGTAAATTATACGGTAAAAATATCCTAATTAATAGGTAACAAATATCTTTCTGAATACCGAAAAAAACACCTGGCTTCTATATGTGTAGAATATACACAAAAAACTGGTTTTAAAGATCAAAAACATTATTATACGTATATTATAAAAATGGTTTTGTAATTTAAAATGGTGGAATTAATTTTTTTCCACCATACCGGGAGTAGAATTGGTTTGGTGTATATTCTGCTTGTCTTAGAAGGATCTGTTTTTCCAGGTTGAGGTTAGGCGTAGGGCTAACAACCAACCCTTTAAAACCACCTTGTTATTAAACCCAAAAATGTAAATAAACCAACTGAAAAAAGACCGGTGAGCAATATTACAGAGAGCAGCTAAGGCTCGTACAAGGCTATAGTGGTGATCATAAAAGAGGTATTTAAATATAAAAATAGCGAATATACGCCAATGTTTTTTTTAATGAAGAATTTCTATATAATTATAAAAAACTATCAAAAAATGAGATTTAATAGGTCTTTATATGAAAAACATTTATTTTAATATAGTTTGCCAGAATTAATTTAAATATTCCTTTACAGAAAAATTTTGTATTTGAAGCATCGCAGCATGCAACATATGAACTTAAATTAGTTGATTGATAAGGAAAAAACAATATATTTTCAAACATCTGAATTTTTCTATGTTAGCCTGTATTTAAATACATTTAAGTTATAAACAGAAGCCATTTCTTAAAATATTAATCATTAGAAACCTTAGATATTGTAACACATTTTTGATTTTTAATTAAAAAAAATATGTTTTCTATTTCGAGATTTTAAATTATTTAAGAAAAATTCAATTAAAAAAATAAACTGACAATAAAGTAATTAAAATATAAATTGTAATTCTTTCACTTCTAATTCATATCTTAAGAATAAATACTAAAATAATTAAAAAATATTTACAAGATTATGGAATTATAAAAATAATAAAAATGCAGCTTTAAATAATGCATAGCAGGCTTTTACATAATGCCGTAAAAATAAATTAACTGCTATGAAAATTTTATAAAAAAGGGTTTTTTTAAATATTTTTTTGAGTAAATCCTTTTCACCCAGAAATATGAAAAATGAATATTCTAACCAAGAAGTAGTTAATAATTTTTTTAAAGAATTATCAAAAAAATAAAATGATATATACAAGCTGGTTTAAATAATTAGGAAATTAAAATATTGAAGAATCAGAATGTAATAGTTGGATAAAGATTCTAAGTAATCAAATAAATAAGAATTTGCTTAATTACATTTGTTAAATAGGATATTAAAATACAAATATAATCTAATTTTGAAGAAAAAATCTATTTTAAAAGAGATAATTTAGCGGTACTTAAAAAATCGAAACTAATAAAACAACACACCGTAGGTTTTCTTCTTCAAAAATGTGTTTCTAAACGTAGTTTGCAAGCAGTAACCCGACAACAACAAGAGTTTTGAAGCAACTGGTTTTTGGTGTGATTGCTAAACTTTTAGAGCCAAAATTATAAGTTTTTATTGTAAAACCGGATGTAGAATATGGGAATCAAGAAATTATTGTTGGAAGTCCGGGTGGTATTTTGAAGTTATGTAGCATGGATAATAAAAAAGCTCCAACAGTTAAAATTATAGTTATTGATGAGGCGGATGCGGTTTTAGATGGTATTGGTTCTCATGCATATAGAATTTTAAAAATGTCATAAAAATCAAGAAAAATATTTTCTCTGCTACTTTCTATCCACGTTTGAAAAAGTGATTAAAAATTTTTGGCCGGAAGCCATTTGTATGTATGAAAAGGAAAATTTAAAACCCGAAGAAATAAAACCATATTATTTAGAAACTGAGAGAAAAGAAAAAAAATGAAAGCAATAAAATCTTCATATGAATATTTAAGAGTAGGGCAGTCTATAATTTTTGTTGCAACCAAACATATGGTTGAGGTTTTAAGAAAAGAATTAGGGGCTGATCTTCATGAAAAAGCATGTCTTCATGGGGATATTAAAAGGCAGCATAAGAAAAAGTTAGAGCATGATTTTAGAACTGCAAAGGCTCTTACGTTGATTTCAACAAATAAATTTTTACGAGGAATGGATATTTCACAGGTAAACCTAATTATAAATTTTGATCTTCCAATAGTTAAAGGAATACCAAAGGTGGAAACTTATATTCATCGTGTAGGTCGATCTGGAAGATTTGATAGGTCTGGTGTTAGAGTTGACTTAGTTAATGATTCGAACGATTTCAATGCTTTCTAAAAATTTCAAACCTAACTTAAAAGTGTGGCTAAAAAATTTTCATTAAAGCCCTGGAAGAAGTTTATGGGGAAAATATGTCGAAATGAAAATAGAAATATTTGATTTTCTATAATTTAAGTTTATTATGTCTAATATGACCTCAAAAAATATTCATTTAGAGGTTTTTAGGAAAATTTTTGTTTTTTGTATAAAGATAACTGTTCTGATATGTTCTTTGTAAAATTTTAGTTTCATCAATATATATTAAAACTTAAAACCAAATAATATTAATTTGTCACAATTTTTTGGATTTTAGACTAGTTGGTTGTTAAAAATTTTCTAATTTATTTGATTTTTTCCACTTCCATACAGCTAGCTTCATTATGGTTCGACTGATTTTTATATTTTGGTTTGAAATTTTTTTCATTTTCATTCAATCTTTAATTAATGATTTAAATAGAATATTCGAAGAATAAACTAAAACATCCTTGAAAATATTTTAAATTAAAACTACATCCACTGTGTTTATATTTCCTACATCTATCCCTCGTTATGCTTTCTTTAAAACTGGATTTATATTTTGTTTACCATAGCTCCTCTCCTTTGAATAAAATAAGAAACTTCAATTGTATCTTAAAGTAAAATCGACTTGATGACCGCCTATATTCTAACAGCGACATCATACATCAAATATATTTTTTATTATATCAGCTAATAAACCATTTTGAAATAAAATATAAGAAATAAGTCAACCTAACTTTATAATAAAATCAAGTTTCTCTGGCCACAAATCATTTGCGTAAATTTTTTGTTTGCCTAATTTAAAGCAAATCCCGTGGAGTGATTCTGACTTTAATATGCTTTTTTACTAAATTTTTTACCAAAAAATACATATCTGTGCCGAATATCATGTTTCTAGACCAAGTTTTATCTTTTTTGTTATGTTTTGCTTGCGGATTTTCAAGAACTTCTTTAAAAATATAATTTATAGTTCGTTATAAATTTTGAATAGACCGTTATAAAAATGAAGTAGTTCTGGGGGCATTTAAACCAAATAAAGTCCAGTCTAACTGTTTAAAGATTTTTTTTTATATCGGATCGAAAAATAAATTATATAATTTATTGAGATTTACAAATGGTATGCTTCGTTTACAATTTAATAAATTTTCTATAATATAGCTGAAAAAAATTTCGGTTAGAACTATATTTATTTATCTATATTGAAAGTATCGTATACACATAAAACAGTAAAGTAATTTTATAGAAATTTCATTGTAGGATTCCTGCTTTTTATTGCATAGTTAGATTTTCTTGTCAATTTTTTTTACATATAACAAGATTTCCTAAATTCCAAGACCTTAGTCTTATTCTAAATGTGATATGTATTTTATTTACAGGTTTCATATTCGAGCTCACTTAGCTCTCTAAAAATTTCAATATTTTTTTTTTAAATAGTCCAAGGAGTTCAACGCATCTAATATTTCCTAATACGACACATAATCGCCCTTTCATACTTAAAATAATTTTATACACGACTTTTCTTTCACTTTAGTTGTAGAATAACTATTTAATTTACAAATACTATATGCAATATAGACTTATTTTGAAATATAAGCAATATCAAGACTTAATATTCAAATTTGGATGTTAATAATATACCACAATACAAGAAATTTGTAAAATAATTTTTCATTTCATATGAAGGGCAAATATTTTAAATTCTAGAAGTGTTTTGTTTTCTAAATCCTCAAAGCACCTAAGTTTTTATTTTTACTGCTATTTTCTATGATTTTCATGATTTGACAACAAAGATGTCCTAAAAAATTGTAAACTTTCAGAACAAGTAGTATTTATGAGAGACTTATCCCATTAAATATTTTAATATATAACTTTCAAAAGAGCAAAAACACTTTTAGATTTAATAAATTCATTTTTCAATAAATTTCAGAGGTAAAAATAAAATTTTATCGATTATCTTCAAAATGGTTAAATCCAAAACTTAACTGAAATCAGCTTATGATGATTCGTTATTATAGCACAAAAAAATAAAGAATAACGCAAAATTTTTAAATGTTAAATTCTATTGATTTGCGATTTTATATGAAATATTAATGAAGAAGCGTGGAGAAAAGATAACCACCTAAAAAACTTTTTACTTAGCAATGACTATATGGAATTAATAAGATCAATGTTATATTTTTTTGTGAAAATCAACCCACACTAGAATTTTAGTTGTTCCTTCGGATTTGTATTCGCAGAAGAAGGTCTAGTAAACTTAGAAACTTTTTATACAAATCCATTTTGTAGTTTTTATGTAACTTGGCCGAAACCGAATTCCTAGGTAATTGCGAGTAAAAGCATCGAAACCTAGGCTTGTTCACTCGAGTTTGAAGACTTAGCAATAAAAAAACCCTTTAAAGAAGGAAAAGCTAAGTAGCGGATATACCCGTCGGCTTGGCGTCGCACATCTGTGTAATCTATGTAAGGCATAAAATATGTCTTAACCAGAAGTTCATTAGATTCAGAGAATGTAGAGTATTTCGAATATTGCATAATCATTGGGTAGTCTAAGATTGGCTTCCACTTAAGATCACACTTCAGACACCTTCCTCGGCCATTAATGTCATTTTGCTCACTTTTTAAATGAAAGGCTTTGAGGTGTAAGTTATTAAGGGGTACCAAAAGAGTGTTGATGTTAGCAGTTATTTATTTAAACCTAGAATCACATTGAATCATGAAATAAAGAAACACTCCCAACTATTTTTTGATACTATGTAATATTTTATAGATTAAAGAATTTTTTACTGTTCATATCTTTTATTAACTTTAATCTGAATCAAATATTTTTTTTCTGACTTCTAAGAATAATATTCTACAAAAGAAATTTAATATATTGCAAGTATTAATTCATAGACAATCAATACTTTCAATATCCAATTATTATGAGTATCTTTACTGCAAGTATTTAATTCTTTTTACTATTTGCTCAGCGTTTTGCGTGGCGGAAGTTTTAAAAATAATATTCTAAATTTAATTCCGTTAGCAATTATTTTAAATTATTAAAAATGCAAAAAATAATATAGCTTTTCAAATGAACTTAAATAAGAACAATTTACAAGAAGAGTTATTATTTAAGAAATAAAAAACACACTAATAAATACTTTTGGGTTTTTTTAATTAAATTTCCAACCATAAACCATTAAAATTAAACAGATATTCCGTTTAATTTTACAATAAGATATAGATTGAAATAGCTTTTATAAAATAATTTTGTGATAAAAAACAAAAACTTACACAAATATTTATGCGTATTTCAGAAACTGAAAATCAGAATTTGTAGTTACATTTTACGGATATCATATCAGTATAATGTTCAATTTAAACGTTTTATTATTGTCGAGCATAGTTCGGTTAGTTATTTAAATATTTAATATGTTACATACCAAGGTGTAAGTAGTGAAATTGAAAAAAATTGTATATCCTTGAAGAAATTTGAATAAAGGTTAAAATTTGTTTATCCAAGCTGGTTTTTGCAATACTTTAGTAAATAAAAAAACTAAATATGATTAAGTCTGAAAGAATCATACTCTACCCCTAAGCATTCAATTCAGATGAAGCAATTGTCTTACTCAAACTCTTTATTTTCTAAATTCCTTAGGTTTAGATTTCTTTTGGAGGTTAGAAAAAAAGAACAAACGCTTATTGACAAATAATCAAAAAATTATATTTAAATTGATTAATCAGATGATAGTTGATACAACATTCGAACCTAATTCAGAAACACATTTAAATGAATTTTAAAGCAACAGCAATAAAAATTTCAAATCTTCAATTTAAATACGCGAACCTAAACAAGAAAATTTATGTATATGAACAAGCAATATATAATTTTATTCAATGTAAACTAAATCTTTAGATTCGGAATTGATACCTAACATAAATATTTTTTTTTACTGAATTGTTTCCGCCTTAATTACAGAATCTTGATAAAAAGAGTATTTTATTTTTGCGATTTAGATATAATTTATTTACACAAATAAATCAAATTGTACGTAAAATAAAAACTCTAGAAGGTAAACTTCAAAATTATACAAGCTCACAAAAACTTTATTGAGTGACCTTTGACTTTGAAAAAACAAAGGCGTAATTTAGTTCTTCTCAAACAAAAATTCTTACTATAGACTCAACGTCCAAATGTTAACATTATAATCGTTTTTTCTTATATACTTGTAATATAACTTAAAATTCAAATAAAACTTCTGAAATCTATTAAGCATTAATCGTTCTAAATATTTTTTTTTATAAGCGAGAGAATTAATGCATCTTAGTTTTGTCCACCTTAAAAAAACACTCGAAGTCATTATAATCGACAAAAATGCAATTGAAAATTGTAATATTATAAAATTGTATCAGTACAGAGGCAAAAAAAATATTTCCAATACAAAATTGTACAACGAAATGTTTTTAAAACGATATTTTATTTTAACTCTTTTTATTTAGTTCAAATGAGCATTTAATCTTTCTGCACCATCTATATTTTTTTTATTTTTGCATTCTTTTTAGTCAATGTTCTATTTAAGATTTTCTAAATCACAAATTTTTTCAAAATTTGCCCAAAGTGTCTTCAAAACTCGTTATCTAATAAGCATGTAAAAAATAAACCTATAGGGCTTCGATGTATATTTGAACAAAAGATAGTACGTTCTCAAAGTAGTTCTCTTGCCAAATTAGCCAGACTAAACTCAGAAGTTCCAAATATTGCGAAAATACTGATTTGATTTAAATTTCAAAGCCCATTCTTAAATGAAATTGTTTCTTACAATTTTCAAGATATATTCCAACGACCTATCCTATGTTATTTATAAAATATCATTTCGAGTTTGCACAGAAAAAATTGGCTGAGCACAAACCTATAAAAAAGACACAATATTAGAAAAAAACATAAAAGTCCTTGGAGAATCTCTCGTAAGCACTCAAAGCGACTCATCAAAATAAATTATAATCTCAGATAAATAGTTTGTATAAATAATATTGAAAATATATTTGATTTATGTTTCAGATTGAAATTATTATTGTGGTTACTTCACGTTGTGCTAATAATGTCGATTCATTCTCGAACAAAATATTTGTATTTTAGACTCAAAATAAAATTGAATAAAGAAAAAGAGATTTAAGATTGTAGAATATCAATTTGGTCAATATTTAACACTAAAATTTAAAAAAAATATTTAGCAGAAAAATTAGATTCCCTACTTTTTCAATCTTCAATAAAGCTAAATGTATTTAAAAATTGAGAATTTTTGTTTTTTTACTAATGAGTAAACTTTTGGTAAATCCATACATCATTTGGATTCTTAAAATAGTTAGGGGTTAGGGCGAACACATTTATTTAAACGGAAATTAGTTTTTCCAAAGACATATACAATATTTGATTTTGATTTGAGGTTTATTAGGAGAGGGTTAGATACACAAAGAGCAAGTTAGGTTGGTAAGATTAGGGATAAATAGATAATTCGAAATTTCTATTTAGTTTCATATAGAAGAGGCCCTATTGTATTATAAGTTTTTAAATCTAAAAATGCTTGCTTTATATACATTCTTTAAAAAAGTATTCCATCTAAATAGGCAATATTGTCCCGTTATCGAGCTCATTGCCTTAGAGATACTGTAAAACAGGTATTGATGTTAATACGATTATATATCAACATTTTCATAAGTGAATAAATTCACTTATTGCAGTAAAATCGACTGTTATACGAGATCGAACGAGTTAGTTTTTTACTACCCTATGTATTTATGTCCAGACTTATGCAAATAATCTTACATAAGCCCTTTAACAAACCATATCAGCGTAGATAGTAAGAGTAAAAGCACATTCAGCTGCGAATATTAGAGTAAGAACGAAATCGTTCCGTATTTGTGGCATGCGTTTCATGGCTTCTACATTAGTATGGTGAAAAAGAAATATATCAGGGTATCGGAGGATTATTACTAAGAGATAGATAATCCCTAACCCATAGACATAGTAAGAGTACCACAGTAGAAGATGCCACGATATTAAAAATTCACCTATATTTATATTTTTATATTTTTTTTTTAAACCAATTGCAAATTTTTAGATAATAATGATACGTTCCTAAAGCTTGATAAGATCTCTATTAACTTACTCATCTCTAAGAGAGAGGCTAAATATATTGTAAAAAAATAAATACCCTACAAATCATATTTTACCTAATTAAAACAAAACTCGCCTATAAAAATATTTTACTATCTTCAAAAATATCATTTCATGAATTCACATAGACAAATAAATTCTTTCTAAATTTCTTTAAATTTCTTTTACCTATGTCATTGCTTAATCAAAAAAAATAATAATGTAAAATCATTTTAAATAATAAAAATTAAAAAAGTTTTGCATTTCCGATATTCTCTTCGAAAATATACATTAATAATACATTAAATATAATACAATTCTAATATTCTCTTCGAGAATATCCCTCCTATGTCTTTTAAATGAACTTCAATTCTGATATTCTCTTCGAGAATCTCAATTATACTTAAACTTTATTAGAGAGACACTTTTGATATTCTCATTGAGAATATTTATTCAAAATATATTAAATAGGAAAAGTAAAAGTATTAAAGAAAAAATAAGTATATGGTTTTCGAAAAGTAAAGTCAATAAATTGTATTTTATTAAAGAATAAAATTCCAAGGTATATCAATAAAGGCTTTAACCTGTCAGATATCCACAATACCATTATGATCCGTATCTAACAAGTGAAAAAATAAAAAATTTATTTATTTTTTGTACGTATAACTTATTTTCTTTAGCTTAAATGATAAATAATAATTTTATCACGAATATTTATTAAATATATACAAAAAGTGTCTATATTACTTGCCTTCGCTTTCTTTTCTTCGAAAAGAAACATAATAATCTATAGGTTTGTTGATTTATTTCAAAATTGACGTACATAAATAGTTTTTCAACAAAAATTTGATACTACAAAAAACATTCTTCGAATTTTTTTTAAAAAAAAATAAAATTTGAAGAAAATGTAACTTTTTAACTCAAAACATGCAAAACTAAATTTACTTTTTTCGAAAACCAAAATTTCCTTAATTGTGTAAACAAACCTAAATTTGAATCAAAATTTTATTAGTACAATTCATTACTGAATTCTCTATAGGGTTTTTAAGTTGGTAAAACTAGATATAAGTAAGATTTATAAGATATTTACAGATTTACAAAGGTATTTCCTTTTTAGGTAAATTAATAATACTTATAAAAATATAAGTTTCTATTTTTACTATAGTCAAAAAACATATGTTTTTTACCATTATTTGAATTACGATTTATATTTTATTCAATTTCCTTAAAGATGAATGCTGTCAGTTAGTTTAAAACATATTTAATAGGATATAAAAATAAAAAGTAATTTTTTATAAAATAAAAATTAAATTTAAACCAGCAAAAAATAACTACTATTACATACAGAATCAAGTTAAAATCTTACAATATTTTAAATTTAAAGAGAGATCACCTTTAGTTGCAAATATTTGCTTTAACTTTTCTATTTTTGAGTAAAGAACTTAAAATTTAAGTTATAAAAAAGGATAATTCAATCTTAATTAAGAGTTTACAGTAATTTTTGTTGAAAGATGGAAGTTATTCGAAATTTATTAAACCAAACATAAATCTTCCAAATCTATATTTTTATTTACTGTATTTAAAAAATTTTTCCAAAATTTTTCCTTAATAAAAACAGAAAATAGTAATTAAGAATGGTAACATAAATATTTTTTCCAAAAATATTTTTTTTTTAAGAAATTCTTCGAATTTCGTAGCGAGAATAAAATTCTAGCTCTATTAAAAAGATAAAATCAAAATAAAATAAAGTAAAGTAATATATAACATATATAATAAATTCTATATGTTAAACCTGCACTGTTTAAAAGTAATTTTTACAAGGTTTAGGCTTTAATAATTTTACGGGGGTAATTTTTCTAAATTTACCGAGCTATAATTCTAAAAATGATAATTTTTTAAAAAAATCTTCAAATTTTTGTCAAAAAACCAATAATTGTTCATTTAGTATACAGTTTTACAAAAAAAATTCTTATTAATACGTTAAAAGACACTCGGAAGATATACCGATCAATAAATAAGTAGATAAAACATAAAGGAAGTCTAAAATTCTAAATATTATAAAATTGAAAATTTAAAAAGTTTTAAAAAAAAAATAAAAAATTTAGGAAATTCCAAAAGCTGTAAAAAAACACGAAAAAACAGCTAAATTTAAGAGAAAACGTAAAAAACCGGGAAAGAACACGTAAAAACATATAAAAAACTTAAAAAAATTGTAAGTATAGGTTAAAAGAAATAAAAAACTTTACAACTAAAAAATTCCAGTAAATAAGTAAAAATCATTCTAATAAATTTAGAAAATAGTTTAAAAAATTAAAAAAAAACACATAAAAACTCTTAAGAAAAGTAAATTATTTTAAAAGAATGTCAAACACCTAAAACCAACGAAAGTTTAGGCATTCTTTAAACCTTCTTTAAAAACAAATTTTCAAACCATACTCGAACCGTCTTATAAAATACAAAATTGTTATAAAAAACCAGTCTAGAGTTTAAAAAAATAAAATTTTGAAAAATAAAGTAAACCATGTATTAGATAAAGTAAAAACTAAATAAAAATAATTAAAAGTTCTAAGAAAAAAATAACAGCTGATTAAGAAAGAAAAGAATATAAATCTAAGCTATTGCAAAACGACACAAACTGAATTACGAGGCACCAATTTAGACTATACTGACTTTATAACGATTGTTCAAACCTTCGGTTTAGCAAACACTTTTAGAACGAATTTTTAAAAACGTATATATTATATAGAAAATCTAAGAAAGACAAAAAACCAATGAAATTCTAACTTTAAAAACAAACCAGAGGCACTAAAATATAAAAATATGCCAAAAGAGATTATTAGTTACGTAAATGTTAGAAGGTTCATATAAAAAGAAAAATGGTAGTTTAGAGAGTGAAAAATGGCCATTGACCTTACATATTACAAATTTAAAGATTTATATGTCGAATTAAGAAGATTCCATAACTGAATACAGGCTATCAGAATATAATTAGATAAAATATGGTTTTTCCATTTATGTTTTGTAAAATTTAAAGTTTAATGTAATATTGTCTGAACTAAAAAATTAGTTAGTGTAAGTGTAAAATACATTAAAATATTTTATTTTATTGCTTTCAAATCAAAAATTTAAATTTAAATACAATTAGACTTAATCCAAGAAAAACATCAAGAATGCTCACTAAAAAATAGGAAAACCAAAGTTTTCCGAATTAAGGACTTAGGTAACGAACAAATATATTTTTGAGACATGTAAATAATTGATTTATATACCTAAATATAAAAAATAGTATCATGTAAATAAAAAAAACGAAATTGGAGTATAACACTATTTATCTTAAATAGAAACAAAGCTTATGTGTAACACATATACCAGCATAAGTTCAATATTTCTATGACGGACAAAATAGATAATATAAAAATCAGGTAAAAACTTTTAATGAAAATTCAAATTAAGTTCTTAATAAAAAAAATTCAAATTTTCGTGTAAAAAAAATAAAAAAGAGGTACGTATTATTGCAAGAAATATAAAAAATGTTTTAGATAGGAAACAATTTTAATTTAACATTAAGATATAAAAAATTTGAAATTATAATAAAACAATAAAATAAGATTAAAAAAACTTTTTAAGTAGGAAAAAGAAATTTTATTTAAATATTTTTATATTTCTAGAAAGTTCTAGAAATGATTAACCCACCTTTACTATAGAGTTTTAGGGTCACTATTAACAAGTCTTAAACTAACTAAACTACTCTCCTAGCCTTAAGACCACCCGATGACTATGTTATACATCAAACAAGGGGTCCTATTGTCATACTTTATTCAGCAGGAATTAACTCCTTTTAGGCTCAGGCTATATTCAATCAAGCTAAAACTCCTAAAGATCATCATACAACAACCCTTAATAGGCAAGAAAACAACATCCTTGTCTACTCGTCAGTCGTCATCACCTTTTATGCACACTGCTAGTTTTTAATAAAACTATCACCTCTTTACGATTGACTTATCTCTTACTGTATAGCCCTTACATAAAGGGTATTAATGATCCGCGCTCATATATGCAATAAGACCCCCTTTAATGCAACTGTGTCTTTGGGGGGTCTAACTCCCATGGCCAACTCGCGCTCGTTACTAGTCCCCAATCTCTTCTCGCAGTGTAAATCAAGCCAAATATTTAAATATGGCGGTATCGTCCATTTCTGGCTCCCCGCCTTTTGTGTTTGTTTTTTTGTGTGTTGTAGGTTAACTAGGCCAATAGTCAACCGTTTCATTTTAATGTGGGAGGCTTATGTATATCAAGATAAATTTTAATAAAATATCACCAAGATCTCTTCTTTTGTATTCTGTTCGTATAACATTTAAAAACTGTGAGAATTCGTCTTTAGTGCATGTTTTGAAATTGTATTTTTTTAGTGTGTTACTCCAACTAAATGTTCTGAAGTTTAACCTTAAATTTTCTTTTAAAATTCTTTTTAATTTAATCTTAAAGCTTTCATTTTTGTAAATTTTCTGGTATCTGACATAATTGTTTTTCATGTTTTTCAGGTTCTTTGAGTTAAACCTATAGTATAATTTTCTAATAGTTGTGTTTTTTGCTCTTTTTAGTTTATACGCTATATTGTACCTCAATCTAATTGCTCTTTGGTAAGCATTTTCTATTGGGAAGAGTGCGTAAATTATCTTTGAGGGTGTTCGATAGTAAATCTTAAATAGGTATTTTATTATACCTTTCTGAATTCTATCTACCTGATCAAGGAAGGTTTTTTGACAGCCTAATAATTGCGAAAAGTAATCAATGTGTGGTCTCACAAACGTAGTATATCCTCTTAGTTTCATTCTGAATTTATCTTCTTCTCTGTAAAATATGCTCTTTGTCATGACTTTATTCATTATTACTGCAGCCCTAACAGCTTTCTGTCTTATGATCTTGGTAGATTTTAACGTGTCTGCCCCTCTATTATTAAAGAAGAAACCTAAGTATTTTAGAGGGCTCTGTTTTGTAAGATTAGTGTTGTATACTTTGATACAGATATCTTTTGTTGTATTGTAGTAACATTTATCCGGATTGAATCTGTAATTATTAATCGTTGAGTGCCTTTCCATTCCCAATATGATATTTTGGGCAATTTGGACCGTTGGTGCGCATATTAGAATATCGTCAGCATATAGGAATACCATCTGTCTAAATCTTTTCTGTATAAAGTGAATAATATCATCAATAAATATATTAAACAATGTTGGTGAAATAATGCTACCTTGCGGTAGTCCTATTGATGCAGTCTTCACTAATGATGTGGCTTTGTTTGAGCACAGAGTGTATTTGTTATTCTCTATAAGGTAGGCTATAAGTTTTGTGTCTCTAATAGAAAATTTTTGCTGTTTTATTAGTTTCCTGTAAAGTTTATTTCTGTCAACTGAATCATATGCTTTCTTAATGTCAAGTGTTACATTTATCATATCGCCGTTGCTGTGTCTTAAGAGTGTGTCGAGTGCAAGCGCGTGGTTAAGCGATGAATGTCCTGTCTTAAAACCAGCCTGTTGCTTATGAAGTTGGACATTAAATTTGCTTAAGATGATTTTTTCAAAAAGTTTTCTTGTTTCTTCAATAAGCGATATGGGCCTGAGGTCGTCGTTTCCTTTCGGTACCGGTTGGATTCGATGGAATTTCCATGACGATGGAATTTCTTGGTCTACTATAATCTTATTGAATAAATCTGTAAGTTCGGAAACAAAGTTTTTAGGGCATATCTTAAGAAATTCATTCCTTATACCCGATATTCCTCCGGATTTGCCTAATTTAAGACTTTTAATATTGTTAAGAACTTCTTCTAGCGTGATCTCTGTTATCTTGTTTTCACGAAATTCTCCTTTTTCAATATTTTTACTGTAGTAATCTTCAATTTCCTGTATTGTGTTTTCTACTTTATTGTACCTTCCATCTAGTACAAATTTGTCTATCAAGTCTTTAGGGTAAAGATTTGTTCTGGGTTGAGCCTTTCCGTAGAACTTTATTATTTTTTCCACTTCACATGCTTCTAAACCAACATGTTTTAAGTTACCCAAAGGCATTTCTTCCTCAATAAAGTTTCTTCTTAATTTTTTAACGTCAGAACATAGTTTCTTATAAGTATCAGTGTGTATGTTTCTGTGGGCTTCTCGTAATTGTCTTGTGTGTTGAATTATTGGATTACCTCTTTTTGTTTTCTTATCTACGATCCGAATTATTCTCGTGGCATTCAGTAATATTTTGTGTAGGAAGTTACATTTCTCCTCAATATTTAGGTTTTGCAATATAACTTTATTTTTTGTAACAAGTTTTTCAATTCTCTTTGTTATTTTACTTCTTATTTTGTTATCTTTTATTAAATTTATTTTATACCCGGGAATGGCTGAAGTAGGCAATTCAAAGGTTTCTGCTATTATCAATTTGTGGTTTATTGTTATAATTTCTATGGCATCTGTTCTTATTGGGGTGTTAGAAAAAATTTTATCAGGTGAAGATATTTTGTTCTTATGTTTGTATGTGTTTGCATGGAGATCTAATTCGTATAGACCATAGTTCATATGATTATTCAAAACTTTGTCTTCCAATTCACGAGTTTGCTCGAGGTTATAATCTCCAAGTATTATTATTTTTTGATTTGTTAACTCATGTATTGCAGGTTTTATTATATTATGATCATTGCTAGACAGGCTACGGTAGATAAAGACAAGGATATGATTATCGAATTTTATTGAAATTCCAAAATCCGTAATCTCTCCAATTATCTCTCCTTTAATGTTCTTCCGCGTTATAACTATCATCCCTTCTTTGTTAGAATACCTACTGTCTACTCTTAATGATGGCTTTGTTGTCAGAATCTTGTAGTTGTTATCCAGGGGAATTATTTCATCACGCCATGTCTCTGCAACACCCAGGATGTCTAGTTTATGTAATTGTAGTAAGTTATTTATTTTAGTAATTTTTATTGTTGATAAGCCTCCTATGTTAATAAAACCTATTTTAGAACTCATAGGTAAGATCTAGGTTTTTTTCAGGTGCATCTTCTTCCTTAACTTCTTTGGCCCGAATGTTAAGGCTTTCTAACATACTCAACAAGTCCCTTCCCCTACTTTGTATCAGTTTAATGACTAATCTCTTAAGACGATTATTGTTATTAGGGAAAATGGATTTTATTTAAATAATTTAACAAACTGAAAATTTAAAACAAAAAATGTATTTAAATTCCAGAAAGACTCAATGGAGCAACACCCCCTCCTCACTACAATTATATGTTGACCGGGGTAGTCAACATATTTCATAAAACTCCGGTGATTTTTAAATTATAAAAATATGGCAGTAATGTCCCTTTCGGGCTCCCTGCCGTAACGTTTCTTAATGTTTTTGAAGGTTTCTTGCAAGTTCATATTCTAGCAAATAAAAAAATATCAATTTTTTGCTAATGATTCCGAATCCGTCGATTGCTTAAAAAATTTTCACATGGTTTTCAAATAAAGTAAATTATTATATTTTTCTTTTGTTATAAAAAATATTTAATTTTTCTCACAGTTTCAAAATAGTGGTTATTACGTATAAGATATACTCATTTTGGTTTAAGTAATTAAAATATCTTTGGTTTTTCTTTTCTATTTTATTATTTTTGTTTTTACGTTATAAAATATTTTTCATTATGAGTATATCTATTATTTTATTTTATTATTTTTTATTTTTTTTTTTTAAGTTTGCTTTAACGTTTCTCACAACTTGGCCAAAAGCTGTGGGGTAGTACTATGGGCGGGCAATATTTGCCATTTGAAATAAGTTTAAAATTTCTGAAATTTCTTTTTCTTTTCTAAATGGACTCAAGATTCTTGTTATTCTTTCAAAATTGGCTTTGTTGCTATTTTGAAAATTATACTTTTTTAAAAGTTCAATTTCTTGGAAAATAGTAAAATTAACCCTAAGATTTTCTTTGTTCAGTTTCTTAAATCTTTCTTTAGCGTCCATATTAGGAAATTTTTTTCTAATTGTTTTAATTCCGTTCTTGATATTTCTGATGTTCTTACTGAATAGTCTAAGAAAGGCAAATCTTATTATCGTCTTTTTCATTTGTAGTATTCTCTCGCCAAGACTATATCTTAGTCTTTCAACTCTCTGGGGAATTGATTCTATCGGGAATAGCGCATAGATAATCTTGGAAGGGGTTCGGTAGTATATATTGTACATAAATTTAATAACACCTTTTTGTATCCGGTCTGCCGCAGTGTTAAAAGTTGTATTGCATCCTAAGAGTACAGCGTGGTAATCTATATGTGGACGAACGTACATGTTATATGCACGTAGCTTTAGTTGTGGTAAGTTATGAAAGGAATTAAATTCTGATCTTTTAAATGCTCTGTTTGTAATAACCGCAGCCTTTATAGATTTTTTCCGTATGGTCTTTAAAGTCTCGTTTGTATCGGCACAGCGGTTATTGAAATAAAACCCAAGATATTTAAGCGGGTTCTGTTTTTCAATTTTCTTTCCATATATAAATATGTTCAAATCTTTCGTTGCATTATAGAAACATTTTTTGGGATTAAATAAATATCTATTGTGTGCCGCATGTTTGCAAAGTCCGTCAATTATGGTATTTAGAGCCACCATGCATGTCGAGTAGATGACTATATCATCCGCGTATAAGAAAATGTGGTATCTATATTTTTTCGGAATATAAGAAATAATGTCGTTTATAAAGATATTAAATAGTATAGGAGAGATAATACTTCCCTGAGGTAGACCCAAGGCAGCCGTTTTAAATTTTATATTACCAGTATTTTTCTGACATATAGTATAGCTGTTGTTTTCTATCAAGTTTGCAATCAATGTGGTATCTTTGATCGAAAAGTTTTGTTGTCTCAGAAGTTTCTTATACAAGTTTTTTCTAAAGACACTGTCATACGCTTTCTTTATGTCTAGTGTTACACAAATATATTTTCCGTTAACGTGTCTTAGAATTGTATCTAATGCAAGTGCGTGATTAATAGTGGAATGTTTTGCTCTGAAACCTGTTTGCTGTCTATGCAACTTTATGTCTATCTTTGTCAATAATAGCTTCTCAAAAAGCTTTCTCGTTTGTTCAATTAAGGCGATTGGTCTGAAATTATCTTTATCCTTCGGAATGGGCTTGATTTTATGCCTTTTCCAAGAGTCGGGGATTTGTTGTGTATCTAATATTGCATTATATAGATTCGTAAGTTCATTTATAAAGTTTTCTGGGCATATTTTAAGAAATTCATTTCTGATTCCTGTAATCCCACCCGACTTTCCCGATTTCAGATTTTTAATCATAGCAGAAACTTCTGCCAGTGTGAAGCTTGTAATCATGTCTTGTTGGTTGTAATTGTGTTTCATATTGGTTTTTCCGTAGAAATTTTTAATTTCTTTTATAGTTTTCTCTGTTTCTTTTATATTTCCGTCTAAGATAAAACTATCTAGTAATTCTCTTATATTTTTAGTATGCTTTCGTTCAGTCTTGCCATTGAATAAGATAACCTTTTCCAATTCAGAAGCTTGTAAGCTTGTGTATCTTAAGTTTGTTCGTGGTAGGCTTGAGTTATCAAATCGTTTAGCAAGCTTTTTTACCTCGCGTCTAAATTCATCATATTCTTTCGCATTTGTTTTCCTTGCTTTATCGCGCAGCTTTCTTACATGTTGAATAATAGGATTTGAACGGTCATGAAGTCTTTCTCGACGTTCAATTCTTCGCATACTCTTGATAAGTATGGAATGTAGTAGTAAGCATTTATTGTTAACGTTTAGAAATTTTAAGATATTTATAGACCTTTCCGTATATTGTTCTATTTTCTTTGTTATCATATTTCTTATATCAGAATTTTTAATCAAGTTTATTTTGTATTTAGGAGGCTCACATTTCTGTGCCTTTGGAAGAAGTGCTACTATTAGCTTATGATTTATGTTTTCTATAGTTTTTATATCCGTAATGACTGGGCAATTAGCGAAAACTTTATCTGGGGTAGAGCTTTTTTCGTTATGTATAAAAGTTTTCGTGTGCAAGTTTACCTCTGCTAAGCCGTACTTAGCATGGTTATTCAGCACGTCTTGTTCTAGATTTGCTCTTTGTTCCAAGTTATAATCGCCAATGCAGATAATATTTGCATCTGTGTATGAACTAAGTTCTTCGTTTAATATTTTTTCATCAGAGCTTGAATGTTCTCTATAAATAAAGACCAGTATTGTCTGTTCGTGTTTAATGCAGAGGCCTGCCGTCGTAATGTTTTCAAGTTTTCTTACTTCCATATGTTTTTTAGATATAATTATCATTCCCTCCTTTTTTGCGTATCTGTTCGTAACCTCTATGGCTGACTTAACGGCCACTATTCTATAATCATTGTGTAGCGGAAAAATATTATTCCTCCATGTCTCAGCAATGCATAGTATATCGGGTTTGTGTTTTATAAGAATTTCATTTATTTTTTCTATTTTCAAGTTTGATAAACCGCCCACGTTTATAAATCCAATTGTTCTAACCATTTATATGGTTATCACTGAGAGATCCCGATCGTGGTTCCATATTAACATCGTTGGCCTCAATGTTAACACTTTTTAACACGTCGAGCAGTTCAGATCTCTTTGTATATAGAATACTTACTGCTAATTGTCTTAGTTTTAAATTTGTGTTTGTACTTCTGTTGATTATCTTTCTCATTCTTTCAAAAAGCATGCAGATGTGTAAAGTTCCATTATTGTCAATTTCTGGTGATCTACTTAATGAATTACTAGAAAGTTTGATAAATGCTTCGTTTATTATTTCTTTTTTGTCTTCTCGGCAGATAATTTCAGCAGTTTCATCGTTTATGAAATCCATGTTGATAATATATCGACTTGTTCCTTCGGATAGAGACTCTATCGCAAGTTTGTAGAATTTTATTTTATTGACTTTAATATTGTTAATGTAAATAAAAATGTATCTTGACGGTGTGAATGGGGATTTCCCATCCAGTACTTGTAATATTTGTTCATGTGAAAGTTTAGAGAACGGCCTATGGTTTGTAGGGTTAGGGTTAGGGTTAGGGTTAGGGTTAGGGTTAGGGTTAGGGTTAGGGTTAGGGTTAGGGTTAGGGTTAGGGTTAGGGTTAGGGTTAGGGTTAGGGTTAGGGTTAGGGTTAGGGTTAGGGTTAGGGTTAGGGTTAGGGTTAGGGTTAGGGTTAGGGTTAGGGTTAGGGTTAGGGTTAGGGTTAGGGTTAGGGTTAGGGTTAGGGTTAGGGTTAGGGTTAGGGTTAGGGTTAGGGTTAGGGTTAGGGTTAGGGTTAGGGTTAGGGTTAGGGTTAGGGTTAGGGTTAGGGTTAGGGTTAGGGTTAGGGTTAGGGTTAGGGTTAGGGTTAGGGTTAGGGTTAGGGTTAGGGTTAGGGTTAGGGTTAGGGTTAGGGTTAGGGTTAGGGTTAGGGTTAGGGTTAGGGTTAGGGTTAGGGTTAGGGTTAGGGTTAGGGTTAGGGTTAGGGTTAGGGTTAGGGTTAGGGTTAGGGTTAGGGTTAGGGTTAGGGTTAGGGTTAGGGTTAGGGTTAGGGTTAGGGTTAGGGTTAGGGTTAGGGTTAGGGTTAGGGTTAGGGTTAGGGTTAGGGTTAGGGTTAGGGTTAGGGTTAGGGTTAGGGTTAGGGTTAGGGTTAGGGTTAGGGTTAGGGTTAGGGTTAGGGTTAGGGTTAGGGTTAGGAGCAATACGT